>BLKM01003281.1:3938818-4385947 GCA_013340265.1 Coptotermes formosanus | reverse complement strand
CCCCCCCCGCGGCCCGCCCCCCCCCCCCCCCCCCCCCCCCCCCCCCCCCCCCCCCCCCCCCCCCCCCCCCCCCCCCCCCCCCCCCCCCCCCCCCCCAAAAAAGTCAGCACCTACTTTAACTGCGACGTTTCGAAGTTACTGCTGCTTCTGCTGATGTCACGAAGTGGACGATGGAGTTTTGTAGTTAGTAAAGCTTGAAATGGTGGTTGGAGTTTATGTTGAGATTATACTGATGCAGAAGGTTGTTGTTGTTGTTGTTGTTGTTGTTGTTGTTGTTGTTGAATCTTAGTGGCGGGGGGAGGGTATTATTAGAGCAGGTATTGCAGCCTGCATTTTCACATTTAGCACTAATCACAACACTGTACAGGCCACCTGAGAAGCAATTTCATTTCACCATTGATTTTTAATTGCTACGCTCACTTTGCACGTAACGACACCCTTTCACTGCTCCGACATTTGCACTGGAAAGAAACCACTTTTCCTCACATATATTGGTTACTTCAAAGATGACCCTTTCACTGCTCCGACATTTGCACTGGAAAGAAACCACTTTTCCTCACATATATTGGTTACTTCAAAGATGCAGAACAGACTCGATTTTTAACACCACATTCTTTGACACTATTTTCACCACCACAATCACTTCACACGGAGCACTTCCACGCACGAACTTTTTCTGAATTAAACATTCACTCCGCACTTGTTACATTAGGTTTTATAAAACGCTGTATGAAAATCTCATCAGATTCACAAACATTTTGTATAAAACGAAACGAAACAAAAATGTTACACACCTACTATTGACACTGTAAGTACCTACGTGCATAAACGCCTTTTATTGCATTACTTATCTGATAAACGCCGATTCTAATCAGATTCCTGATTAATTTTGAATTACGTACGTTTTATGTCGTACAAGATCTTGTATTTTTTAAGAAACAAATGTATTGCTTGGAAATTACCGACCGAGTCCAGGCAACTTCCATATAACGTTACGAAATTTGTCACGTATTGTAAGAATATAAAATGTCGTTTATATTGGGTGTTTATGTAACGTCAATAGTACTGTCCGGCAGCAGTCGTGCATTGCAGTAACTGTTCAAGGAAACATGACGTCATGCAGTCCGTTTGATAAAGTGTCCAGTAAATATGTGATTTGCATAAAGAGGTGCAAATGTGTGTAGCATTTGTACATGTACATATACGACAAACTGTTTCATATCCCCCGTTTTTTTTACGTACGAAACAGCTATAGCTTTTCTGGACACGTGGTCTCATACACATGGGACTGTTTATAAATTCGCGACAGTTTTGTAACTTACCTAACACTCTAAGAAAATCGTTTTATTTTTTAGACTTGCGGTAGGTGGCTTCTCGGACGGGTACAGTTACATCAAATAAACAGTTGGTGAACCGTACAGGTCTTAGAGAGACGGCAGTTCCGCAAATAAGAGTACTGGACACGAGAGAAAGCCGAATGTACGTACAGTTCGTTTTGTACAGTTATTTTTTTTTCGCAAAAGCATTACCCTTTATGGGTTCTTTTGGACGTGGTAACAGACACGAGATGAATTTCCCGCAACGTCGGTTGGTAAAGATTCAAGTATCCTGGTACGTTACACCGTGTCTAAAGGTAAATGGTTAAAGACGTTTCGAAGAAGTACATCGCCTTCACCTTCATGGTCCAGCAGTCACACAGGGTTCACTTGTATGGGAATACTGACCCTGAAGATGAAGGCACTACGATCCTTCGAAACATCGGTATCTACTTACCAGTCAACAGGAACTAAAACAACAGAAGACTTATCTTCCCTGGTAACGGCCCTTTGGAATCCATAAAAGGCAGCTGAGCGACGAATAGCTTCACCAAAAGAACTGCACCCCTTGTACTTACACATCGGTTTATCTGTACTACAGGTCTTAAAATTAATGTAGTAAAATGAGATAATTTGTGATAAAAATTAGGCAGTATGAAATGTTCAGGGACACCGTGCTTGTAACTGTGTTCATCGATACGCCTGGATTTCCTTCCTGCGGCACCGTTTAAAACATACATGAAATGTGAATTTGCAATGATGACTGCGGCACTTGTTTGTTCTGCGTAATTCATGTGAAAGGATAAACTGTATGCCGGCCATGCACTTTGTGTAATGGAAGATATATTTCACTTGCACCACAACATACACAATGACCAGTTAGTCATTCTTTCATCTCACCATCGATCTACCCATAAATCAACCCAATCTAAACAATCAAACTTTACACAAACACACGACAGATAGATTGTGAAGCCGTCAGTATACAAGTGTGTGTGTGTGTGTGTGTGTGTGTGTCACCCTCTACATGAACTGCACAATACAAACAGAACTGCCACTTCATTTCGAATAAATACTGACGCGTTTCTGGTTACAATTCAAAATTTTAAGTAAATCATCAACAAGAAGGTGCACGCTATGAGACCGACTTTTCTGGCATTAGGATAACAAGCGGTATCTAGCACACTTGACCGATTTAAAGTCGATGTCAAATACATAAGCTGTATTCGGGGTACGTTTGGACACGTACATTTACTGATCGCGGCGATACAAATTTGATTTTCGTGGCTGTAACACAACTCATTCTAGAACAGTTTTTATGAAATACGCGTCACATGTGTCTGAAATTACAGAACTTACGACTATTTAATCATTTGTGGTGAAAAGTCAAGGCCTAATATTACTTCTTGATTAGACATGATTTAAACAGGCGTCCCTTCCACGCAAGAGTGTGGATGCTCAGCTTACCTTCAGAGTATCGGCTCTAACCCATTCTTACTTACATTCCAGTTTCCTTCCATTTCCTACTCTTTGAATACATACTACCTTTCCAGTTTCCTTCATTTTCTGCTGTTTGAATATATACCACTTTTCCATTAGTCCACGTGTCCCGTTCTTAATAACTCCACAAGACAAAAGGGTCTAAGTTAAGAACCTTATTCTGAACATGTTCTTTTATTCATAGCAAAACCCACCTGCATTTTTTAGGCATTTGACGAGATGGGTCGGTTCCTGGCGCAGGCAAAATTCATTAGGCTGAGTTTCCTTATTATTTTGTATACTATTAAAAAGTGAACTACAACCGGGATCGTATGCGCTTGGCCCTAGCTTTTTTAGAGCTCCAGGGAAACCATTCCGTACGTAAGTCCGATGGGTCTAATTTTATTTAATATTGTAGACGTTTTGTGGTATTTCGGGAATAATTTGTAAATAAGTATATAAATGTCTTGAGAAAAATTTTAAAGTTAAGACGTGACAATGACCTATTCTATGCAAGGTTGAGATTTTGAAGTGTGAACCTTCACTTGGATACATACTGAGCTTCATTTGCTGTCATTATTTGGAACTACTTTTTACAAATTACATACAATTCATGGAAAATAGGGAAGTTTCAAATTAATTTTGATACTAATTTGGAAAATAAGTACTGCAAATAAACTGCCCTGCTTATTAAATGAAGAGCCATTTGTACCTCTGAGTAGTTATGTAGTCTCTACACAGCACAAAAATGCAATCAATTTGTTACTTTCATAAAATACTAAAATAATTTATTGTAAGCACTCGGGCTTATTTATGATAGAAAAATAACGAACAGTTTACTGTCTGGAACCTTCCATCAAATGCAACCACCTTATCAAAAGCCTTTCAATAAGGCTGCGTCACTTGACGGCCACTTGCACTGTTGATCTCCACTGGACTCAACCGCACACACAAACCTACAGACGGTAACTGACGTAAGCCTGACAAGTAAAGCACTGCGACCCTCGTCGGATTCCGATGTTCAACTGTTTCTTTAGTATCATCCTCTATTGGGTATTTTGTGTACTATTATTAGGTAAAGCCAGGCATGCACTTAAGGAGGCCTTCGTTATAGATGAGTCCTATAATGAGCTTTATTAAAATATGTTTTATAGTTATAAGTGATGTATATAGCTATTATCTTCGGATTCGTAAAATTACTTTTGTTTCTTGGTTGGTCTGAAAGAACACTGTATGTGTTACAGTTCGAAAACGAGCGTGATTGACAACGGAACGAACTTAATACACGATCAGGGCTGTGGAGTCGGAGTCGGAGTCGGAAGGAATTTTAGGTGGAGTCGGAGTCGGTACATTTTTACCGACTCCGACCTCAATTTAAAATCTTAACTAGATACTCCAAATTCAGAGCCCTGATAGCTACAATAACCATTAGACTTATCATTGAAAATAGGTTATAAGTCAAAAAAGTAGCCTGATGATTCACGTGGTGGTGATGAAATGTCTTACAGGTTTACCGTTATTAATACGTATTGAGATTTTACGAAGGAGTCGGAATCGGAGTTTTAAAAATTGAGGAGTCGGAGTCGGAAGTTTTGTGTACCGACTCCACAGCCCTGTACTCGATGTCCTTCAACGTATAGGGTTGCAATCCAGATGCTTCCCACTTAAAGCTACAAATTTTCACAAAAGAGATTTTTCTAGTTTTGACGTTCTCATACGTTTAGGGAGTTCTGTCGTGATATTTGAGAACAAAGTGTTAAAGATTAGGTGGACCGAACGTGGAAGAAGTAACATGAGAAGGAAGAAAACTACGCAGTGAGAAACTTTAACATGTATTGTTCAACGAATATTATTCAGGTACTAAAATCGAGGTTACGAAAGGGGGCGAAAATGTGGCACGCGTCAAGGAGATAAAAATACATAGAAAATTCTAGTCTGAAAACTTAAAAGGACGTGATCTTGTGGTAGACAGACGGATAGACAACCTCCACATCATGCGCCAAGCGCGTTCGCAAATTTGTGAAAAGCGACTATTAGCTTCGTTACGTCTGTCTGTCCGTCCGTCCGTCCGCATGCAACAACTCGGCTTCCACTGTACGGATTTTCATGAATGTTGATATTTGAGTATTTTTCGAAAATCTCTCGAGAAAACTCAAGTTTGATTAAAATCTGATAAGAATAACGGGTGCTTTACATGAAGACCTGTGTACATTTATAACACCTCGCTCAGTTCTTCTTAGAATGGGAAATGCTTCAGGCAAAAGTCGTAGAGAAAATCAAAACATATATCTGATGTTCAATAACATATTTCCGAAAATCGTCCAACTTATGAGATAATATGGAAAAGTATGGCACAGCCAGACAGGCCACAGAAAACAATGTAATACGGCGCATGCGCTTTGCATGCTGGATAACTAGGGCTGCAGATACACACTCAGAACATGTAATACTCATTTCTTTTCCACGGCAACAATTGTTACGCGAACGCGCCTCATTGTTACGTATATACGTACATTGCCCGTCTTGTGTGATCTTTGTACAAATTTATCACAAAACCGCACTTCTGATATTTTGATGTCCACCTAACAGCGTCACACCATATGGATTTCTCAAGGAGAGCCATGTAGGCGCAATTCACTGACAAATTGTCCTGTTACTAATTCTGTACATAATTTATTTTGTTTTCCTTGCTCCAGTGTCTCCTTTACGTAACAGACACACACAGCCGTTTAACACGCAACTTATATAGTACTAGTTTATAAAATTTACAGCAACAGGAACTGAATCAGAACTGAAACCCGAGGTCGCAGCAACAAATATGGACTTCAGTATTTTATTTCAGCTTGTTCCACGTTTTTATTTTCATTATATACCAATTCCTACACTGCGCACTCCAGTTCCACGCTACAGGAAGTGAGATATTCGAGCACGGCGTTTAATTTAATTTATAATCTTGTTACACGCGTCTACACGCCATTTGTGTTCTGCATCCAGAGGGTAAGCACACTGGAACAACGCAGTTCAGGCAGCAAATAATATTCTACGCTAGACTTTATGACCAGCAGAAGCATACAGTATTCGTACAGACACAAACACGATTTTATATGAAGGCCAAGTTATCTCTGCGCATAAGTACAGCCTGAACGCAATGTTATGGCACTGTGCAAACGACCGATTTTAGTCTCTCCACTTGGTATCGTCCGCAGGCGGTAATAGAGGGCGTCGGGTTAGTTGGTTAGAAGCCGTTGCAGATTGGAGATTATTCCGTGTTGCCAGCTATTAGTCGTACAGAAACATTGCCCTTCTTATAATACTCGTACTGCACTGTGGCCCTGTCTGAAATAAGAAACCATGCAGACGGTTGTGGAATACTACCGTTATCGTCGGACTCCGACTGAAGAAGTGATATGAGAACGTAAGAACACAAACGTATGTTTTTAGAAAGAGAGGTGACACGCTGCACTCACATCCTCTGCCCCTAATCTGCCCGCGCCTACCTCTCTCACTACTCTTGTACGCTAGGCTGCTCGGGCACCGGAGTGCCATAACTTTGCGATTTTGCTATACCACGCAGTGAGAATGTACAGGGCTGTTGGAGGCAAAACTGTGCACGTGCTTTATGTCGATACTGTCAGGACATGAGATTCACGCTCCTCTCGATTTAACTCCTGGAAAAGCAACGTCAGTAATTACAGTAGCATTTTTCAGGATTCAATTGCAACTAAAATCCCAGGTCGCACCAACGTATCTGGAACTCTGTATTATTTTTTTTTGCATTTGAATTGGACACGTGGCTGGGCGGACCTCAAAAACTGTCTGAAGGTTTAAGGTAGAGGAAATCTCTTTTAGTGCCCAGAAATGAACCCCGACTTACAGGTTCATAATCAATTTACTGAACGCCACAGAACGCATTTCAGTTCTTTAAAACACGGCAGTTAGTACAACAATTAAACAACTACGATTTTTCCCCACGCTTTATATATCAGGGTTTCGCTTGATTATGTCCCTAAGCAGCATTAACAGCTTGGTCTTTGTAATCGAGGCGCAGTGTGTTTACTGTTAGGTAGAAACTGACTTTATGTATAACACGCGTCAGAAGATTACGATATGCGACTACGGATTCAACAGGCAATTTACGTGCTACAGATAACTCAGCCATTAATAATTAATTAGAACAGTAAAACACTCACATCTCTGGATTGAGCCAGCAGTCTGTGTATCACGCGTCTAACCGCGCGGCACGCAACTTCATTTGATAACGCACTGCCACAGATCTCAATTACAGAAATTACTCAAATTACAGAATGTGGCCCGAGTCAGAGTCAAACAACTTTTTTTATGTTTACAATTTTTTTTGTCACGGCTTGAAGTCTCAGAACCGTGTGCTACCTCTGCATGGTGACGTACAATATATGTCAGCAGAGACAACAAGGCACTACCGTTTCATAGTCCTCACCTCTTCTACCTACTCACAGTAGGTGTCGAGGTAGCTTATTTTCACTTGATCACAGTCAAACACACACTACAGTCGGTAGGACTCCTCTAGACGAGGGATCGGCCCGACGCAGAGACCTCTACCTGACAACACACAAACACTCACAAGAGACAAACATCCATGCCCCCGGTGGGATTCGAACCCACGATCCCAGCAAGCGCTCGGCCGCAGACCTACGCCTTAGACCGCGCGGCCACTGGGATCGGCCAGTGCACTATAGTTTTAGCCTAAATTCGATCATTACACTTTAACTTTATTACAAGTAATGATATGAATGGCGCATTTAATGAACACACGTACCCTGTTTATTGCTCACAATGACATGCGGCCCGTCTTAATTTTCCAAAATATCCGTGACCCTTGGTCTAGACCGAAGCGTTAATGTAGCACTGCACTCTTTCAAACCGGACATAGCAGATCTACAACCCAGCTACGAGCTAATACGGTTGAAACCATGAAAATGAAACAGACAATTGATCTGGTTAAGAGACCCAACTCGACAGAGAGCAGGACATACATCCCCCCCCCCGCCCCGCGGGATCATGGCACCCTAGGCTGAATAACGTGTAAAGAACAACTGACGCTTGAAATTAAGGTGGAGTGCAGAGTGCAGCCGTTTAGGAACTAGAGTAACTTCCATGGGGAAATGACAATCAAGTGGAATTGAGTGGCCTTTTAGACACTGGGCACTACATCTTCAAAAGACTGGTTTACAAGTTCCCTACATAACAGTTCTCATTGTAATGAAAGAGCCTGTCAAACACACGGAAAGAAAGAACTCTGTCAATGCAATGCCACTATTACCACCAGCTTATCTGTGTGAGAAAATACCTTTACGTGCAACGACCATGTGGACCCATAAGTACGTGTCACAATGGTTGTCGTGCCGGAGAAGACTTAGGTGCATGCAGTGAAACTGGGAAATCCAATAATTTATATTAAACAACGTAAATTGGAGATGACTTTTTAGCGATATTGTTACGAATGTAAGCAGCAAGTAGTCACACACACCTACACATCGCGTGTTAACGTGCAGTATGTTATCACTTCCCCTACATAAAAAGGAAATCAACAGTGTGATAAAGACGTAATCCAGCACGAGTCTCGGAAAACTGCGTGAAACATTGTTCGTGGACGAGATTGTACGTACCTGCGTAATAAGTGTGCGTGACGGTGCGTGCAGTATATGTATATAGATATTTATACATAAGAGATACTGGGCAGTAGGTATATTTTGTTTTGAAGAAAACTACGGATATTCCGGTGGCCGCGCGGTCTAAGGCGTGTGTCTGCGGCCGTTCGCTTGCGGGTTGGAATCCCACCAGGGCATGGATGTCTGTCTCTTGTCAGTGTTGTGTTTTGTCGAGTAGAGATCTCTACAACGGGCCGATCCCTCGTCCTGAGGAGTCCCACCGGCTCTGCGTGTGTCCTTCAGCGTCATCATATGCAACAATAACCCTCTGCACATACAATGAGTAGATAAAAAGAGGTCAGACTAAGAAAGAAATAAAGAAAACTCTGAAACCACAAATGATCAACGTAGCCTGAATTTGTATTTTCTTCATCTTTCTTTAATTCTTTCTTTCATTCGTTCCCTTCCTTCTTTCCCCCTTTATTACCACATTCTTTCCTGACAGTCACTATAATAATAATAATAATAATAATAATAATATACTGAGCAATGTTACATATAAGGGCTGCGCATCAAAAAATACCTGGTCTTAGTGGGCGCAGTGCCCTGCACGATGCCTTCTGTATTTTAAACTTCGGAAGGCTGTAACACTGACTCACCTAACGCATATTCCAAAAAAGTCTCCTTCCTTTCGTCTTTCTAACGGACTTATGTTCTTTGCTGCTTAACATCTTTATCATCGCCTATGCTTTTTCCTTTCCGTTCTCCTTTTTATTTGTCCCTCCCGCCGTCGTTTTAATTTCCTTACAATTTTACCTGACCCCAACGATGGTTTACTAGACCCCGAGCCACATGTCATAGCATCTGCACGCAAAAGAGGAAGGCGAGGGGAAGCAGTAGGGCAGTGGCGGTAGCTCTTAAACGCGTTGCGCTCTTCTGCGAAAATGTATTAGCGGTCACGGAGCGATGTGCTCCCCAGTGATCAGGCAGGTAACTGACCTGCTTCAGCTGTCCACCATTTGTTTGCCTCTGCCCCTGCCCAGCTAACTAACTAACTAAACTGATTAACTCCACGGACTAGAGCCCATTTTTAAGAAGCTCACACTTCTTCAGCTAGCTCAGAAATTCCCTAAGTTTTGTGGAACCTGAACGTTCATTAGCGTATTCAGGACAACCCGCCCCTTGTCCTTATGTGACTGCCCACAGGATGCAATATCGTTTCTCAGTGCATAACATAACCGTGGGAACAAGGTCTAATAGATGAAATACGAGACAGACAGACTGGATATGACCTTAAGTCGTACTTAATGTCTTGCATGAGTGTAAAGAATACTTGAACACCAGTAGTTGCAGGTACATAAGAATATGTGCCCCCGTGTGCATGGCTGCATCAGAAGCAGAACTGTGTCTAAACCAACAGTACGCAGGAGTTGGCCAGTGAATTCACGCACATTTCTGGTCACTTCTTCCTTTGAAGCATAAGGATGCCGAACGGACATGGCACCTCCTGTGAAAGAGCAACGTTTTTTGTTATAGGCGCAGTCCGATTCAATTTCTGATCCCTGTTTTAACAATGAAGTCTCATTCTGTATCACCCTTTGCCAGCTATCATCACAGTGTTTCTTATTTTCAAAGTCAGGAAGCAAGCCAGCCATTCTCTCTCACGCCCACTCTGAAACACCTGTTCACTAAGTTGTTCTTTCACAACTGTCGAGCTGATTTCGGACACATTTCACTGTCTCTCAACAATGAGGAAACTTCGTACTGTTGCCACAGATAATAGCCAGCTCTCTTGTTGAATACAAAACAAAAGAGGGATACTTAATTCCACCGTGATATAAATGGATATTGAAACGTGACATACACATGAATAAGCAGGCTTTTGTTTTGTTTTGTTTTGTTTTGTTTTGTTTTCCCGAACACCTGGCAATGACATTAAAGACGTCAAGCTTGTACGGTAGCGATGGAACTGTGACGTTTCAGGTTATTGCATTGTGGTACTTTAAGTACATGCCATTGTTACAGATACCCCTAGAATTAACGATAAACTCCAATGCACAGCCAACTCAATCCAGTCCACATCATTACACCCTATCTTTTTAAGGTTCATTTTTAATATTATTCTCCCTCTAAGTCCAGATCTCCAAAGTGGTCTTACGATGCGTCGCTGCTTTCTTCCCATGAGGTTTCCGGCCATAATTGCTATGCATTTCTCATATCCATTCCGCGCCCTACATTCACCAGACAGTTAATATTCCTTGAGTTGGTGAACACATCAAACATGAACCTCCTCATTACACAGTTTCCTCCAGTGTTCTTTAGTGTCATCTCTCTCTTAACCCAAACGCCAGATTTCACAGGAAATAAATTTTAAAGTTTGATTCATATTAAGAATGATAACTCCGTCAAGATAAAAAAAAACATACGGAATTATTTACGTCTTACTCCTTTCAGAAAGTGATGTATTTACATTCTTAACTTTGCAAAACGCCCGTTTTGACAGGACGGTTAACAGAGTGGTTTGTGCTAAGGAACGCAATTCCGAGTGAAGATATGCAGATATATATCAGATCACGAGTTCGAGCTAGGAGCTCAGAATCTGAGGAAGCGCAAAGTGTGTAATTCTCAAGTACAGGTCACGATGATAGACACAAACTGGGTCATGAACTGACATGCTGAAAGTTGTTGTTAGGAGTACAAAGTCAAAATTCATGACTCAAGAATTCCCTCGATATAACTAGTCCATAGACGCGAAGTACGGAATTTACGTTGCGCAGATAGGTTATTCGATTATTTCTTCCAACCGTGACACAGAACCATCTGCGTGCCCCATGCCCCGCCATGCCATCCTCCTTGACTTGTTCACCCCACTAATATCCGATGAGCAATACAAATCATGAAGTTCCTCATTACGCATTTCTGCAAACCTCCTGTTATTTCCTCCCTTAATCCCAAATATCTTCGTCTGCACACTGTTCTCGAACACCCTCAAACTATGTTACGGAGCTGCATGCTGGGATCCTTACAAGGAAGGTCAGACAAACGCGTCAGACCGTGTGCAAAAGAAAGCGGCTAAATTTGCAAATCATACGAACGATTCGGTCTGGGAAACCAGGGGGAAGCGTAGAAAGATAGCTCGCTTATGCGCCCTCTTCAAAGCGTACACCGGAGAACGGGCATGGAGAGCTGTAGAGGACAGGATACAAGGTCCACTCTACCTGAGCAGAGATGATCACGACCGGAAAATTAGGGCCAGGAAACAAAGAACAGATATGGGGAAATATTCCTTTATAAATAGGACCGACAGACTCTGGAACCAACTGCCTGCAGAAGCGCTAGCGATTTTCCCCTGTAAACCACATGTTTTTAGAAAGAGGGTTAGGAAAGCAATTATTAGTGAGGTGAACTGAAGCGAATCGAAGTGTGGTGATGAAGTGTCTAAAAGTGGTGTGAAGTGAAGTGGGGAGTGACGTGAAGTGAAGGTCTTGCATGGAATGTGTGTATTATCATTGATTTATAGTTAAGTAATTCGTATGTGGGTTACAGTATTGTATGTTGTCTTACTGTTTTGTATACCTGTCGCATTGTTTCGTATGTCTAAATTATTTGTTTTATGTCTTTTCGCTCTTTCTTATGCTTAAAATACTCGTTTTATGTTGTTGTTCTTCGTTTTATGATTGTTTTACTCTTTGTATGTTTTGCTTTCTAATTGGTGTGTTCTGTGTTTTTGTATTGTTTTGTGTATTGTTTCTCCTTATGTATATAGTTGTTTCTTTTCTATTTGTGTGTAGTGTACGGACCACTGCCACCGGGTGAAAACCCAATTGCAGTTAATAAATATCATTTCGTATGTTCTTCCCGTAACGTGCGAGACCAAGTTTCACACCCACATAAAATAACAGGCGAAGTTGTATCTGTGTGTATTTTAATCTCTATGCTTTTATACAGCAGACGAGATATCTTTAAGGTACAAGCTGTGTCTGGCGGGAATGCGCTAACCGTCAGTCGACTAGAAAAAGTCCTTTTTGTCGGGCAGTTCGTTTTAGTTTTCGCTAATATTCCGATCGGAATTTTTCCTGTTTTGCCCAATCACTTCAGAAAATCGTGTCATAAAAATAATAGGGTTTATCAGGGCCGGCTTTAGGCCAACTGGACCGATTTGAAGCAATCGGGCCCCGCGCTCAAGATGGATTCGCGCATTAGTAATTTCTAAAAATGATAAATATGTACCATTTTAATTTTTCATCCTAAGTTACGTTAGTACACCAAAACGTTAGCCCTTTCTTTGCTCTGCACAATAACTTTTAGGGGCCCGCCACAAGGATCGCAATCGGACCCGGCGTTTGCTAAGACCGGCACTGGGGCTTATGGTAACATAAATCACACTGGCTGCTGAAATCGTGTAACAGCCAACACGTGTATGCGAAATTACGCGTTATACAAACAGCGTTCACCTATTCGTCAATCGCGTTAAAGAAACACGCATAATATCAGAACTGACTGTGTTGTATAATTTGTAGAATGAAACGAAGCGTGTTCAAAGTCGGACAGCTACCTGCCTGCCCCGTTTGTCCCATTGTTCCTGAGAGGCGCGGCAGCGACAGTGATGTCCACAGTAAGCGTTCACAATTGAAACGGGAACATGCTCTGGGCTGCGTCTTGGACGGGTTTCTACTAGGACTCACACAGAACATGGCTCAGTGACGGTTTGTAGCGTCGGGTGATAACAACATTCCGATCTTTCTCTGTACATAACAGATATTTAATTGCAGATCTATTCACATTACAAATAAACAGACTGTACGGAATCTGGAATTATTTGTTTGCGCTTAATTAGATATTCATCGCATCGAAAATAATTTGAATCAAATTTGCATATATGAATAATGTTAGTATTTTGTCACGTGACAGGAGTTCGCGATGACCGTTGAAGACACACACTTGTAGTTCGGGACTCAGCTGCGGCTTTGTGTTCCATTAACTGTCCCGAGCTTCTAAAGCTGCAAAGCTGAGTCCCGAAATACGCGTTTTTCTGACTCAAAGTAGATACGCTGAACCGATATCAACAACAATTTGAAATTTAATTTAAAATTTAGTGTAGAACATAAATATTAAATTTAATCGAAACTGGTTCAGTAGTTCCCAAACGAAACGTATGAAGAGACGGACGGAATCACATTCTAGCTTGTGAGATCTGCGTTCTTCTGGGATATTACGCAGCGTCGAATGGCAATCCTGTCGGGAACCGTCGGTAAAGGATTACCATTCGGCGCTGCGTAATATTGCAGAAGAACGCAGATCTCATCAGCATCGCGGCGGGGCCTCAAATCGCGGACATTCTAGCTTTTTGCGTATTCGCCTGTGTGTTTTGTACAGACAAGGCACACAAGGCGGCACTCCATTCTGTAAGCACGGCCATTGCTACGCCACAACAAGGCGCGCTTCCTGTACGTTACACGTAATTGTATTTGTGCACCCCTGCTGTGTAAGGCGTTTGTAATTAATACGTAGTGTAGTGACTGCCGACCTGTTAGGCCTATCAGTACACACACGTAATGGAACAACCATCTGGCGTAACGACCGATTTTGTTTTGTAACAGTGGAGAAAGCAGTCGGTCTGTGAGGGTGGGACAAGTAAGGTCGCGCGGGGTCAGATGCCGGACCAGCACTTGGGGCATGGGTGTGCCTAACAGGCTGGAACATACTTCTACTTTTATTAGAATGTTACAAACCAGCAATTGCCTGTCATTCGAAGTGCCTTGTATAATACACGAAATGATCGCCCTCGAGAGGAAGAAGCATGACGTGTGCCTAACAGTGAGCTGCACATACAGATGTTGCGACTTCCTTGTCTCAACAGGTCTCACCTCCCGCCAAGGCCATGTTTACAGTCAGGAGTTACACGTTCAGTCCTCGGTTCCACCACCCGAACGACATCTTTGTGATGGCATATTCCTTTGGGAAATGATTGCTAGCATTAGGTTCAAAATCGCTATACCATAAAGTTAGCTGCTGTTTTATATGGCTGTCAAATATGGTCTCTCACTCCGATGAAGAAACAAACTGGAGGTGACGCCTTCAGTCGGCTGGGTTGTTACGCCACGTCACTGAGTAGATGGTTACCGACGTTTCGGGGCAATGTAGTGGTCCCATCTTCAATGGTCAAGTGTCCAAGACGAAGAATTCAAATTCTTCTTCTTTTTTTCTTCTTCTTCTCCTCCTCCTCCTCCTTCTCGGACAATTTCAAAGGCGGGTGGGAAGTTGACTGCGACCGATAAGGTGGAACGACTGGGGAATGAAGGATACATGAGCTGTTTTAAGGTTTTATTCCGATTCTTAATTTCGGGGACTGAGGAAGAGCAAGAACAAGTCATTTAGTTTATCCAGTCGCCATATTGAGACTAAAACCCTGGAACTTCTAAGTGCGAAGCAGGAGTAATGACCACCCATTCGCGACGTAAGATACGTGTGATAAGACTCCTCAGGCGATGTTCATCCCACCACAACGTCTCTCTTCCAGCACACGACAAAGAACGCAGACAAAAGGTGGACATCTGTGTTCCAACCAAATCCAAATCGATGTCCCACTGTTCGAGAGGTTAAAGGCAGTTCAGTGCCTTACACAGCGGGCAGTCGGAGTTATAATGGTCTAGATAGTCAGCAGATCGCGTCTCATGTGCAGCACGTATTTTATTCCAGTACCAAGTCACGGCTGGTTCGCCTCAAACATCGTGCAAACTACAGTTACTCTCACACATGCCTTTACGTTTGAATCTTTTCTCTATAACAGTTACATAAAAAATAAAGCCCTTGGTGAGATGATTATTGTAAAAGGCTGTAAAGTTTTACTATTAAAATGCTGAGTGTAACATGGTAGGGGGTTTGAATCCTTTTATTCCTCTTCTGTCGCCCACACTGCTGTAAAATCTGCTTGTTGGCATTAGGTGTGTATGAATAATGATTCGATACTGAATTATGGCCAAGTTCAGATACATACATGAATTGTAGACCTTTCGTTCAAGTACAAGACATGATGGGCTGCATTTACTTGTGTACACTGCTACTGGCTATACATCAACAGGCAGTTCTTGGGCACCTGACGTCTAAATTGGAGGAATGAGTGGAGGTGCGAGTATCTGCCACGGTTCGTCAGTAATTGTAAACATTATTACTGTCAGCCTTCAAAATAGGGTCTTGGCCTTCACAGAAAACGCGAACGGACAGAATAAAAAAGAATCCAGTGTCATAAAACATTGTAGAAAACAGTGCAAAATATAGGCCGTATCCAGGCAAGGCACCCACAGAAGTATTTTACAGTCACCGCCTCTCGCACTGCTAGCAGAACCAGAGACTTATCATCAATTGCACTCTTTCCATGCGTTCCCCACCCTCAGAATAAATCTGCTAAGGTTCGCCTGGAAATGTTCTTCTTACCTCCTTTTCGGTATTCAGAAGTTAAATACTTATCACTGCAACGTCATTCGCTGTTTTGTACGGATGAGAAGTTAACTTCAGTAGCAGAGTGCTTTTTGAGAAGCTGGTGGTCGCTCAGAGAGTCAAGAAATTTCCCGCCTGCTACGGCAAATAAACGCCTTACTAGTAGGCTATTTGTTCGGCCCGCTGTTTGATTCCATCCTGAGCCAATCCAGTCCAATCCACATCTTCACACTCTTTATTTCCTTAGAAGCCTTCCCTCTACGCCCAAGTCTTCAACGTGGTACCTTGCTTTCTGGTTTTCTGACCTAAATTATTGATATATTTGTCACATCTCCTATGTGTGGTACCCAATCCACACGTGTTATCCTCCTTCATTAGCTTACCATACATGGCAAGGATGAGTGAAACGTAGACCTTAAACGCACACGCGGCTGTAGGCACAGCAAGCCATCGGCATGGGTTCGCAGCATTTACCGTGCATGGGACATATGATAACGAAAAATGACACGTTGAAAAATTATCGGAAAAGTAAGAGACAGACATTTCTGCACTACTTTAGTTTCGACTCGCCTACGTATTGCACGAGGAATTCACTTTCTGAAGTTACGTTTATGGAATGTGCCTAAGTCTTGTTATTGCCTCTCTCCTAAAGGTATAGGTAAAGATGTCCTTTTGCTTAATTATGCACCAGGCCGTGAGGCATGTGTGGAGTGGAGACGTGGGTCCACACATTATTAGTCTCGGCAGTAGACAGAGTGAGCAGTCAGTCTCACGCCCTGGCCGCACTACCCACAAGGGAAGAGCCCCAGAGTCTGCCTGGACGCTTTGGAGAACAGAAAAGTCATTGCTTCCAGGTTTAAATATTCTGATAAGAGTAAGTTCTCTTTTAATTCTGAGAAAAGAACAATAAACTGAACGTCTGAGGAAAAACAAGGGAATGGAGAATATTAACCTTTTAAAGCCTAGCGGTAACTTTACACTGACCAGGTTTAACATTAAAAAATTCTACGTGCCGCTTATATTGCGTTTATGTGTTTTGTACGGATCTCAGAACAAACAGCAACTTTTGCCTTATAAAACATTAAGAGACTGGTTTTTATAACCGAAGTGGAGAGTGTTTACAGCGCGGTACGCACTGAGTCCTTATATAAAACAGACACGCTTCGTCTTTAAAGGGTTAATTAATAAAGCACTTTGTTAAGTTGTTCCTGTACACACCATGAAGGAATACGGTACAGGAGAGTTAAAACTCCACATGTTCATAACTTTGGAACTAGACGATCTCAGGCCTCCGTCGCTTTACGCTCTAACAAAGACTTGATGGTCCGCAGACTTGGTTAAGGCGCTTTGGAGCAGAGGAAACTCTGTTTCCCCTGCCAGGAATCCACTTAATTGGGTCTTACTCTCATGGACCACGATATTACGGCAAACTCTGAAACTTTGCCAGCAGGAGTATCCAAACAGTGGGCCGTTACCACCGGTGTTTGGTGTCTGGAGCAGGTGCGGATGTCAGTGCCGAGCAACTGCTGTTACAAATGGGCGTCTTTATGCAGTACGGAAGTGAGGCCACTGTGTGCTTGGCAGTGTCGGAATGGGGAAGTGCGTGCCGAACTGTAAGGACAAGAATACTTACTGCAAACCTACTGGTCGTGTAGCTGACAAACTGTCCGCGTGTATGGAGCCACAAGGTTTAAGCCTTCAAAAGAGCCAGTCAGTGGACTGCACCCTCAGACAAATGAATCTACTTCACACCCTCATACCCTTGTGCAGCCCAACATATACACGTTTAGCCCACCGCAACCCCTGGATTTAATCAAGTTTCCTCTACATGTCACGACGTTCCTTGTTACGTAATATCCTCTAATAGAATATTCAAGTCTTCTGGGATGTTACTCCATGCCTAGCGCTAAATGGTTACTGATGTTTCGGAAGAGCATAGTGTCCCCATCTTCAGGATCAGTGAGAACCTCATATCTCTCATCCTCGGCAACCGTCAAAAGCAGCCACAATATCATGTATTTTGTGAACACAGAAAACGACACGAGATGGCTCAGTCGGTGTTGTAAGGAGCCTACAGACTGGAAGATTGGAGAGTCGGGGTTTGATTCCCGGCACAGTAGATCTCTCTTTTTTCTATAGCGTCCGAAACGGGGCTGGAGCCCACCCATCATGGTACCCAGTGGGTACCAGGGGCACTATCCTCGGTGACAAAGATGTCGGGGTGTGAAGCTGACAACTAGCGTCCAGTGCCGAGCTTATGACTACGGATTTATGGCGAGCTGCTTAATTAAGCACAAGCACAAAGTCACCTTCCTTACAGAAATAACGAAACATGAATAATCTAGCAGAAAATTTTCGACGGCCAAAAAGCTTTAGTGTACACTGCCACAGCATGGCTACAGGCTGACCATCTACTATTGTTTGTCATCAAAAGTGTCAGGAGCGGGCTCAAAGTTTTTGTTTATTACGCCTACTTCTCGGTGTGATGAAGTTCACAGGCAACGTAAGAACATAAATCATAGCTTGGGATGTAAGGTTCGAATGAATTACTATGTGTTATATTTACGTGTTTTTATATCTCCAGAAGCTTAATGGGTGTCTTCGACTTTTAACGTTTTACCGCGCCTACGTTAAATATTTTCCAAAGTTTTGTGTTACCAGTGTACCCCAAATATTGGTACAGATACAACAAACGATGTAAAATTACAAATCAAACACAGTTAAAAGATGGGATAAGTAAAAAATAACTTTTTACCCTAAATAATGTTGTAGGTTTCACTAAAAGCAAGCCACTCACTGCTCGGCACATGTATAACCAATCCGTCACTGACAGAATCAACGATTTTGTCCGGAAAGGTGAGAACCGTTTCGCGCAGCTGCATTGTCGTGAAGCGAATTTCATGGACGATGAACTGTGACAGTAGTTATACCGAGGCCAATTCATTACTTCCTGTGTGAGTCGTCGTAACTTCGGTTTGTTTTTATTTTTGTTTTGCCCAGTCCGCCACGCCCCACACAAGCACTATACTCGTAGACCTACATTTCGTGACTAGGCTCTGCGTCTCGGTTCGTATTCATTTCCCAGCTTCCCGACCAGCAAAGTGAGCCGCGGGCATATAACAACTAGGCTACGGGCTGGACGGCCTGGGGTTCCTATCCCGGTAGGAGCAAGATATTTTTCTCTTCCCGAAATTGTCCGAACCGGCTCTGGGGCCTATCCAGCCTCTTATTCAGTGAGCATCAGTGTTATTTCCCGGAGGTAAAGTGGCCGGGGCGTGATGTTGACCACTCAACTCCACCTAGTGCCGATGTTAAGAATGAGTACAGCTATACCATTGCTCCCCCAGTATTCCTTCATGGTGCGGAGAAGGAAAATTTTGCCTTTAAACTCCCACAATCGCAAAACTGGGTTCCGAACTGTGTTGCTTGACGTAAAATAGTAACTCCCACTCTCAGGGCAGTCCCGATTTTGTGTCGTCCCTAAGCACAACACGTCAAACTGACACGTGTAGTTACACGCAGTTCAGCAGGACGACGTATTTTTGGCCACTGTCTTTCTGAACGTACAGATACAGAGAAGGAACAAATAGCACTCCACGACAAATATTATTCGATTTCTCACACCGTTTTCCTTGTAACAGTTTACGTCATCAGTGACTACATTTCGGTTTTTCATCGCGGCAGAAATATAAGTTACCGCGGTTGTTGTCGTCCCTGAATAGCACTGCGCACAAGACGCTGCATGAACTCTTCGAAGCATTCCGTTCGTCTAAATATTACTATGTTTAAAAATTCAGTTCTTACTTCAAAGAAGACGCATTTTCCATTGTAAAGACAAAGTATGCGGAAATAACCGCTCTATATTTGAATATCACATGAAGGCCATAAACACATCATGAGGGGAAAGCGCACGGTGTTTGAATGTTAGGCAGGATGTAGCCTGCGTGTAGCTGCTGCTTGTCGTGGCCGTTCGCTTCCTCCAGAAAAAGTCAGAATGAAGCGTCACACTTTGCCATACCCAACGTAACAGAATGCAACAAAACGAGTGGTAAAAGATGGGAAGGTGTTCATAATTGCTGAACAGGAAATGACTTGCATTTAGTGGTCGTTGTATGCCTGATGTCACAGTACTATCCGATCTGTCGATAGCAGACACCAAGGAAAATCCTATGAAACTTTACACAGAACAGCCGGTAACTGGGTGGAAATTCGAAGCGGGTTCCTCCCGAATGTAGGCCCAAGTCCGCAGTGTTACCGCTACACCAACCTCCGTAACGTAAAGGTAAACCTAACCACTGTGCTGACTGCAGTTAGACACGATATAGAAACAGAAAACAGGAAAGGACACACAGTTCTATGCATCCTACACGTCCGCTATAGAAGGAATTAACGCTCAGCTTTATCCTGCAGGCGCTTTATTCCTGATACTTATTGGATGAGACAGGGCGGGTCCCAAAATTGGTCTTGATACAGCAATGGCAAAGAGCGCACCCCCTGATATCGCTACGAAACGAACCCCCGCTTGTTCAGCCCGCATCGATACAAGTTTCACGGACGCTGCAGCTTCTTCATTCGTGGGGAACATTTGTTTATTCTTTCAGCTGGAGTGTTCTGAGTACGCCTGCCTGCTCCGGAGTTGTAATAACATTTTAGGATCTCCAACAAAAATTTCTTTAGTCTCTTCCTTGAAACTAATTTGGAAGAACAGATTCCAAACATTAGCAAGCCTACTGTGTAACAGTGACGCCATATTGTTCCAGAAGAATGCAGAAGCTATAGAACTCTAATAAACTGGCATGTCTGTGTTTGCCAGTCTTCGTAGACTACATCACAGTTCCCATAGATAGGTATCAGTTGGTGTACACGCAGATCCATACATATGCATGCGGCGCCCTTCCCAGAAACACAGCTCAATACAGTAACATGCATTCTTTGAGGACTTAGCCTAACATACAATAGGACGAATGACTGTAGTCAGTGACGTGCCCAGGATTTTTGGGCCCCTATACAAAGCTTATCGCTGGGTCCTGCTGTGCCAATAAGGTACACGGCCACTTTTTAAAAATTGCCACAGATGTGACTTTCAAATAAAACAGTTCAACGTCGTTAATCTTTATAACGAACCAATCAAGTTCAGGAAATTCTTTATCTCCTCCCTCTCGTAGTTTTGTTCCATGTTTTTTGTTTTAGACCCCACGAACTGTCTTTACGTCACCACCTCTGCTGTACACAACAACAGTGTTACACAAATGTACGTAAAACGGTTGGCAACGCTACAGCATATTCGCGTGAACTTTAATTCTCGCTCATACAGTCCAATTTGTCCGCATAGTGGGTGGTGTTCATATCGAACAAAAGCAACTTGTTCCGATGGGCCCCTGTGATTTGCGCACTCTTGCCACGTGGTAGCCAAACCCCTGAACGTAAGCCATTTCTGTTGAGACACTAAAAAGTCCAGTATCATATTAATGCTCCAGATTTAAGAGAGGTTCGTTCCAGATCTCAGCTGGCTTATCCTCTGTTTCGACTAAATTTTTTGTCTTTTTCCTCAGACTCCAGACAAATACCAGTACAGATCACTATCTCCCGCTTCCATATGCTTCCGCGCATGGCTATCTCTGCCATTCAATTCTACGCTTTATAAAATCGTCAGTTGCTTCGTAATTTGTAACCTTCATCAAAAATTCTTAATGTGTTTAACCTTCTAAAGCCTAGCGGTAACTTTACATACGACCAGTTTTAACGTTAAAAAATTCTACGTTGTGCCCACATTGCTTTTATGTGTTTTGTACGGATCTCAGAACAAGCAGCAACTTTTGCCTTATAAAATATTAAGAGATTGGTTTATTGGTTTTTATAACCGAAGTGGAGAGTGTTTACAGCGCGGTACGCACTGAGTCCTTATATAAAACAGATATGCTTCGTCTTTAAAGGGTTAAATCAAGGGGCATGGATTGGGAAGAGGGTAGGTAGCAGCCAATGGACATGTACATGCAAACTTTTGGTTGGAAAACCTGAGGAGAAAAAGCTACGTGAGATATATGTTTAGAGGACAAAATTAAGGCGGATCTTAACCCTTTAAAGACGAAGCGTGTCTGTTTTATGTAAGGACTCAGTGCGTACCGCGCCGTAAACACTCTCCACTTCGGTTACAAAAACCAGTCTCTTAATGTTTTATAAGGCAAAAGTTGCTGTTTGTTCTGAGATCCGTACAAAACACATAAACGCAATGTGGGCACCACGTAGAATTTTTGAATGTTAAACCTGGTGGTACGTAAAGTTACCGCTAGGCTTTAAAGGGTTAAAGAGACAGGATATGAAAGTGTGGAACGGATTGCACTGAATCAGAACACGGTCTAGTGACAAGCTCGTGTGAAGATCGGACAACTGTAACGACGACGTCACGTAAGACCATACGTTTCTGCGCGCATGAGCGTTCGCACCCCTGCTCTGCGCATATTGTCACGTTTTGCGCTCGTGTGCAAGTTAGGAAAATAGGAACAAAACTGATATTTTGCACCATTGGAATTTCGCGTGTCAAAAACGGAACTCTGGTGCAACGTTCCCTCTAATTTTTTTACAGCTGCGCGGACCTGCTATTGCGTTGAGCAGAAAATTTTTACACGACCTGACGACTGCGCGGCACTTTAACAAGTTTTTTGTAATATGCGTATATTTACAATGAAAACTGAAAAATTCCAGCTGCGCGGCAACAATTCACTGCGCGCAGGAGCATTTCAGTTCCTGCGCTGCCGCGCACCCGCGCAGCGTAGAGGGAATGTTGCTCTGGTGCTCCAGACAGTCTGAATTTTCCCGTGCCCTACTAACGGCGATGCAGTCGAGCGTAACAGGAACTGTGTATGGACTCTAGTCCTGTTGTTAGGATTTGTTGTGGAGCGAACGTGCCATAATAACTACGTTTTGTGTATATTCCACAACTTCTTCCTAAACATAAGCTTCAGGAATTTTACGAAAAGCTTCATATGAATGTCGTCTTTGCTGGCTTCCTTTCTTGCTTTCTCAACTACGTGGAGCGGTGCCCTTTTTAAGCAGCACGTATTCGCCCTTCCGGTCAAGAAATTCCTCGCCTTATTGACCACAAACATAGGCGTAACTTGGGGGGGGGGGCAAGGGGGACAAGTGCCCCCCAATATTTTTTCAAGCTAGCTATAGTTTTTCTGGTTACTGGATTGGATAATGGCAAATAAAAAAAAAGACAGAAAAAAGAAAACGAAAAACTTGCGTTTTATGTGACCAATTTTCCCCGTTCAAATTTGACTCGTTTGTAAAATAAAGTTCCTAAAACCTATGGTCAATTTTGTCCCCCCCCCCCGTATTATTACCCAAGTTACGCTTATGACTACAAGGGTTAATTACCGTGTTCAAAATAGACCGCCCTTCATTTCATTCTCCCAACGTTCATTCATTATTTTGTTTTCCTCACTCTTCGTGTGTTTATTGACAATTATGACATGCAGACAAGCTGAGACCAACGGACAGCAATGCAGACGGATGGACGGATCGACAGACCAACAGAAATCACAGAAATGTCTGTTAGACGGCAATTGATGGAACACTCCTAACACAGTGGCAGTGCACAATTCTGTAACCCCTGGATACAGTTGCTCAAGTTTCTGCAGATATTCATGTTGGTACGCATCGCAACTCTTACCAGCTGTACCACCACACTGTATCGTGAGGTCGCCCTTTTTCCCAATTTTACAGAACGACGAGGGACTGCTGTACATGAAGGCTTCCTAATTTTTATAACACCATCATTTTTTTCAGCAGACTTTCAGAGCAGCTAGTTCCAGCAGGAAATGCAAATAAGATACCGGCTTACCATATAATGTGACT
Source organism: Coptotermes formosanus (assembly GCA_013340265.1). Classification (NCBI taxonomy): domain Eukaryota; kingdom Metazoa; phylum Arthropoda; class Insecta; order Blattodea; family Rhinotermitidae; genus Coptotermes; species Coptotermes formosanus. The sequence continues at coordinate 4,362,231 of BLKM01003281.1, read as the reverse complement.
GTGTATAAACAATGGACGAACACAGTACTGGCGGCGAACCAGCTGTGGATGTCGCAAGCTTTGCACAGTACTTGTGCTGCTCAGTTAAACAAATTATGACGCTGAAGATACAAGTCTTTTCGAATGTTACAACTAGCCTGTTGACCCTGAAGATGAAGGCACTAAGATCCTTCGAAACGTCAGTACCAGTCAACATGGCGTAGCGCCCCAGAAGACATGAATCTCCAGCAACACCGCCAATAGACATAAATCTCCAGCACCATCACCAGAAGAAATGAATCTCCAGGAACACCTTCAGAATACATGAATCTCCTGCAACATCGCCAGTAGACATGAATCTCCACAAACACCGCCGTGAGGACCTTAAACGTCGCACATTATGACTCTTCTGTTAAGCAGATTTTTTCAACTACCCGCTACGTTCTTTTTGTGTAATTTTTATACACAGTTAAATGTATCCGTATTTGTATTTTTTCTCAAATCGAATTATCCTCGGCCCCTCCCTAATAAAGTTCCGTCCGTTAGACGTATGGCATAATATTTCAACCCAAGCAATAGATCCAAACGAGTGAGTGGAAACTTCTGCTTTGCCATACATCAGGTCCGAATGACTCCCTGTCCGTGGATGTACGTGACTGAAGTCCACCAAATTCATTAGGTGACCCAATCCACTGTAATAAAGTCCAAGGCAAACCGTTATATACAAGGATGTTCTTGATACAAGTCCTAAGGTCTAGTTGTTATGTGTTGCCAGCTGTTTTTATTCCTGGCTTCCTAAGAACGGTACTGGTGAAGTGTGACCAGATTACAGCGGAACGGCTTAGGCGGCATTCCTACCTTGAAATGACCGAGAATTATTGCCCCACGGAACATCTCCAGCAGGGCAATTAAAACGTTATTTAACAACGTTGTCGTTATTCTAATTGCCTAGTAGTGTAATATAATTCGAGAGTTTATCACAGTTGCCACAAACGAGAGTGGACACATGATGTAAACCCAGTTTCAAATGCAATTTTGACGCAGAACTTTATAATGTGCACACCGTTGTGATCCTGGAACATCATTCAGTGTAAAAAGTACCGTCACCACAACTTGTATAATGTTTAGTACAAACTAGGCGGATACATGTTTCGACGGCATTTTGCAGTAATCTTCAGGCCCCTGTCACGAGAATATAAACGGAAAAGTTATTCTGTTAATTGAGATATCAATTGTACAAATTTAGTGAGTCACAGATAAAATACAATAAACTGCGTGTTGCATTTTATTGTATTTTATTATACTGTATTATATTATATTTTATTGTATTGAATTTTATTTGTGATTCGCTACAATTTGTAAAATTGATATCTCAATTAACAGAATAACTTTTCCTTTTTTACATTTTTATAACAACGGCTTGAAGATGACTGAAAAATGCGGTCGAAACATGTAGCCGCCTAGCTTGTACTAAACATTATACAAGTTGTGGTGACGGTACTTCTTACACTGAATGATACGATCTTTACGATTTTGCATGTGGCACTGCCTTTCCTATTAACTGCGTTTGCAACCTACAAGTCTATTACTGCGCAGTTTAAATGACCGTTTCATTTCTGTAGGGACATCAGAATGTAAATGTCCTGACATTCCATTAAATATGCACTATGTCATAACAAAAACAAAAAAGTAGTTTGTCACGTACGGTGTTTTCTTACGTACAGTGCCTTCTTCGACAGTCCTCTTTCACGCGCGTTCACAGCCTTGTGGGGCGCTCAGTAAAATCGCTGAAATTCGTCACGCGTTTTAAAATGTGGTCGGTGTGTGTTCAATACAACTTCTTTTTCTACGTGACGCTCATATCGAACTATTTTCTTAGGAGGATGGAAATATACTTGTACAATGTAGGACGTACACCGGCATAGCGTAGGGAGTGTGGCGTGTCGGCTGTCTTTTGATTGTCTCAAAATAACAATAAAAAGGGCGCAGCAGTACTGGCGATGATAGTGATCTATAATTGAGAAAAATGAAACAAGCAGTCGTTGCCTATTTTAAGTACTGCATCAACATGTTCCTGAACGGAATGAGAAAAGACACGAAAAACAAAAGCCGATTACCCGGCCTCGACGCTGAGAATCGAACCTGGAAATTTCCATAACGGAGGACTACATCGTGATGTTATATACCGATTGTACGTCGTGTTTGTTTCTTTACGACGCCTCATCGTATCCATTGTTTAGAATGTGCGAACAAGCCAGATGTTATGAACGATAAAACGACAACACAACAGATGGACAGGAAGCGTTCCTGTCCCTGAAGTTCGGTGAAAGAACTGGGCAAAAACAGGACAAGCCTGCCAGGAGTCGGTCTCCCCGCCAACACAAACCCGAGGCAGTAGTACTGGGCGGTATTCGATTTCTTTGCTACTTTGGTATAACGAATATTTGCCCTGTAGGCATAATTATCTGCTTGGTGATTTCATTTTGTTTCAGACAGATTCAGGCATAACTTATCGGATCGGAGAGAAGAGCGCGGACGTATATTTTGTTCAGTTCTTGGAGCCGTACCTCTGTACCTATACTCAGCATCAGTCTTCGGTCATTTAGAGGAGCAAGTATATGATTTCACAGCATAAACCGATTACATGTGATGCCAAGATGCAAAGGGCAAAAGAAGGCTGCACCTGTCTTACCTACTCCTGAACTGATTTTGTAAAGCCGAATTAAAGCAGCCGATCCCAGTGGCCGCGCGGTCTAAGGCTTAAGTCTACGGCCGAGCGCCTGCTGAGATCGTGGGTTCGAATCCCACCACAGGCATGGATGTTTGCCTCTTGTACAGTGTTTGTGTTGTCAGGTAGAGGTCTCTGCGACGGGCCGATCCCTCGTCCAGAGGAGTCCTACCGGCTGTGATGTGTGTCTGAGTGTGATCAAGTGAAAATAAGAACCCTCTACACCTGCTGTGAGTAGGTAGAAGAGGTGAGGACTACGAAACGAAACGAATTAAAGCATAAGAATCATTTACTACAAGCAAACTCAAATGCGAACGTTTAATGTATTACAGTATTCACATACTTGTTGTCTCGGTGCGTATCACAAAACTCCAGCTTGTTGGTTACAGAAGCATTATTTATCTGAGCGGGGGGGGGGGGGGTACAAGAACAAAATGTGGGACCAAGAGTGAAAATTAAACGGCACCTACAGCGACTCAAATACCGCATAGCCTTTGTTATCATCTTCTTTAAAGACACTATGTCTACCTGTATTAAAAAAACTACTGTTACTAAAGAGAATATCCGGATATGAAATAGGGAAGTACCATGAGGATCGAGGAAATAACGAGCAACTAAATAGTTACACAGAGTGTGGGAACCTGTCGCGCACAAACAGTGGCGACGGGTAGAACATCTGAAAACAGAACAAAGCGACAGAAACAAGTTATTAGACCTAAAACATCACCCATCAGCTTATGTGCTATGAGGACCAGTCAGACTATTGCCGTATTTGACAGTTCCTACTTGTCGCGATATCTCGGTAACGGTTTACTCTTGGGTTGTTTGTTCCTTTTACATTCTGTTTTGTTTCAAGATTTTGTACCCGTCCGGACCGTATCACTGACGTCCTTCCAAATTCTTCAGCTCTTACGGACTAAGTCGCAGTCAGATACACAGACATGACTTCCGACAAATGAGTGAAAGGATTAATAATGTAATGTTTTATAAAATTCTATTAATATCTGTGTTTGAACTGTTGACTTGGGAAAGGGGTCCCTTTTGAGGATTCCATTCTTCTGGGATATGGCGCTTTGTCAATGGGTAATCAAACCCTGACGTTTAAAGCAACGTAGTATCCTCATCTTGGACATGTCTGGACATTCCGACCCTTGAAGCTGAGAACATTACGTTGCCCCGAAACGTCGAAATCCTATACTATGCAGCGTCATATCCCAAAGATCGGAATCGCCAGTTACACCGCTGCGAAAACCTCAAACCTCGCAATATCCATTTTATCCACGTATCTTAAAATGAACTGGGCACTGTATATGTATTTCACTACATGTGCTGGCGTTGCTGCAGCATTTAATCTGAATTCCATGACTATGCTAACACCTGGAGGCCCAGGTATGACATCAGCGTTACTCATAACAAAGTGTCCCCAACTTCCTGATATCCCCATAGAAAAACTGTCTCTAGAAGCGTGGCTAATGAACTTACAGGCGCATTTTTATTCCAAGTTATAAGTCGTAACTTTTTAAATGCTAAGCAAAGGTGAATTAAACATATACCAGTTGTAAGGAACTGACGTGCTGACTACGAAGCAGAAAGAACTGTTGTCCTTTATGCTGTTGGGCGTAAGAGGAAACTGGCGTGACAGTCACAGACAGCCACTGGGTCCGCTTTGCAGACAGGAGATCAAGGATAGAATCTTGATACCGGCTATTGTCTTTCCTCCCATTCTTTAACTTCCCACTTTTTTGCTTTTTTATTCTTTCATTAATTCTTTTCTGTAGCTTTCAGTTTCTACATTAATTACACTTCCTCTACGCCCACACATCTCCTTTACACGCACTCTTACGACAACTGCCCTATCAGCAGCGAGTTCACGTGACGCGATTCGAACAAACCACGGCCACCTCCTTCCCAGTCTTAATCCACTGACAATCATTCGTCCTTTTCCCAGCTCATTGGACGTTTCATAAACTCTGCATTCCCAGCAGAGTCACTACAGCTGCATAACAAATATCCGACCCCCTATATTCTTCTGAAGGAAATGTAGATAGCTTTTATTTTCGGCGGTAGTTAATTTCTAGTGAGTAAGTTTTATTCTGCCTATTAGTTTGTTTAACGACGCCTTCTCAACTCCACCGATGAACAACGAAAAGGGGAAGAATGCAGAAGGAAGCGACTGTGACCCTTCAGGGCAAGTACGCAATCCTGTGGAGCGCGTATTAAAGTTACGGTTGGTCGGTCCGTAAGCACAAACAGTGTGAGAACTGCTAATCGGATGTTTTATGAAATCTGATAGTAGAAAGTTTTACTAACATCTCTCACACCTTTTCTCTTTTTGCTTAGATAGGATACTTTGAAGGACTGTTTTACATGGAGACTTACGTTCCTTTCAGCGCGCATATCGAGTGAGGCTCGGTAAATATTTATGAGAGAAATTTTTTTTTCAGACAAAAGCTGTAGAACAAAATTAAACACACACTTTATGTTTGAAGCACTATCTTCAAAGTGTTGACAGTTTTCAATATAATTAAACAAAAGAGAGACTATGCGTACTTCTGCGAACTTGTACGCCTTGCATTCAACAGTAACGGTCTTCTGAACATCATGAACTTCAGGCTGATCAAGTTTCCGTTCAACAACATAACGAAGCTTCTCCCCTTCTCAGTTTATAGGTCTGCACGTGTGACACATAAATATAAATTGGGTACAGCCGTTGCTTTATTAATGGCTGAACTTTGTCTATTTCGACACAAAACACATGTAAAGAGCCATAATTGTCACGCTTTGCATCAGGGCTGTGGAGTCGGTACACCAAAGCTCCGACTCCGACTCCTTCATAAAAGCTCAGTATGCATTAATGACGGTAAACCTATAAGACATTTCATCGCCACCGCGTGAATCATCAGGCTACTTTTTTGACTTATAACCTGTATTTAAGTATAAGTCTAATGGTTGCTGTAGCTATCAGGGCTCTGGATTTGGAGTATCTAGTTAAAGATTTTAGACTGAGGTCGGAGTCGGAGTCGGTTACCGACTCCGACTCCACCTACAAATTCCTTCCGACTCCGACTCCACCTAAAATTCCTTCCGACTCCGACTGCGACTCCACAGCCCTGCTTTGCATACAGTTCAGTAGTTCTGTCTTGTTACAGCACTTTCCCAGCAACAACTTTAACTGGAAAGCCTGAGAATGATCGGTGTCATTGTCCAGAATCAAGCATCTTTCTTTATGAGAAAGCTTGCAACTGCAAGCACAAGTATGAATTGTTATTGTGTTCACAGTGGTGTGGCTGAGGGCTCCGGTCTGCTGCTATATGACGTTGTGTGACTGGGTAATTGGTGCTCGACGTTTCGAAGGATTCTATACACTCTAGTTACGTATCATTAAAGTTCTGAACTGTGGTTTGTCCTGGATACAAAAACATTGCTCAGTTTCACACCTACAATCGGCAGTTTGAAACAAGTTCCTCGCAGAAAGGATAATGTCGGCATACCAGCGCTCATCGTAGGAAAGTGACCCCGAGGTACGGCCTTCCCTTTCACAAGATTAATGAAACAGCCGCGTACTCGCGCGTAGCCAAAATTAATTACAACACAGCCCAGTGGGTGATGGATTGAGCTTGCACTGAGTATTTAAACACGTGGTTACAACGATGTCTGATGTGGAAACATGATTGCAATTTTCACTCTCAGTGGGAAAGCTGTTTGAGACGTCAAATTACGAGTACTTACAAAATTATTATACATTGTAATGCAATTGTAACTGGAGCAACTAGAATCTGAAATTTCATTAATTCATAACTAACTAACTAAGGAACTGATTAATTACGTAAGCAACTCCATGTAACAGGGTCCTTTTTGAGAAGCTGCTAATGCTGGTACATTTAGTGTGTCCCACTAAATATCGCTGTTGCGACAGAACACGGAGTGATGCTTAGAGACAAGTGGAGCTGTACTGAAATCCTTAGGCATGTTTCACTTAACTCTAGTACTACCGTTCAACTGGGATAGCTCAGGTGGCATAGTGACTGGGCTACGAGCTGGACAACCGAAGAATCGGCGTTCAATTCCCGAAAGGCGAAAGAGAATTTTCTCTTTTCCAAAATGTGAGACCAGCTCTGGGGCACACTCATCATCCTATTGACTGGGAGCAGGAGGCCCTTTCCCCGGCGTTAAAATGGCCGGGATGTGAAATTGTCCACTCGCCTCCATTTAAGGCTGAGGTGTAGGAATGCGTGAAGCTGTACCTCCCCTCCCCCCCCCCACCCCGTGCCTTCATCACGTGGTGCTTAAGTGCGCATGGGAACGATTTTACTTTATTAAAGTTCGACATAAACAGTTTTTGGTAAAATTTAATTTTGGTGCGTATTGTTAAGCACATACCTGTTCCTTCAGACACAGCGTAAATTTAACTTCACATAAAGCTTTGCAGAAAAGAGAAAAGCCCAACATAGATACGTGGTATACAGTATACGATCCGGTACATGACATAGAATGTAAGATACATCACGCATGTTTTAACAAACCGCAAGGACAAACCGTGTATGTGTAACCAAGGTAACGCGATTTCTTTGTAACAGTGAACCTGCGTAGGCAACAAATGGACACAAGATAGGACCGCAAAAAAGGAAACAGGAACTACCCCACTTTTGCACTCAGTTATTCCTTAACAGCGCTTCTCTGTAGATTCGTCTGGCTCAGGATACAGTCCTGCGGCGGGCCCCTGTGAAAACGGTAATAAGCCTTCGGGTTCCACAAAATGCAGAGAATTTCTTGACTCCAGTGCTTTTCCGTTCATCCTTCACAGACAAATCAAGTGCCCAGTCTCCTCCCTGCCCATTCAAACGATATCCTTTCCATTTCTCTTTAATGTCGGTTACGTCGAATTGTGCTACACATGACAACTGGCGGTGCTTCGTTGATAAGTTTTGTATTCCTTCTTGCAGGCGCGTTGACAAGGTCATGGCGTGATGTCACCTGAAGCAGTTATGTTACGATGAGTTCAGCCACGCACCGCAGTGAAAGCAATATCCGACGTTATGGCAAAGGATCCAGGTGAGGAAAGCAGTTACGTACCAGAAATGGATATTGCGGCTTGCTGGGCGCGATAACAACAAACCGTGATGCAAAAACGTTTCACTAAATATTGGGTACAAAATACTGTATGCATAAACATCTGCACGAATTTAGATACACACGCAAGGAATGACAAAAAATCGTTCTTTAACGAAAGAGTGTTAGGTTTATACAAAACTGTTCACATTTAGTGATTCACTAAATGTGAACATATAGGTCTCCTACCAAAAAATGTACATAACCCCACCCTTAGTAATTACGAATTTAAATAATATTATATTAATTTTTCACATAAAAATCAGTCAACAGTCAACACTATTTATCTCCCTTTATTTGGAGATTCAGCATTTTGAGAATTCGATTAGAGAACGTATTGCAGTCGAATATCGACACAACGACGTCTCACCGATTCGTTTGTATCGATAGCCCTCCCTGCCACATGCTATCATAAAGAAAATAAAAACAGCTCGTACTTAGTAAATCACACTACAAACCAGTCACGTGTCTATAAAGAGGTGTTCACATTCGAAGTATTATATCACGAACAAGTGTTGCCATGAGAGGAAGTAGAACGTGTTACTGTATAATTATGTGCAAGTTAGTGACAGGTGTCGTAGTGTTTGTAAAGATTTATTTAGATGAGAAGTCACAAAAACAAAAATGTTATTTTTCTAGCACTCAGACGTAACCCCTTTTTTAGTGCAGAAGGGCCCCGCAGCAGACGCTACGGACGCAGCGCAGCCTTAAGGCTTCATGTGCAACCGCATGATGAAGATGATGATTATTATTTTTTGTCCTTTTCCTAGTAATGGAGCACCGAAGAAATGAAACTGACAGGGGAAAACCGACTCGGAGAAAAACCTGTCCCAGTGCCACTTTGTCCACTCCAAATCCCACATGGACTGTTGCGGCATCGAACCCGAGTCTCCGCGGTGGGAGACCGGCGACTAACCGCCTGAGCCATGGCACGGCATATAAGACCTTTACTGCGTAAAAATCCCTTGTAGCTTTAGGCTAAAACTGACGGTACGATCCCACCGCCGTCTGGATCCTCGTGCAACCCCATGTGGGGCGTGTCCCAAAGACTAACCACTCTACCGGAGCAACGCTGAAATATGAGGTCTGTAGTAAGCTTCTCCCCTGCGGCTTCAAACTGGCTTTCTTGTGGGCGATGGCCGTCATGAAGTAGCATCAAGTGTGAAATCGTTCATGTGTGGCTCTGCTGGTTCTGTCTAGTGCCTGCTGACAGCCTTCGTTCTAAAGACGCGCTTGTCCGTAGGGAACGCGCCCGTGAATAAGAGCTTTGCCATTCAAAGCTGCTTGACAATTAACTTACTGATGTAACAGCCGCCACGTTCGTTACACCATTCAAGTAACCCATCTTGCTGATCTGATAATCTAAGTCCCACTCTAGCGCGTGCAAACTTTCAGTCTCTTGCCAGCAGGAAGCATAAGTGCACGCCTAAGTCGCTCTGCCTGTCCTTCTTAGCGTCCAGTCGGCCGGCCACCCCCGCCCCCCCCCCCCCCCCATCATACGGGCTCATGCCCACATCTTATTCAGTGCATGCATAGTCACCGCGGGCCGTCCTACCCGAGGAAAGGACAGACGAGAAGAGGTAGACGCAGAAACAGAAGAATTCAGTTCTCAGCTCACAGAAAACACACTTCGTCTCCATTGTAAAGACCACCACTTAATGCTGTATACGGAAATAACTATCTTCATGCGGCAGAGTTCTTCTTGAGAAGCTAACAGTTCTTCAGCTAGACAAGAAATTCCCCTGATTTTATGGAACCCCCAGAGTTCGTTACTGGGTCCTCAAGAGCCTGTCCCTGGCCCTGTCATGAGCCCGATGAATCCAGTTAACACTTCCCATCCTACGTATTTAACATTAGTTTAATATTATCTTCCCACCAATGCCGACGTCCTACGTATGGTCCACGTCCTTAAGTTTGCCCCGACTAAAAGCAGCGTGCATTTCCTTTCTCCCATGAGTGCCACAAGTCGCGCCCAGTTCAGTCCTCTTGACCTGATCACCCAAAGCTTAGCGAGGAGTGCAAGACATCAAGCTCCTCATTATGCAGTTTCCTCCAACCTCCTGTTAGTTCTTTCAAAGTCCGAATATTTTCCTCAACACCCTGTTGTCGAATATCCTCATGCTGCATGCTTCCTATACTCGTATAAATCAAGTTCCGCACCCATACAAAACAGCATGCAAAATTATAGTTTTTCTTATTCTAAGCTTCACTTTCTAGATAGTCCAAAAATTCATCGTTTCTACAGAACCCTAAGCTTGACAACTGTGTTCACAAATGTCTACCACTGGACCGTACCCTGAATCGTTCAATTTCGCTAAAACCCTTTCAGTATTTTCCTTCCATCCACGCCCTGGTGTCCCAGGTTACAGGTTTCCTTTAGGTTTGCACAGTAAATATTCTCAGCTTTTCTGATCACACGCATGCGTGTTGCATGTACGAATTATGAAACGCCTCGTTATGCATTTTTCTCCAGCCTCCTGTTACTTCCTACCTCTTAGGTACAAATAACCTCTTCGTCACTGGATTATCAAATATCCTTATGAAGCACCAGTCAGTCAACTGTAAGATTTTATACGTGTTTGGGTTTCAGACCTTCCAAGAAGAGCGCCCCCATGTACTCTGACTTCTACGACGAGAAGGACGATTCCGACGCCAACCTCGGCCAGCGGTCAGTATCTTTGGTAAGTGCACTACCAGGCACTTCGATGTGGCGAGTTGAGTGCCAAATGATTATGCCGCGGCTGACACGATGCGCAGCGCAACTTCTTTCGCACTCAGCCACGTCCCACGTTGCAACAGGAGAGGAAGAAGGCTAACAGAATTGTGGGTAAGATTATATAATGAAGTCCACAATTTGTCGTCCTCAGCAATGCCACTAGGGCGATCAACGAAGGAGGAGTGAGACTGGTGGGTGGGCGGGGGGCACGTAGGTCCTATAAGCCTAGCACACAAGGGGGAGATAAGAAACACATACACACTTTTAACCGGAAACTCTGATGGGGAAAGGAGTGTTGAATGGATTAATCTGACTCCGGACAGCCTTCAGTGACGGGCTTTTATGAATTCGATAACGTATCCATGAGTTCAGTGGGGGGGGGGGGGGGCTATAGTTTTGACCAGGGAACGAATATCAATTTCTGAAGAACTCTCTTCCGTGAAGGTATTTAGTTCGTTCATTAACTGGCTCGTTACTTATCTTGTGACAGCACCTAGCGGATCACATTTGCAAGTCCGGTGGGTCACGTATGCACTGCGGATGAGCTAGCCGCCGTTAACCTTTTAAAGTCTAGCGGTAACTTTACGTACCACCAAGTTTAACATTAAAAAATTCTACGTGGTGCCCACATTGTGTTTATGTGTTTTGTACGAATCTCAGAACAAACAGCAAATTTTGCCTTATAAAACATTAAGAGATTGGATTTATAACCGAAGTGGAGAGTGTTTACAGCGCGGTACGCACTGAGTCCTTATATAAAACAGACACGCTTCGTGTTTAAAGGGTTAAATAAATGTCAGTATTTTGTCCTTTGTGTGTTTGCTCGTGTCATACTTTGTTTTAACCCACATCTGTTCTGGGAATAGAAATGGAATGTGGAAACACGGCTCTTGAACAGTATCCCATTAACAGCTCTACTTCTTTTCGTCGATCGATGGCGAAGAATTCAGTGAGTGTGCAGGCTCTCGCAGCATAAATAATCTCCTTGTGAACACAAAATGCAGCAATGCGTACCAGTCACACCGTCTCAAGTATGAAGAGCATTACTTGAATAAAATCAAAGCGACAGAAACTTGCTTCATCAACACAGACTATTTTTATGCTGACAAAATACCCGTTCGTCACTCAGTGCCTTCTTAAAATAAACAGTAGTGAAATACGTAGTGATTTAATCCTTTGGTATAAGGTCATGTCTGTAATTAATTCCTGGCAAACTGGAAGCGCGTCCTGGAGCTGCGAAATGAAGAATGCCAACACATAAGGACTGATAGCTGCGATTATGAAAACCTACGCGTGGATTTGAGAATGATATTAAAATGGGTCTTCAAGCAATAGGATGGAGAGGGACTTGACTGATCTGGTTCAAGATAGGGACAAGTGGCAGGCTGTTGTGAACACGGTTATGAACTTTCGGGTTTCATAAAATGCTGGGAATTTCTTTACTGCATGAGAAACTGCTGGCTTTTCAAGAATGAACTTACTCCATGGAGTTAGTTAGTTAGTTAGTTAGTTAGGTAGGTAGGTAGGTAGGTAGGTAGGTAGGTAGGTAGCCGCGACTATACTGAAAAATCAGTCACGGACAGCCAAAAAGTGGTGGTCCTCCGTGTGAAGTGCGAACAACAACACTCCGTACAGAAATAACAGAACCTTGTGAGTTGATCAGCTTCACCAATTGGAAGCAAACGTAGCTTGTTTTCCGATTATTATTTCCAGAGTCCAGGTAAGCTGCCAATCTTATACACATCTCTGTAAATAAAATAACATGATCTAAAATGTTACGGGGTTCAGACGGCATTCATGGGAAGATATTCAGTACATCTGAATGGCAGAAGGATTCTGGCCTGTGGAGTTCGTGCGCGATGTTGCGATCACGGTGCGTGGACGGAGACTGGTATGACTGTCACTGTCTTTCCAGGTCTTTTGTTACGGACGGTCTGCCACACGAGCGACGTGGTCGTGGGTGGGAGCTTACCGTAGAAGTAATCGCAGTGACGTACTGTTGTCTGCAGCCGGGAATCGTTATTTACATCGGGCATTAAAGCACGCGCGCGTCTATTAAATGGGGTTCGAACTGGGACTAACACGAACTCTAGTACACCATCCAGCACATTTATAACCGGTTTACGAGTGGGTGGGGGGGGGGGGGGAAGCATACAGTTTTCCACGGTATCATGAACACAAAAGGGCTTTGTTGGATACGTCGTCCTGTGTTCGATGGATGTGAAGTTAAAAATAAAACATGCTGCATAATTATATTGCAGGCACAATCTGTCTCCCGTTTTTTTACAACTTGGTAGCTTCCGAACTCCAACTGAAATTCCTTTTCCACACGGCAAATAACATTTACAATTTGGCACGTTAATCTCAGAGAGGAATAAGTGACATCACGAACCAAGTGCACAAAAGACTACTGCAGTCAGGCGTTCATTTCGATTCCGTACCGGCTTTTTCGGCCAGTGGTGGCGCAGTTGGTTGAGGCACAACGCGACAAGACGGACGGTGCTGAGTTCGATTCCCGGTAGAGTCCTCGTAAATCCCTTCTGCCCGCGTTCAGTAGCCCTGGTATCCACTCAGCCTCTAACAGAAATGAGTACCACGGCATTTCCTTGGGGGTGCAGTGCGGACGACGCGTACAACTGACAACTGTGCCGCCTTCGTTGTGCCCAATGTCAAAGTAATGATGGAAGCCCAAAATTCCAACCCCTTCTGATTTTTCATGACTTGTTAGGGAAAGTTTTATCTTTACCGGATTTTTCAGTCTGACACAAAAAATCACACAGCTTTACCAGATATTCCGGTGGTACTACAGTTACTTGTTCAAAAAAGCAGTTTCTGTCACTCACACACACACACACTCACCCCCACACAACACATACACGCGCACACACACACACCATACACAGCACAACTGAAAGAAAACATGCGCGCGTAATCGGACGAAAACCTTGTTAGTAGCTACAACTTGCACGGCTTCGGAAAAATTAGAAGTACGCAATTTTCTTTCATGAAAAGTAAGGAGGTCGGACATGCGTACCTGTGAGTATTGCCCCGTAGGTTCCGCGTTATTAAATAATCCAAAAGCAGATTGTCAACAGATGTTGCACATTTGGGACGCACAGAATCAGATTCAGCTTTTTATGTCCTGTTGTATGTTACAGATGACCAGAGCTCGTTTCGTTCTTTCTTTTTGCGCTTATCAACTGTCACTATAGCAGGCGAAATAGGAGACTACACCTGAAACAGGCTTAGAAGCCCTAAATCACTGCGGATGTCTTAGCAAATAGCGGGTTAACAATAAAAACATCTTTCAATGTTGAGTGTTTTCATTTTGGAATTGAAAGCCGACGCATGTATAGAAATGTAGTTGCCATGACAACAGCAGATCATTCCACTGTTTTTCTTGCCTTCGCCTGCTACTTTCTAAACCTCTGGGGTAAATAAAAACCTACAATGCGGAAACAGCTGTAGCTGGAATCTCAAGACATAAAAAAAAAAAGATTTGAAACTGTAAATGTTGCTTGTTCCTGTCAACAGTGGCAAATTTGCAAACACAATAAATGACTCTGAGATAGCGGTACCACCCATGCAAGTTCTTTTCATGAAGCCGCTGACCCTCCAGGCTAGCAGATAGTTCATGAAATCAGATCAAGTCGCCAACCAGAAAGTCACGAAATGTCCCTTTAAGTGGTTTACATTTCAAAGACTTTTTAAGAATAAATTACCTTCAGTCTTATATCGTATTTGAACGTCGATCCGCAATTACTTAACCTTCTAAAGCCTAGCGGTAACTTTACATACGACTAGGTTTAACATAAAAAAATTCTACGTGGTGCCCACGTTGCGTTTATGTGTTTTGTACGGATCTCAGAACAAACAGCAACTTTTGCCTTATAAAACATTACGAGATTGGTTTTTATAACCCAAGTGGAGAGTGTTTACAGCGCGGTACGCACTGAGTCCTTATATAAAACAAATACGCTTCGTCTTTAACGGGTTAATCAATCAATCGAGAACGTTTCCCGGTTTTCCTCACCCTTTCAGTCAAATTATGTGGCCAAATGAAACATCCTTGTGGCTAGGAACGACATCATGGAGGGGCTGAGGGGGGTGAATGCCGACTTCCTTGTATTTAGACCCCCGCCAATGTATGGAGGTAAGCAGTCAAATCCACACTCCGGTTCGCTTTGTCTGCGGGGAAAAAGTAACCGGTATCAAATGGGTAACAGACCGGAGAAACGTCAGGATAAGTGCCGTGAGCAGGGGTGCACAAATCCGGGACGCCAGGTCGCCGTGGCGACTAACTTTTTGTACAATGTCGCCTAAAATTTGTGGGTCATCATCATGGAACTTGCTTTATGTTACAGTTCAGGCGCCGAGAATTTTGAAGTGGCCCCAAGACTTTTGGAAATTTTGTACATCCCTGGCCGTGAGTCTTATAGCAAAGGTACACTCAGGCGGAAGCGTCGGACGCTTCGGCCGTGACGTCGGGCCGACCCACAATGCTTACGTTTGCATAAAGGAAACGCTGGGGAGAACATTAAAACAGGCTACTGTCAATTAAACATCAGTGTCACTGCCTCAGTCATTACCGTTCTGCGATTGCATGTTACACGGGTTAACTTTTGCCGATGACATTATGGTCGTTAAATACTCGCAAAATTAAAAGCCACTCATAAGAACCGCCCTTTGAATGTATTCTGCCATGAGGCAGCCCCATTCATTGCACAGTGTCAAATTCTGTATCTTTAAGGTATGAATACGGACACTTCTCGACTTGGCAATTTTAGGTTACGCAATTTCAGACTTACACAATTACAAAAAAGCAAATAAATAAATAAATAGCAACATCCTTAAAACGTGCCGAATTTTTCCTTGTGGGAACGAAAAAGCAATAAGACGAAGGTGGCGGAAGAATGCTGCTGGGCGATAACACAAGCGGTGGGGCGGTCATGCTGCGGCCGATCAGGCTCCACTGCACTGCAGCCTGGACTTCAACTGACACCCTTGTATGTGCACACGTCGGTAACCACTACGTACTCAATTCCGACTTGCGCAAAATCGATATCAGCCGGATCTTCCGGAGCGTACTGTTGCGTCCGTTGGGGAATATGTGTAAATTCTGACGTTATCTTCCGTTTTTGGTCTTATGTCTGCCAGTCAAATCTTCCCTTGAGACTTCCAACCAAAATGTTACATGCCTACGCATTTTATCTCTCTCCATTTTCCTTCTCATCCCATCTTTGTTAACACAACTGGCGTAATTATACTACTAGGTGAAAAGTACAAATTGCGAAACTCCTCATTGCGTAATTTCTCCAGCCTCCTGTCATTTCCTGTTTCGTGAGTCCGAATGTTCTCGTCAGCACTGTGTTCTCAGACACTTTATTGCCAGAACAAGTTTCACAACTGTGTAAAACAGCGGGTTATATTAGTCTTATTAATGCTAGGAATGTAGACGGTAGACCGAGTACAAAAAATACTGACTGCTCGTAGAAAGCATTTATGAATTTAATCTGGTCTTGATTTAGTCCTTAAGTGTGTTCGTACCTCACTTTATTACTGCAGTCTCAACGTTCCTTGAAGGCTTCCATCTGCAAACAGGCGGCTATAAAATTTTATGAGGCTCCGTGATCCGTACGATTCCGACAGAATACATTTCCAGAGCCTGCAGGATGTCAGACATCACGTCACAGATTCGCACAGGTTTAAAGTGCTGTACCTTTAAAACATACGATATTTTTTTTTACAAAACTTGTAGGTGGTTATGACTCATTGTGGTTATGAATATGAAATAACTACCAGCAAGAGTTCGTCAGTTTTGGCCATCAAACGGAAAAGTAAATGTACGTTTCGTACAGTCACCACAATTTACTTTACATTACACACAGATTGCTGTAAGAAGAGTTCAGTCCCCTTACGAATATCTGTCTCTACGCAAGTTCCCACATTACGGCACTGTACATAATACGACAGTTACCCTGTGATCGCATGCTACAGCTCCGAAACTACTTTACATATGCCACTTACTTTTTGCATGACGGATCTACATGAAAGGGTAGTTTGGCAAATTTATTATTATAAGACTTGAAGATTTCACGACAGTTAACGTAAGGGTTACGACCCTGTGGGTTGTGTTGCCGTGTAGGCTTGATTGATACGTACCGCCATCATGAGTGTAGATTTAAAACATCCGGAATAAGTGTCACGTTTATTTTGTGCTCGTATCGATCGAGTATAGAATAACTTATATAACACACGAAGCCTGGATCGAAATCTACAGCGACTTCTTAAAAAATGGCTTCAGACTGAGGAAGCAGTTTGAGTGGAGAAAGGCCCCCGCAGCAGACGCTAACGCTGCCTTAAGGCTTCTTGTGCAACCCTACAATAAAGATGAAGATGATTATTTTTTGTCCTGTTCCTAGTAATGGAGCACCGGTGGCATGACATTGACAGGGGAAAATCGAAGTACTCGGGGAAAAACTTGTCCCAGTGCCACTTTGTCCACCACAATTTCTACATGGACTGACCCGGGATCGAACCCGGGCCTCCGCGGTGGGAGGCCGGCGGCTAACCGCCTGAGCCATGGCACAGCCCGAGGAAGCAGTTTACTGCACGACAATGGTACTTACACTTCTACAAACTACACGGCATCATATCCCACATGGCCATAGTCTTGTATGCGTCTACTGAAAAGGCAGTCTAAATTGTAGGTGCTAAAATAATGTGCCTTACATCGGTAACACTGGTCGGCAAAAAAAATTTTTTTTCGCTCCCTGTTAAAATTCAGGGTGATTGTTACAGTTTTACATTGCTGAATCCGAATATGACAGCCAAATTGCTCCACCACCCACCAATCTTGGGGGAGGAGGGATTATATTCAAAAAGTAAGTTTTTAATAAAAAAGTAATATGTTGTTGGTTTTTAATTACACTATGCAATGTCAAATAATGAACACTGCCTCTATATGGTACCCTAACTACAATAACTACAAACAAATTCGTCATAAAACACTCACTTCATCTTCTTTTGCCTCTTATGTTCGCCAACTGGTGTCTCCCGTGTAAGACTCCAGGAGCAGTCAGCCAACATTTGTGGACTCCATTTTCCATTGAACCTCTTTTCCATTTCGAAAATGTCCTAATGGCATTTGTCCATGTTCATCGGAGACGACTTACAAGAAAAAAATCCAAATGGGAGTGCAGAAAATGAACTTTCAATGACATGATACACCCCGTAGCACTGTCTGATGAAATTGGCTCCTGCACAACGTCATTGTAATTTTCCGCTTTTTATTACCTAGAAAGGTCGTTCAGACGTCTGCAAATGCCTCCCAGGCTCTTCTATCTGTAGCATTTAATTTTAAAGTTTTGGTCTTCGAATAGTTGTTTAATCACAGATCTTTTTACAAAAGCTTCTCTTCCCATTCTGAATCTGAGTCAAGAGTTTAAGACTTAGGTAGCTGGGACAGTGGCATTGAATCATCATGAGGAACAGGTCTTAACACAAGGGGTATATTAGGATACTTTATTTTACGCATGGGAAGTCGGAAGAAACCAGTGATCTTGGTCATGCAAAATAGCAGTCTTGTAAGCAGCCTTTAGGCTCACGCCACACCATCGGAACAGCAAAAGGCATTGATTTGTGGGTACCTTTCAGCCAGCCTGCCAAAGTCCTTGAACATGAGATACAGAAAATCTTCGGCGCCCAAATTTTATCTAGATCTCCAACCTTACAGCCAAAGTACAGTTCATAAGCTTTTCTCACGAGTTGTGACAGTGGCTTCCTTTGCGATTTTAATACCACTTCGCCGCAAATGTAGCAAAAGCTATTTTGTCAAGAACGTGACATGTTGAACACAAGAAAAATACTTTTAAATCAACCAGGGAAACTGTTACTTTTGCACTGGTGCAACCCTCAGGATAGAGGGTGGAATCAGGTTTTGAGAGAAGGGGCCGCGATATATTATCACGTGGCAATTTACCACGGACATTTTATCACGCCGACAAATTATTACGCTGCCATTTGATCACGGCGACTATCACAGCGTAATTTGATCACACCAACATTATGCCACAGCGACAAGTTTCCACACTGCAAATTAAAGGGTCGCTAAACAGCTTAAAGCAAGCTTTTCCAGTTTGAGAGACAGATTGAGGCAATATTATGCTAGGGATTTAAGTGAGTTAAATAAGCAAATATAAATGAACAATATAACAAACCTTTCGGTCAGCCGTAAATTTCGTTTCTTGGCCATTCAACTGAGGTGTCAATTGGTATCACCCAAGCAGAGGGTGATGTAAACATTTTATTCACACGTTCGAGTTTGTGAACCTATCCCCAATGAAAACCTATGAAAATTATTTCAGGGAAGAAATTGATGCCGACCAGTGTCATTAGCAGTAAGTTACACCCGCAGGAACATAATAGTACGTTCTGATCCACCACGTCTTTCATCAGGCTCTTGCAAACCAACCTCTGTGGTGACCACGGAAAACCAGTGGCCACAGAAAACTCGGCTGTGACGTCACTCACAAACCAAGCTCTGTCATAACCATGGCAAAACCAGAAATCACATCCTGCATGGGAAAACGAATCGTCAACATACGCAGGTTTTTAGCGAATTTGCACTGCACCCACGAATAAAAGAGCACGGTTGTAGAGACGTAACTTCAGTGTGGTCTGTTCTGAAGATAAACATGTATTAAAATGCGAATGCATGTGGACGTATTCTGCTAAACGTCATACTGAGCGGAAAATTTAGGAACTAGGTGATTTAGCCTGTCCACAGACCGCCCAGCAGCGGTAAAGCTGTGAAATAAAAGAGGTAGTTAGGATGGTGAGGCAAAGTAATGTATATTGAATGTTAGTGGATAAACCTCTAGGAATCAGGTCGCTTGGAAAGCCGAGGACATGAGGGGGACAATATTAAGATGAAAATTATATGTGTATTGTTTTGTGATTAAAATATTTCCTTTGTAACTGGTACAGATATGAGAAAGCATAAATTGACGGCGGTCCATATTGCTAGTTACACGTACGCGAACATCAGCCGGTGCTGGTCTGAAATTTTTTACGCGCATGTTGCCTCGAAAAATTGGATGAGCTGTTAAAGATGAATTTGACAGGATGTGAAAGAAAGCCTTCGTGGCCAGTTTTAAGTCAGCCCTTATAATCTCTCTGGGAAGTCAGAGGGAAACCAAGAGAA
Organism: Coptotermes formosanus; assembly: GCA_013340265.1. Taxonomy (NCBI): domain Eukaryota; kingdom Metazoa; phylum Arthropoda; class Insecta; order Blattodea; family Rhinotermitidae; genus Coptotermes; species Coptotermes formosanus. The sequence continues at coordinate 4,342,494 of BLKM01003281.1, read as the reverse complement.
ACCAGCCACGACAGTCACAGGGCCAAGATACGAACTTCAGACATACCGAACATGAAGTATTCGAAACAGCTGTTCGGTCATACAGTAGGCTAAGGAGACAAATTTGGTCAGTTTAAGGCAGACTACCCTGCAGTCTTCCTCCTGAATCTCAGTTTATTACAGGTTGAAAGAAACCGAAATGAAAACAACATATTATTTTGTTGATCAGAAACAATTGCTTATGGAAAGGCGGAGGTGAGTTCGGTTGCCCAGCATAGAGGGTATCTGCGCAGTAAATTCTTGTCACGAAAGGAGACAACCGGATCGCAGTGGGTGCAACAGCACCGAAAGGCATTCTGTATTATGGTGTACTCGCAGCAGGAGACGTTAATTAAGACGGTCTGAATGATTTATACCTTTTTACACCGAACCTGTCCACCGTCCAAGTGACGTTTCAGTTAATTAACTTACCGTACGTAGGCTACAGTGAACGCGCTGAAGCAGACTGAATTCGGTACGTGTAGTGCTTGCCTATACACATGGAAACTAGATCTGTGATCGCATAAGCAAAAGAATACATTCGGCAAATGTCTTTTAATGTTTACTTCAAAACTGTTCTCTTCTTTTTGTGAATTCCTTCATTTCAATATTTCACGCTTTACGTCTTCCTTGCAACAGTCTAATACGCACAGATTTACTACCAGCTAGGTGCACATTGTTTTTATATTCATTATACAAAGCTCCTACCCGTTTCGGCCATATATCCTGGTCATCTTCAGGGAGTTACAAGTTTGGTCGACGTGTAATAGCGTATATGGCAACTTGTCATAAATGTTGGCAGGCCATATACATATAGGCCTACAGTCGAAGCCGGTTATAACGACATCGGTTTATGCGACACCTTGTCTATACCGTAAGATTTTCTGTGGTACCAATTAATTCCTCAACGTTAACCATAACATTATCAGGCCTCGGTTATAACGACATCGGTTTATGCGACACCTTGTCTATACCGTAAGATTTTCTGTGGTACCAATTAATTCCTCAACGTTAACCATAACATTATCAGGCCTCGGTTATAACGACACAACATATTCAGTCCCTTTCATGACATTATAACCGAGTTCAACTCCATATAACATGACGTAACAAGAATGCGATGATATTAGTCACTATGTAAGTCGTCAGTATATAAATAGCTAGTTATAATACAAAAACACTAATCACAAACAAATGCACAAAGAGAGTTTTATCATCAATTGTAACACACTCCTACATGTTTCGACCCTGCTGGGTCATCTTCAGGGAGAACTTTTTTGTGAACTCTCTGCGGTCCCGGCCTGCAGAGAGTTCACGCCTCCAAAAACAACGCAGTACACAGCCAACAGCACATTCTCAATCAACTACAAAGTGCTACCTTAGTGTAACGATAACAAAAAAGTTCTCCCTGAAGATGATCCAGCAGGGTCGAAACATGTAGGAGTGTGTTACAATTGATGATAAAACTCTCTTTGTGCATTTGTTGGTGATTAGTGTTTTTGTATAATATAGTGCACGGACACGGAACACATTAAGCTACTTATAATGTAAAAACTGTATTTCAATTGATCTTGCAAAGTTATAGGTATTGTAAGTATCAGCAGTAATGTTGCGCATCCAAACATCTGTGGTGCTGGCATGTTTTCTTCACCTACACTCGATCGGATAATCCGTTGTTTAGGCACTCCGACTGTGCACCATGAATGAACACACTGTGGGCACTCGGAGTACCTAAACAACGGATTATCCGAGCGGGTACAAATAAAGGAAACATGCCAGCACCACAGATGTTTGGATCCAGAGCATTACTTTTAATAGCTGTAATAACTATAACTCTGGAAAATCAATTTAGAAGGCAGTTTTAACATTATAACTAGCTATTTATATACTAACGACTTACACAATGTCAATTAGCATCGTATTTTTATTACATATATTATATATATGTATAGTCTGCCAATTATCTATGACAAGTTGCCATATACGTCGACACAACGTGTAACTCCCTGAAGATGGCCAGGATATATGGTCGAAACATACAGGAGCTTTGTACAATAAATATAAAAAACACTGCAACTAGCTAGTAGTAAATCTGTGTGTCTTTCATTTCAAATCTTCGGACTTGGAAATAGAATCCTGGACATTATCTACAATGCCACTGTTCTCTTTTTGATGACGAGTGTTTTCCAAAACATCGACGATCTGTACTAACTTTACAACAACAACCCCTTCATGTGATACAATATTTAAGACAGACGTAAACAAGATTTCACCACTACACAACGCAGAAAGCTGTACAAAATGGAGGCAACAAGAACAACCATCCTAAATATCCCAGAGGCGTCTCCTTGTGTTGTTCCTCACATGCAATCCTATAAACATCAACACGAAAGTTCTTAGGAGGTCACTTGGGTCAGCACGACTTGTTCATCGCGTCTGAAAGGGTTGGCCAATACATTAATCAGCAGGGGTGACCAGAGAAACCACTAACCATTGTCCACATTTTGTAGTCTTTTCCCATCCCACATGGGAATTACGTATGTGTACTTCCCTCTGTTGTTGTTGTTGTTGTTGTTGTTGTTGTTCTTCTTCTTCTTCTTCTTCTTCTTCTTCTTCTTCTTCTTCTTCTCCTCCTCCTCCTCCTCCTTCTTCTTCTTCTTCTTCTTCTTCTCCTCCTTCTTTTCTAATACTTCTTTTCCTTCTTTTCTTTTCTTCTACTTCTTCTTCTTTATGTCTTCACTGATTAGCGAATCTAATGTCTGTCCTGGGCCCCCAAAACTAGTTTCCGTGGGCTTTCTTTCACTTGGTCGTTCGGCAAGATTAATTCCACGCTACTTGCAACTCCCGTCTTCGCGCATTCATGTGCACGGTTTTTCGGTCTCGTCCCGCAAGTAAACTATGAGTGTATCAACCGTTATCGACCCCCAGTTTCTTCAGTAGGGCCTTATCAGGACTGTGTAAGTAAGATGCCAATAAGGTATGGCCAGTAACTAATTAGAATACTTCGCTACTATTCTGCCTAAAACTTAAAAGAGTTTTTATGATTTTAAGTTAAAATCTCTGTACTTAATTAATCACCACGCCATGAAGGTATATGGACGACTGAACGCAGAGCTATAGCTCCACACATTCTTAACCTCGGCACTAGATGGAAGGGAGTGGTCACCTTCACGATCCGGCCCTTTTACCCCAGCGAAAGAAGCCTCTGGTACCCATTTAATGGGCACTGGATGGGACCCAGAGTCGGTCTGGACGTTTTTGGAGGAAGGAAAGTCTCTAGTCCCTACCGGGAATCGAACCCTCATTCCGCTGTTGTTCAAGCCCATAGCTGACTCGGCTCCCTTCTTCTTATTTAGCAGTAATTAATTTCAATTTGAAAAAATAGGGAAACTCCAAAATACTGTTTTAGGAAGTTGCACTGTTGTACCGCAACACTGAACTCCTGGGCCATTAACTAATGTACGTCCAATCACGCCATCTAAGGAAATGGGAAAGGAATGCTTCGAGTGAATCACGCTTTAGTCTTTTCTGTTGAAATATTCTCAGACAGGAACCGACTGCCGCAGCAACACGTTCCATCAAGGGACCACAGCGCGCGGTTCTGTAGTGTAGTGGTTATCACATCTGCTTTACACGCAGAAGGTCCCCGGTTCGATCCCGGGCAGAACCATTATTTTTGAGCATTTTTCTAAAACTGCTAAGGCCGTTAGCATCCAATATTTAACAGATAATTTACAAGGTATTTTTAATAATAACGGGGTTCTTAGTGGAATCAGTTTTGCGACGTACATTTAGATCACACAGTTTCCGAATGCTGAACACGAAACGGCATTAAAAAGAGTCACCAATAAAAACAACAGAGCGAGAACCCAAAGCAAGGGTACACACGAGAAGTTAAACACGTAGTCTTTCTTCATTGAACTGAAGAAAATACAAATCTTATATTTGAATAACATCATTAACCACAATTTTTCGGCGCCTTCAGAAAGTTGCGAAAAGCGACTCTTACCCTCGTCTTGTCCGCCTGTCCGTCGGATCGTATGGTACGTACAACTAGGCTCCCCCTGGACGGATTTTCGTCAAATTTTATATTAGGGATTTTTACTAAAATGTGTCAAAAATTCAAGTTTGATTGAAATAGGACAAAAACAGCACACACTTCACGTACAGACCAACGTACGTTTGTGGCTACCTTGCTCAGCAGCGTTATCACGGTTGTTGTCGTCAGTAACAGTCTGCCTTATTTCTTCCTGCACTTTACGTGCATAATTACAGAAAATAAACACATGCGATCATGATATGTAATATTTACTGATTATGTCTAGGAAAACGAAATTTGGTAGGTAGATGGATTAGAATATATCTACAAACTGTTAAAGTGCTTTACATATAGCGTCGAATATTAACATAATGAATGATAAACTGAAAAAGGTGTAGAAAGGAGCGGCTGTTGTCTATTTTAAGGTTATTCCTGCATTTATCTAGAGGCCTGAAGAAACCTGAATAAATCTGCGGGTACTTTAGTAGAGATAACTACGCTTAGGGTGGAGATTCAAAACCGCGAGTTTCGAAGGAAAAGGTCTGTGTGCAGCCATACACACTGAAACGTCGAAATGAACAGTGATCGCACCACAGTAACAGAAAATGTATTATACGTTCCTTCTCCCTGTTTGCTCGTATTTATAGGCTACATGTTATTTAATTATGGCAATATAAGCATTTAATTTATTTAAGCAGGTGACGTCAAAACTGTATGTCAGCTACAAATAAGTGGTGGAGGTATGGGGTTTCTCCGTACCAGCCAGCATTTCGTTATACGAAACATGAAGTTACTGTCGCCTGTCTCACCGCTTCTGAGCGCGGGGGGCCCCCCCCCCCCAAGGTTTAAGAACTTTCTTGTTACGTACCAGTGAAACCTCTTATGTTTAGCATAAGTTGGAACAACCCTTCAGGGTAGGAATTAAGCCATGCAAATGGACAGCAGTTTGTGGGAAACCTGTTACCCGTGCGTACGCGCGTTCAGAATTGAACTACAGTACGGCCTGCTTGCCCGAAGCGACACGCACAAAATTCATTCCGACCCGCGACCATCGTGAAATATTATTAATAACTGGGCTATATGTCTACGTTTGCGCATCCCAGTGGCCGCGCGGTCTACAGCGTCGGTCTGCTGCTGCTCGCTTGCTGGGATTGTGGGTTCGAATCCCGCCGAGGGCACGGATGTCTGTCTCCTGTGAGTGTTGTGTGTCGTCAGACAGAGGTCTCTGCGTCGGGCGGATCACTCGTCCAGAAGAGTCCCACCGAGTGTCGTGTGTCTGAGCGTGATCGTGGAACCTCAATAGTGAAGAGGCCCTGGCCCACTAGAGGCTGCTGCGCCATTGGTAAACAAAGTCTACGTTTATTTTGTTGTAAATGTAACACAGAAACTGTTGTCGTGACACACACACACACAAGCTTATTAATCAAATTAATTAATAAAAAGGCAAGATTGTTTCTGTGCTTAAACGCAATACTGTGGACGGCCATGAACGGAAGTTCGATTCTGGGACAGGCTTCATAGTATGAGAGAGAGGAAAGACTGGAAACGTGGCCAGTGAACCCAGTTTACGTAAACAACAGAGGTAATGACTTGAAAACACGCGTCTCATTAGGCAAAATAATTAGGCATATATGGAATTATGTCATACTTACCAAAGTGCAGCAGATGTTCCAGTCTGGCTGGCGCCGAGTTGCTGACGACGTACGTGACTTCAGCAGTGAAACACAGACAGCAGTTCTGTATTACTGGAGGGATAATGGCACTGTGCAGGTGTTGACATTACACAGAGGAAGCTGGACAGCACGATATTGGTGAAAATCAATCAAGCTGGATTCTCCTTCCGTGCGCGAATTCACAGGTCCTAACCTGGAAGGTGAAGAGCAGAACCGATTCAAAATTTGCAACCCCAACTCTGCCGGGAACTTCGCCAAAGAGTGGGTGACCTTGGAGAGTAAACATGTAGCACTCGTATTAATTCCTGACAAATAAATATACCACTTTGTAGGAGAGATTATAGGCATCAGCTGAGTTGGATTTGCACAAGTTAACACATATAATTCCGGTAATACAGTCTATATTATCACCAACTCGCACACAACGTTGAAACACAATATGCAACAATTTTTTTTTATTTTAACGGTGGTGCTTGTGTGTTTTAAGTGTTACCCCTGAAGATGGTATATTAGTCCACAGAAACATGTCAGGGTTTGCGTAAAGTGAATGCATATTGTGTTTTAACACTGTGCACCAGCTGGTGTTACTATATATCATTGTAACATACGCAAGTATCGGTGTGGACATTGTTAAATATAATTCTGGGTTCGTCTGCAGGGCAGAAGCATGTAACTTTTGACTGCAATTAGACTTAGGACGGCGCAGATGAGAGTATGGCTTAGAAAAGCTGCATGTCCGAATAAAATTATTGGACATTTGCACTCTAGCGACCTGCTCCGTGGCAGGCTAGAAGATTTATTAAATAAAAGAGATGGAGAAGAGGAGGAGGTGGTGGTGGAAAAGGAGAAGTACAAGGAGGGTGAGGAAGCAGCGAAGAGTGTAACAAAGCGTACAGTCCGTGCAAGTGAGTTTACGTTACCCGCTCTATTGTTGAGGACAGGCAGCTCCTCTTTGTGCACGTTATATGGACACGATCGCTTCAAACAGACACTTGTGTTGTGTATAAGAAAAAAGAGATGTGGATGACGCCACATTTCGAAATTAGTTCTAGCTACCAGACAACTTCGCACAGGATGATTTAAGTCACGTGCCTGAAGGAAACAAGACACGTGTAATGGACCACGTGTGTCTGTTTTGGAATGCGATCCTATGATAGGCTGTTGTGAAAAGGGTAATAAACCTCCCAGCTGCGTGAAAGGCGGCTCATTGGCCCATTTGGGCGATTGTAAATTCTCAAGAAGAATTTTGTTCCATGCACCCGGTTATGTGGCTTATGTTTTTATCGCCTGAAGGACGCAGCCTGACGGCAACAGAAGAAGAAGCGAACTAGGATTACAAAAGCCATTTCAATGAAAACATGGTTGGCGAATTTCAAACGGAATCACAGTTAGCTTCGTTTTCTGCAACTACATATAGCAATATTCAGGTTTTGTTTGTAGGTTATCAGAGCGACTACACCAAGAACGAGATGAGTGGGGCATGTAAACTAATAGGAGAAATGAGAAATGTGTACATAAATTTGGTTCGAAAACCTCAAGGGAGGCTATTAAATCACACATAGATGTAATAATATTATTAAAATTGCCTTTTGATTAAAACGCATGAAGGTAGTCACTATACAACTGGTTCACAGTAGGGTGTGGAGGGGGCAAGTTAGACGAAATCATTGTACTTAACATTATTACAAATGTAGCTGGACATAAAGCACTGCGTCATAATGACATCAATAAATAATGAAACAAGTTACCACCAGTAATAAATTTACGCAACAGACGTATGGGAATAGTTTCTTGATAGGTTTTACGATACAAGTCTCAGAGATGTCATGGATGCACAAAAATCTTCCGGGGAACAGGTGTAGATTCAACAGATGATTTGAAATAAAAAGGTAAGCCTGATTTAATTAAAGTCTATTTTAAAAAGTTGCCACAATTACGTAGGTTGTAAATCTCTGACTGAAATATAAAGATGACAGCAGATTTTACGAATAGCATGGCATGAAACACTGCGCACAAACGTTCTTACGCATGTTGCATGTTGTCAGAAACAAGGAAAAGGCCCAGAAGTATTGCAATATTTGCGTTACTAATTGAACGTCGAGGCCAATGATATACGTAACCTCGTGAAGAACGCATATAGAAAATACCCTATGACTAATCGAAATGTAAGACTATAGAAGAGTGTTTCCCAGCCAGGGTTCTGCGGAACCCTAGGGTTCCGCAGAAAATGTTAGGCGTTCCGCGCGAAATCGTGCAATTAATAGCCTACATAAAAATTTTGGAAATGCCGCAAAAATTTTCAAATGTTCAATTAAATTCAATTCTAGTTCATTAATGTGCCAATTCTATAGCCAGAAGGCCAATTACAGAAACAGCACAACACAAATAACAGCGGACAATGAACAGGACACAAATATTTCTCGAAAGATAAGAAAAATGCTTCAAATTGTCTTACAATGTAAGCTGACTTACACGTTACATACAAACAGCTCTTCACAAGTAAGTTTTCTTGATAACAAGTAGCAGTACTTGGCTTGCGCTCCCAGCTGCAAACTTTTCCTGGCTTGTTCCTTGATTTGTGGGTAACTGCACGGTGTGCGAGTTGAGTTAGGTGAGAAGTCAGATCTCACTTAAATATAAATAACATTGTATAATGACCTGTATGAAGGGATTCTAAAATATACACGTGATGATGGCAAAGATAAATGCCGAAACATGTTGTGTAACTGTGTATAATATGACAATTAAATAAACATCACGAAAAATCTGAATTTGTGCTACACGGTTATTATTTTATTGTTATTATAATTTGATTTTACGCACAACGGGACGGCACACGTAGAGATTAGCTGAAGACGTTTCGGAACTCCGTGTAGTTTCCATTTTCTCTGGTCAAACGAATATTCTTATTCGTTATACCAGATGCTATTGACTTCCCACGTAATGTCCACATTCTCTTGCAACATCACTGTTTTAGAAAATGGCTGTATGTCAGTATCTTCCTATACTTCTTCCAGAACTTTTTCCATCGTCACACCAAAAATAAAAACACTAAAACACGAAGTTTCGGAAGAAGCTTCTTCCTTCCTCAGGTCCTACTGCTAAAAATCCAGATATCCACATGTTGGCCCCGACACACCTGCTACATCAAACCAACCACAAGAGATACCAAAACCTAACATGTCACAAAGTATAACAATATCACCATAGTCAACTATAACGGTACCCGAATTTGAACCCATCAAATTACCACACAAACATACAATAAAAACTGGTAACAATTCCAAACAAATTCAACAACAACCCCAATGTCACCTGTTGGGAACAACAGGATTTTTAAAAGTAGGACCTGAGGAAGGAAGAAGCTTCTTCCGAAACGTCGTGTTCTTAGTGTTTTTATTTTTGGTGTGACATGGAAGAAGTTCTGGAAGAAGTATACTTGTATGAAGATAGTCCACATTCTCTACCGCTTCATTCCACAAGTTAACTTTGATTCTTCTAAATAAAATAATTAACCCTTTCCAGCGGTTGTAACGTGGTGTCTCACCCTAAGATTAAGTTATATTTCGTGGTTACAGACGCCTATAACTTGCTATCCCAACTGTTTGTATATATTTACTCGTATATGCTAAGTTCTGCAAGCGAAAATAAATTCTTAGTATTTAGACATGCTATTAGAATCCTACTTGAAGACGGTAAACCTTGTCCAGAGTGCATTGCCCCAGAGGCTATGTACATCCGACTGCACGCTACCTTTGTATACAAATGCACCTCTGTACTATCGTACATGAAGAGTACCAGGCTGTTTTTGCGTATCTTTCTTTATAAATGAAACAGCATGATAACAAAGGAAAACATTTTTGTTCCATCATATCCGAGCGGCTGTCCTTTCATAAGACTTTCCCTTCGCCTTCCAATAACTTTTTAAGCTACGTAGGAATTATAATGAAGAGTGTGCCACTAGAGGCCACTCGTCGCAGCCTTGCTTCTTCATTTCCTAAACCAGTAACACAAACATGCATATCGCGCATATTTCTGAAGTGGGAACGACAGCAACGCCATAGTAGGTATTAAATTACTGAAGACTACGATAGAATTAGTCCAGTTTATTCCAGCCTGCAGATTATTTTGAACAGGAGACTTGTTCACCCCTAATATATGGACTGTTCCTCGATGCAGGTAAAAGGGTCAAGACGGTGGTGTGTGACTCTGGGGAGGAAAGATTCTTCAGATAACTACAACGCTCGGTAAAACTTGTTTGTAGTGGATACCTGAAAATTTTTCCATTACGAATAAGCTACGTATGAGCCAAACAGTAAACATACATTCAACATGCTAGGCATGACCAAGTTATAATTACACATTCAATACGCTACGTATGAGCCAGTTGTAATTAGACATTCAATACGCTGCGTATGAGCCAGTTTTAATTACACATTCAATACGCTGCGTATATGTCAGTTTTAATTACACATTCAATACGCTGCGTATATGCCAGTTTTAATTACACATTCAATACACTACGTATGAGCCAGCTGCAACTAGACATTTAATACGATACGTATGAACCAGTTTTAATTAGACATTCAATACGATACGTGTGAGCCAGTTGTAATTATACATTCAATACACTACGTATGAGCCAAACAGTAATTACACATTCAAGCTCCATCCGTATCCTGTAATGTCACACCAGATTTCACAGTCTTAGTGTCTTTCATTCTTCCTTCCTTCCATCTTCCTTATTCGTCTTTCTATTCCTCTCTTCTTTCTTTCTAATTCTTTGTTTCTTTTTATTTAAATGCAGTAAAATATTCTGCACATAGGCTCTGTGTGTTTTATTCTTTCACATGTGTGGCAGGAATGTTCGTTCTCAGACAAATTCCTAGAACCACAGCACGGAACAGAATTAAGTGGAGAGTTAACAAACATTTGTGAAGAATATTGTCGGTTGAAGTCTTGTTTATCCTTTACGCTTAGCTTTAAACAAGTATGATTAATCAGAGGTAATTCGACATTAGTTTTCACTCTGGAGACCACAAAAACATTTCGATAAAAACGAGTTTCACGTTCCAGTATAAAAATTCATTTCATTTAATACGATTGTATTGTTTATTGTTAATCATAACCAAAAGGCAAAGATGATTAGAAGCAACAAGAGTCTTGTTACATGTCAAATAACTTATATCATTTTGTTGTAACATGTGACTTGCTTGTCCAAGTGTAGGTATTTATTCACTCGTATATCAAAAGTTCTGTAAGCTGAAAATAAATTCTTAATATTTAAGTATGTTCTTATATTCTACTCATTTAAATATGCCCTGGCAAGCACTGTCCTAGATGTTAGGCTACATGTGTATAGCCTTTAAAAACTGATTTCTTTCGTGTAATGCTGTAAACCCATCGCTTTTAGAGCTACTGACATAACAAATTACACTGCTTCAATCTACGTAATGGCTTCTATTAACATGCGAGTTCGCGATCGAGTGTGATCTTTGAAGTTCTTAATTGGAATATCAGGCTAAATGCAATTATAGTAATATGGCGCTACCATTACAACAGGCACCCTGAGATGCCATACAGTGATCAGCATCCAGCAGATCTCGATTTATGCACGTTGTTTCGTAACTATCTCGGTAGTCAACATGTCTGTAGAACTTCATACATGCAGACTATGTGCATGCAAAGCGAAGACGGAGAACAAAAAGTATTACAACCAAGCACACAAAATAAACTGAGAGTAAATTTGTTCCTTTGTGTTGAACATACAGTTTGAAAACAAGGAAGGGAAGTGTAGGCAAATATTCACACAGGTTTAACCTCGGCATTAAAACAGATGTTTATTTTGACGCTTCAGCCCATCTATCTGTGGGTAAGGGTACGCGTAGCTGTTGCATAACAGGCTGAATGGGAACCAAACTGGCCGTAGCGGTAAGGAGAACAATCGTTATCCTTTTCGGAAATCGAACCCTGGCCGTCTAACCACCGGTAGCCAATCACTATACTGAGCTATCCAGACTAATTCGTTTCGTTTCGTAGTCCTTACCTCTTCTACCTACTCACAGTAGGTGTCGAGGTTGTTTACCACCACGTGATCACACTCAAGACACACACCACAGTCGGTAGAACTCCTCTGGACGAGGGATCGGCCCGTCGCAGAGACCTCTACCTGACAACATAGACACTCACAAGAGACAAACATCCATGCCCCCGGTGGGATTCGAACCCACGATCCCGGCACGCGGTCAGCCGCAGACCTACGCCTTGGACCGCGCGGCCACTGGGATCGGCACTATCCAGACTAATAAGAGTGCATTTATCTTACTTTGGCTAAAGAGCAGAATCGCCAAGCTCGCCAGTAAAGTCCCCGTCCTTTATGAAACCCGAATTTTCCTACCGTGTTTACAACAGCCTGCCACTGACACCATCACACTTTTCTTCTCTAACGTCAACCTGAATATGCAGCCGGCATAGCGCAGTCGGTACAGTGACTAGGATACGGACTGGAAGATCGGGGGTTCTGGTCCCGGCAAGGACAAGACGCCCAGATCAACCTTGGCGCCTACTTAGTCGCCTATTAAATGGGTACCGAGCGCTATTTCCCCGATGGTAAAGCGGCCGGGGCGTGAGGCTGACCACTCAGTGCCATCTAGTGCCGAGGTTAAGAATGAGTAGAGCTATACCGCCACTCCCCCACACTCCTTTATGACGTGAACAGGGGAAACTTCACCTTTAACAATCTGAATATTGTCCTCCCATCTACGCCTGTCTCCCAAGTGACATTTTCCATTCTGGAAAAATAAACTTGTTTTAAATAAATCTGTCAGTCGCACCAAGACAGCACTAGTGATACAGCCCACTGAAATTCAAGGGAAAGTAGCCTCATTTTCCAGTCACTTTGCTCCTTTCCTTCATCCAGACCACGTAAAATGTTGAATTTGTGTATGCATCTTTCATGTAGCTCGGTTTCGAATTAGTGCTGTCACGTGAAAGCTGTTATGGTATCAGAACGACATACATACATACACACCCGTAACACACACATTAACTGAACCGCCCCCTGTTACACAAACACGCACGTACATGATCAATTCTTTAACGTAATGCGCCATTGTTGTGTTCGATATGCCGTTTATCAGATTTCTATTTCAGCTTCACACCAACAAGTAGGAGTTACAGCCGACTTCTGTCTAAACCGGTGGTTCTTAGCCTCTTTTGTGCCATGGACCCCTCTGACAGCCTGGTAAAACCCATGGACACCTTCTCAGAAAAACGCAAACCGTGTTGACTATTATCAATTACACGTTTTCAGAAAAAAAAAAGGTACGTCACACACCCACATGTATTCTAGTTGCCTTTCTTAGGGTATAATGATTTTATAGTGAGGTTTCTTGAAGTTAACAAACATTTTTGGTGTCTAGAGGCCATAAATTATTTTTTGTTTACATTCATTATTGAATGAAAAGCGTAATTTCAGTTCGAGGTTAGTGAAAATAAAGTTGTAATTTTTTCCCCATTCAAGTTCACGAACCCCCTGAAATTTGTCAAAGGACCCCCAAGGGGTCCGTGGACCACAGGTTAAGAACCACTGGTCTAAACTAAACCAACAAAATATTACGTCATCACTGGTGTGTACGCGCGCACACACAAAACATAGGCGTAACAAAATGTGTACGTCGTATTACACTATTGGGACCGAAGATACAAGAATAATAGTGTGGGAATGCACAGCATCTCATACTGGGGAACTTCATGTGCCATACAGGCCTATCTGTCTTTCGTTGCTGCGTGTATCTAAGGTAGTAGGCCTGACAGAGGATGTGGCGGCAAAAGGTCAACCTCTCCGGTTCCTCTATCAAAGTTACCATCCTGTCATTCATCTCTCATAAAATCCGATGTTGTTACTGACTGATTGGGCGGACGACGTACGTAAACCAAACGCACCTCATTAATGCCATTCCTCAGGTACATTTGTCCAATTTTATTCGTGCTTTCTTCCTTTATTCCGACACGCGCCCGCAGAAACAGCTTAGCACTGTCGACTGTCTCTGCACGAACGACTGTGCACTGTTTCTTGGATGCGACACGATTCAGCCTGCACAAGCAAGCACTCTGCACTACCGTACGTATATGGACACGCCGTTTTGATGGCAGTTGCCACTGATGGTCACGAAAAGACAACAGGACGACCTCGCTGATATGTTTAAGAATTTGCCCCGAGGTGTCTCGTCTGCATAAACACTCTATATGGTGAAGAGGTTATGAGGAACTCTTTGTCATACACTCCAAATACAGTTAATGGCAAAGATGTGTTTCCTGTGTTGCAGACCGCCTTACATTCTACACAAGTTCCAGCAGTGCCTCTGGAGCCGAGGATGGCGCAGCTAGAAACGCTGGAGGCCAAGGTATGTGCATATGCCTAACACTCTACAGTGGCAGACAGAATTTTGTAACTGCTTGAAAAACCGGCATTAAAAGAGGAGAGCACGGAGACTGTGATTTCGAATTCCGCTCAGGGCACGTATGTTTTGGTGGCATTTCCTTGCATTTTCATACAAAAATGTTACTCATTAACGCCCCCTACACAATCTTTCTTTTTTGGAAAAAGCGAAAGAGAAAGAATACGGCAACATAAAAAGAAGATCAAAATATGTGTACCAAAGGTAGGTAGGTACGTATGTATAATATATATATATATATTTATACAGGACATTTTTATACGTGTAGAGATAAAACATACAGGACAAAATCGAGCGCGTCATATCAATCGGTAATGCTTGTATTCGGAAGGTACTTGGTTCGAATTTCTGCATTTTGCTACATCGGTTATCCTGTCTGAGGCTTGTCGTTGTTTCGCTTAATTCCTCCATTCCACCGAACCTTCAGGTTCAAACAGCGCAACACTCCGAGATCCTCAAACCTCCATCGCAGCTGTTTGACTGTTACATGTACGTATGATGTAGATACATACAACACAACGTACAAGCCTGTGGAATATATAAAATTTGTACCAGTTGGGTTGCACATGACTGTGGCTCCAGGAATTATCCAATCTAAGGCCACTCATTTAAAACGCGTCTTCACTACTGAGGTTATGTGGCGTCGAATGAGTTGGGAGCATTATTGCGAATAAGAGGCCAGAATTTGAGAGACTGCTATTGTGGCCTGCTTCAAGTCACTATACCGGAGTTTACATGGACAGAGATTCGAACCCCGTATATTACGAACACAAGTCCAGAGCGTTACCGTTCCTCTAAACTACTTCATCCAAATTCAGCTTCATTTGACAAGTAATACCACAAGACTTAGTATCAGGGTTGTGGAGTCGGTATACAAAACTTCCGACTCCGACTCCTCAATTTTTAAAACCCCGACTCCGACTCCTTCATAAACGTTCAATGTGTATTAATAATGGTAAACCTATAAGACATCTCATCACCACCACGTGAATCAAAAGGCTACTTTTGAGACTTATAACCTATATTTAAGTATAAGTCTAATGGTTATTGTAGCTATCAGGGCTCTGGAATTGGAGTATCTAGTTAACATTTTAGATTGAGGTCGGAGTCGGTACATTTTTACCGACTCCAGCTCCACCTAAAATTCCGTCCGACTCCGACTCCGCATCTCTGCTGAGTATGCAATCCTTCAAGTGGAAACTCGATACATGAACGTATGTTTCCAGTGATTGGTGTCACTACTACAGTGTGTCATATTTGGGCGACACAAACAATACGCCATACGTAAAGTGCTCCTAACTACACAAATAAGGCCACACAGCGTCTGACGTACCGTGTTGTGTTATTAATAGCCCTACCGCACCCCGTCCGTGGAAAACTGCGTATCCCTACGGATAACATGAATGTCACTGCCAGACAGTGTCAGTCAGGCATTACATGACAGCTTCCCAGTTACACAGTCAGTGGCTTTAACTTCTAGTAGTGTGAGACTTTTGCCGCGATCGCTGAAAGACGAACTGGTAACAAAGACGCTCAGTTACCACCACGTCAGTAACAATACACCATATAAATAAAACCACAGGTGTTAATATCGTCTTTCATACACCCTACGTGTTTCGGCAAAGTTTTGACATCTTCAGGAAGCTAATAAACGTTTTACAGCACAGCACGCATTTTATGATACGTGTAAAAGATATAGCTGTCCCTGCCCTCGCCTGGAAGGCATATGGGGGGAGTAGAGGTATAGCTCCACTCATTACCCTCGACAACAGAGGGATGTAAGTGGTCAACTTCTAGCCCCGGTCGCGTTATTCCCGGAGGAAAAGAAACTGCTGGTGGCCGCTGGAGGTTGGGTGAGTCCCAGAGCTGCTCTGGGCGTTTCAGACAAGAGAAAAGTCTCTTGAGCATGCCAGTAATGGAACAGTGCAGCCCGTAACCTAGCCACTGTAGTGACTGAGCTATCCTGCATCCCGTACGGTACGTGTTAAGTGTGCAGTCAGTCAAAAGAACACAAAGCAACACTACCATACAGCAAGGCAACAGACAGCAATTAAACAGACCAGAAATAGAATATGAAGCAACAATAACTATATCAAAAATCTGAGACTTTCAACAACGCAGCACATAAAATTATCTCCTCTCACGCTGAAAAAAAATCCAAAATAATGTACCGTCTACTTTCAGCAGAAACAAATTGCGAGGTTCTGAAATAAACTGTTATGTTAAGAGTAACCAGAATCTTCATCCTATGAGCACATTTAACTGTAAAAGAAATCGTTTTCGTGTCGTCCGAAACTCTCGAGGCGCTCTGAAACCGTTCGCAGTACGAAACACGACCAGACGAAACGCAAACCGTGGTGAGAGAGAAACAGACGTGGGTGGAAAGTAGGCTTGTAATGGGATGCAATGGGGAGCAGCAGACAAACGTGCCGTGAAGCATGGAGACAGGACTGCTGGCTCATTACACTGCGTAATGGCAGGGTCTCAATTACATACATTACACCGCGTGCTAGACCGGGTATAAGAAACAGGAAAGAGAAATAACAGAGGAAACACTGAAAGAGAAGAACAGTAACGAATGTAACAGATGAGGATAAAGGACTGAAGGAAAAGTGGGCTAAACAAGAAAAAATACACAGAATTAACAAGATAGGTAGTGTACGTGTAACATAACGTCGTCGCGCGTTCGCTTAACCATTACTGCCATGAAAACGCAGCAGTACATTCCCTTTTTATTGCTGTCAACCCGTATGTAGCTGTAAACAATACAAAAGTGTTCAGCTTTGCCATGGCAATGTACTGTTGTCGAGCTACAAAATATTTCATACTGCTGTCAACAACACACATCTCCTTAGGTCTCATGCAAAGTGCTCGATATTTTTGTCCGATTTTGACCAAATTTGGAGTTTCTCGACAGATTTCCGTAAAAGTTTCCGATATCAAATTTCACTAAAATCTGCCCAGTTGCAGCCGCACTGATACATGTGGCCAGACACAATAATGGAAGGACAGACATGACGACGCTAATAGGCGCTTTTCGCGACTTACGCGAACGAGCTTAAAAAAACAGATCGAAGAGAAAGACTGCGGCTATACCTCCACTACCCTATACGTCGTGCCTGGGGTTGTTCTTTTAACCTTTTAAAGCCTAGCGGGTACTTTACGTAGCATCTGGCTCAACGCTGAAAGTCTACATTGCACTGACAGTGCGTTTATGTGTTTTGTGTGGCTCTCAGATCAAACAGCAACGTTTACCTTATACACAATGAAGTGACTGGTTTTTATAACTGAAGAGGAGATTGTTTACAGCGCGGTACGAGCTGTCCTTATATAAGACAGACGAACTTTCATCTTCAAAGGGTTAATTAAGCTCTGGACACCTTTACCTTTTACTGTCTCCTATTTACACCAACCAGATGTGAAGTGGAGCTGCGCAATGTACACTGAAAAGCTGTCTGTTGCTGCACGGCTCATTGCTACACGCTCAACACAAGAGCATTTTGAGGCATTCTGAAGTACTCGCATGTGGGTTGCCCCGCTTCGTGTGCCCCTGTCCTGCACGTTAGATGTCAGTATCTCCTTGCCTACTCAAGCACGTTGTGCAGACCCGCATCCCAAGCCTGCCAACTCAAGTATCAAACAAAACAAGACGGCAAATCTGTTCTGCGTGATTTTGCAAACGTCACTGGCCTCGATGTTCATGTATTGCTGGAAGTCGATTCGACTGTTAAGTAAGGCAGGTCTGACACTGGATCGATACGAACCTGAATTACATCAGCCTATCGAATTTTAGGGCAGCTGCTCAGTACAAAACCTCACGTAAAGCCGTGTAGCAATTTTCCCGACGAAGTTTGCGAAGTCGATCCCCCTATCAACACTATACAAAGGACGCATAACACAAGCGATTTATTTTTCATATTAATCAGAATCATGGACAGTAATAAAGCAGCATGGTGGTCTCATCTTCTAAGGTCCAAACGTCAAATGAACGTTCTTCATGGTAAATTTCAACCCTTATAGGTGTCTCGAAACGTCGGGCACCAATCATTCAGTGATGCGGCATCACGTCCAAGACGAATGGTAACCGCAGACTGTTACAGTTCTACTGACTACATATCACGAAAACAGGAATGAAGTTATTTATTTTGCTGTTGTTAAAGTTCGATTATTACACAACACTAGAATGCTTGAATGTTCAGTTCACTATACAAAATACCATGTTCTGAAATGCGACGTCTTACAGCCTGGCAGAAATTTACAGACGTTCAGAGGAACGCACTGCCTCCACCTTCAGCTCAGTTTACTCTAATGGTGGAGCAACTTTCCCCTGACAAAGATGCGTGGCCAGTAAAGCTATGATAACGCTCGTCAGCCATAATAACTGCCTGTTCTTGCCGTAAGCCTCATCCTTCGTTATTAAATATGCAAAGCTGCAAGCGCTTTGGCATGTCACATAATAATAATAATTTTATAGCGAATATCATTGTATGCTTGTTGGTGTGGTTCCGAACGTACAAAGGTTTCAAAAATATAACTGTGCAATGCGAATAAAAGTATAATTATGTGATTCGCATGTAACAAGAATTAATCACTTTATTTGAAGTAGAAAAAAAAAATCCCTCATGTCAGGTGTGGGGTTCGAACCCACGCTCCCTTACGGGAACCAGAACTTAAGTCTGGCGCCTTAGACCGCTCGGCCAACCTGACAGCTCAGCTCAACTCCCCTTAAAGCAATAGAAAAAGGCCAAGCAAGGCATTCCGTTGATTCACGGCTGGCAGCATTATGCATTCATCACATTCTAACTCATAAGTGCGTTGGTAAGTCATCCGATTAAAGTCAGAATGTTGTGCGCTATCGGTGGAAGGGATGCACTTTATCGAAAACGTGCATGCTTGCGTCACGTAGGCAGCACAACGAATCATGGGAGGATGAGCACGCAAGTGCAAAGAACTCATGCAAGCGGAGTGAAGGGGGGATAGAAAAAGACAGAAAATGCTCGTATAACGTAACATTTTGGCCGATCTTTCCTTTCTTAACGCACGCATCAGTCGAGCCGTTTTGCTTGCATAAACTTTGTAGCGAAACTAGAAATGAATATTAAAAGTGTTGCCACGAAAACAAAACAATGAGTACTCTTTTGAATCGTTGAGCTACATACGTCGTACTCAGCAACACAAAACATAGGCTACTTAGGTATTCATGTAATGTGCCTTATATTTGTGTCCGACTTTAACCACACTTTAATTTTCTCGACAGATTTTAATGAAAGCCCCCAGCATAAAGTTTCATCAATATCCTTTCAGTGGGGAGCCCAAGTTGTTCCATGCGAACGAACGGACGAACATGACATAGTTACACTGGCTTTTCGAAACTTTGCAGACGCGCTTAAAAACTGTCTACAACAATCACATGCTATTCGGTGCACGGTTTAGCTCCTTGAAGTCTAGTCGCTGTTATATGTAGCGCCAGGTTTTCACACTAAAGAACTCCGGATCTTGTCTACATATTGAATTTATTTGTATTTGTTCCGCATGATTCATACAACAAAGAGCAATTATTTCCCCACAGAGCATTCCCCGACTGGTCGTTCAACTGGATGCACAGTGTTCTCTGTGAGGTACGAACTGAACATATGATCATCATAATAGACAGCAATTATATCCGTATACGGCATTCACTGACTGTTCTTTCAAATACAAGCAGTGTTCCCTGTCAGGCACGAACTGAATCGTTAATCTGATCCTTATAACAGACAGCGATTATATCCGTATACAGCATTCACCGACTGTTCTTTCAAATGCAAGCAGTGTTCCCTGTCAGGTACGAACTGAGTCATTACATATGATCCTAACTATAGCGATTATTTCCGACCACAGCATTAACCGACTGTTCTTAGTGTTCTCTGTGAGGTACGTATTGCATTTATATACAATGTAGATTAATTTTAGTTTCCAAGGGGCAGCGAATTTTGGCAGGGACAGATGCCGCTATGTAGGCAGAGACGCTGCTCTTTGAAAATATCCTGTGAATTCAAGAGGCAAGATAAGTAAATTAAAGCTGCTGAACTTATTCAAAGCAAAGCAGCAATATAAATGTTAAAATAGAAAATATATCTCAAGTACGCAATATTTCAACCCAGTGAACTCAAAGAGTCTATGGTGTAGCGACCTAAATATTCTACATCCTCTTCTGCATCTTGCTGTTCTTCCCTCGCAGTATCTTTCTGCCGCAGTCGAAGCATTTGTTTTTGTATGAAGAACAGAACTCGTGCAGCCAGTTTCTGCAACTCACAAATTCGATCCAATCACTTTCCTTAATTGTTTGCAAGTAGCTTTCACAGTACTCACTGCAGTTCGTGTCAGAACCTTCAGATGTCTCTTGATTATGAACATATTTTTACTGATTTTTTTCTGCATTTTCTGACGTTGCAGACCTGAAGTACTGGGACTGTTCACACTTTCCACTTTCCTCTGCTCTTTGACTTTATTTCCTTCTTGATTCTTTCGCTTTCCTTGGTATTATTAGCAGGGCTGTGGGTCGGTACACAAAAGCTCCGACTCCGACTCCTCGATTTTTAAAACTTCCGACTCCGACTCCTTCATAAAAGCTCAATATGCATTAATAATGGTAAACCTATAAGACCACCACGTGAATCATCAGGGTACTTTTAGACTTATAATCTATATTTAAGTATAAGTCTAATGGTTACAGTAGCTATCAGGGCTCTGGAGTTGGAGTATCTAGTTAAGATTTTAGACTGAGGTCGGAGTCGGAGTCAATACATTTTCACCGACTGCGACTTTGACTCCAACTCCGACTCTGACTCTTACTCCGACTCCACCTAAAATTCTTTCCGACTCCGACTCCACAGCCCTGATTATTAGCGTCTTCGGTGGGAACAAAATAGTTGATTTCTGAAATTGAATATTGCTGCGATGTTTTCGGCACTGGACAGATCTTAAAAAGTCTGAAAGGAGTAACTTCTTTAGGGGAAGGGTCAGAAGGCAGTGTAGTATTCAGAGTACTTAACGAAGATCCTGCTGAAGTAGGCAACAAATTTTGAGAGTTGGTTGCTGAAGTAGAGGGTTCACAAATCGGAGCCCTATCTGGAGGTGTTGTTTCCACAAACGTTACAGTTTCACTTGTATTAGAAATGGAGAAGAAATATTCAGGCACTCTGTTACGGTTCAAAGGACAAATACCCGTTGACTCAAAAGCACTTAACATTAACACCCATGGAAGCATCTTTATTCCAAGCAAACCCGATCAGGCACGCCATGTAACATCGAGTGATTTTCCTTGGTGAATTCTGCTTCATCCAAACTGCAGCTGCGTTTTTGAAATTACTCTTTAAAGGCCTAAAAAAGCACTTATCCAAAGGCTGTAAGGCACGAGTGCAGTGACTCGGTAGACAAATGATAGTGACGTAATTTTCAACAGCTGAAGCAGTAAAGCGGAGATGCAATGAGCTCTGTGGCCATCTAAAAGTGGAATGACCATCCCTTAACGTCTGTGTTTGAAGAAATGCTGTGTGAACCACTTGATGAATAAGTCGGTGCTAATGTACGACTATTTCCGGTTCATGTACACATTTGACCCTGGTGGTAAGATAATAGAGCAATAGAACAGATAGTTTTTGGTACTCTATAATGTACATGCATGACGTTTACAAACCTATATGAAACTGTTTAATTGAGGCATCTGTCCCTTAATTCTTTGCGGCATCTCTCCCAATCTTCAGGGACAGAAGCCACACTGCCCCCCCCCCCCCCCACTTGCCGAACGGAATGAAGAACGTGGCGGCTACATGATGTGAAGGCAAGGTCAACAACGCCAGAAACCTCTAGCGTACCATGATTTCATAGGTACTTCCACTGGGACTAACTGAGACACATTTCTTGAACACTATAAAAGAGTTCGAGCATAAAATTAATAAACTCACCGCATAAAATGCCATAAGTCTCGCAAAACATCGCCAATATTCACTACGTTCACTCACAAAACCTCTCTACACTCACTGAATAAGCACATGTGCTGCGGTCTGTAGAGGACTGCCAGAAGCCAGCAAACTAAAAAATGCGTCTATCCCGCTGCGGCAACCCTCCCGGAATTACTAGGCTATATGTAACTAGCCGAATATTTCGCAAGACGATTTAAACACAAGTTCTGTATATTAATGCATCTCATTTGTATAAATACAAAACTAATAAATAAGTCCAGAAATACATTCAAAGGACGAAACTGGTAGAATATAAAATAATAACTGCAGTTCGAGTATGTGGACGTCACCTGGCGCCATTATTCAGACACGTTTTCAACACGTTCTGCAGCAAACCTCACCCGGACTCAAACTCGTAGTTCCTTTCACCCAATACACGAAGATGTGTTCCTTAAGCCCACCAGTAAATATCTATGGCTGCTGCAATACAATAAATGTGTGCATGTAGTGATAAATTTACATCAGCTGAGCAGTACTTATGTGTGCACACAAAAACGTAATTAAACTGACATTCCACGTTAGAGTTTGAATAAAATAAATAAACAGCATAAGTAACTCCAGGGAGCAAATTTTACCGAGAAATTGAAAATATTTCGGCTGACCAAGAAACTACCCATCTTACTGGGAGGTCCTTGACCACCTTCGCAATAGATCGCAACTGGATTCTATCCTGAACAATTTTAACCCAGTTCCCTTCCTCACATATTGTTTGGTAAGATCCATTTAATCTGGCTGTCGCCTAAAACATGCAGTTTTCATATCCCACATGCAAGCTATATGGCGCGCGCTCATCTCAACTGCCTTGACTTCAGCACCCTTCAGACCTACTGTGAACACGACCATCCGAAAATGTACTCTTCTCCGTCACTTGTTACCTTCCCGCTCTTAGGTATAAATATTCTCAACAGTAAGAAAGAAGAACGAGGGTGAAACGGTCTTCTGACGATTGTAGCAGTACTTGCAACAAATGGTAGGAGCGCTGAAGGGCGCACTTGCTGAAGACATCAGCTGTTACAACATCGAACGGTCACTAAAAGTTCTAGCAGTGTAAGTACCAAATGGTAGGGCCACTGAAAGATATCCTTGGTGAAGACATTAGCTATTACAACATCACGCGATCACTAAAAGTCATACCAATGTAAGTACCTAATGGTAGGGGTATTAAAAGATACACTTGATGAAGACATCATCTGTTACAAGACCAAAAGATCTCTAACAGTTAGAGCTGTATGCAGAACAAATGGTAGGAGCACTGAAAGACGCATTTGATAAAGACACCAGCTGCTAAAACATCGAAAGGTCTTTCACAGTTATTGCAGTGTAAGTACGAAATCGTGGGAATACCGAAAGACGTACTTGACGAAGACAACTGCTACAATACCCAAGGAAATGCGCGTAGTGTGAGTAAAAATGCCACGGATTTAAAGCAGCTGGTAAATATTGTTGAAGAGTTAAAAAAACCCTACACTATACAAATAACACAAAACACATGTCTGTTGCAGATGGCCAGCATCGAGGTGTCCCTCTCAACAACCCCGCGTCGAAAGAAGAATGGAAGCATTGGGGGTGGCTGTGGTGGCGTAGGTACAGTAACAACCGGCGTTGTTGGTGGTCCGCCAATACATCGACAGATTACGTCTAAAGATATTGCCAAGGAACTGGAGACATTGCGTAACGCCGTCCGGGATAAAGAGAACATGATACAAAGGTATTATATGATATCCTAAATGTAAAATTGGCAGTGTGGGGACAAGGGAAGAAACATGATGTCAGCTTCTCAAGGAGGGCTCTGTTCCAGCTGAGCCTGCAAGTTAGATTATAAAGTCAAATGTCTGCATGATTAATCGGAAGATGTAGATGGATGTGCCTGTAGCAGATTTGAGGCGGATATTCAGACCTGTGACTGGCGAGATTGGGGGAACCACAAACATCTCCAGCCAGGATAGTTATTCTGTTATGTTGTACTTAGGACTGCTGCTAAAGAGTGTGTCTGTTCCCCAGCCTGAAGGGGCAGCTGTGCAACACACTGAGCATCAGTCGGTTGTCGGCGACGTATCTGAGACAAAACAACAGCGGCCAACCCCTCACAGAGAAAGAACGCCGCGCTGCAGAGGAGCGGCTGCAGAAGCTACGCCAGGACATGGACAATAAGCGCCTTACTATCAAGAACCTGAAGATGGCACTTGAGAGGCTCGACATCACCGAGTGAGTAGCTACAGGGTCCTAGGTGGCTTCTCGTGCCTCCGATCCTCTAATTCATTAGACAATACGGTAGCAATATGGTCCCAGATGCCCTCACGCGTCACCGATCTTCTTATCAATGTGGAGTGGACAACGTTCGCGTAACCGCCGGTGTTGACGCAATCTTGTCCACTACACATTTTCTACGAATCATAGAAATCTCTTGTATCCCAGTAACTTAATAGCTATACTTCAAATAATTTTAACCAGTAATGTGTGTGTATCTTAATATTATTCCTTATAATAATATTTTACATATTTTTAACGTTTTACCTGTGAAGGGGAGGCCTCCGCCTCAGTATACTTCTCATTTTATGGTACTGTAGTTCCTACCTCATGATGGCCGGCACACGCGGCTGAAACATGTCGTACAGGAAAATACAGTGCACGTGTTTAAGTGTTGTGTTTGTTCTGACAATCTAAACACCAAAAATTAAACTGCCGAACAGGATCAATGACACCAACACAAACTCGTCTTGAAACTATGCCTAAAAGGACCCTCGAGAAGCTTCCAGAGTCCGCCCGTATGCCCAGTATTAGCAAATTTACTGTCTGTTGTGGAGGACAAATGGATGAGACGGAACAAACATCTACTTGCAAGAAAGATCCAACGCGGCCACTCTCGCGGATTTCTTGTATTCCGTGGCATAAGGCTGTGGGTTACGCACCTTCGTATCTCTTGGCTTTCCTCCCCTTTTATGCTAATCAGAGGCCACCATAAAGCACTACGACTGTAAACATGTAGTATTTGTCATGGCTGTAAATTAAAACCAGACGATGTGCATGCCATAGCAACATCGACGTGCGGATCCAACAAGCGGAGCTCGAGTACCAGCTGGGTCGAGAAGAACTGAACTTGCTCACCCTGCTGGAGGAGAGCCGCAACTTGCAGATCTGCTTGGAAGACGCCGAACAGAACCGCACCAAGAACGACGCCTCTACCATCTACAGGTAAATGTCATGATTTGAAATGATGAGCTGACGTTAGAAGAAAGTTGTGAGGTGCGGTCGAATGAAATATGCCACTGTTTGGATAGTCCTTTCTTAGAGAAAGAAGGCGCGTGACATCGCCACACTATACTTCGTCGTCCGCTTCAACTTCTGAAATAGTCGACCGATTTTCAAAAAAGTTGGTATGAATGTTATACCACCCGACGTCATCCAAACGTCGAACATTTTAAATTTAACTGCGCACATTAATAACAATATGTGGACGGCGCGAAATTGTGAATTGGGAGTGACAATTTACGGCCCTGAAATTATAGTGTCTGGCAATAAGTATTCGAAATATATGCGAATTCGCTACGATAACATTTTTGTATAACGATAAATAATATGGCGTCCGTGAGATTCTTCCAAATTTGACTCTGATGGCGATAGCTAATGAATCACTCGAGCTAGGGATGTACAAACTGGTGTGAAGAGCGTAACCATACCAACACATTAGGTATAAAATGCAGTTTGTAAGTAAATAAAAAAGATGGCGACGGTGCGAAGTCAAGAGTTTACATACAGGACACGTTATGCAGACAGGTTCTGTATTTAGTATGCCTAATTAGTGTTTTACAAAAATAATAACAATAAAAAAGAACAAGTATCAATAATGGCAAGTAGTCTGGAGAACATGTAATGAAATGAATGAACGAATCAACATGAAACGTATGCGATACGAATGCAGACTTAGTGAGTTATGCTCGTAACTGCCTTGTTTAAAATGTTACATATTAAATTTTAAATAGCCTACATAGGCTAATATATGTACTATAAAGTACTTCATCGGCGTATGTACAGATAGAGTCAACCTCGGTTATAACGGATCCCAAGGGAAGTCCTTAAAATGTCCGCTATAACCGGAGTCCGTTATATCCGAGGTTACGATAAATTACGTTTTAACATAACATTTAAATTTATACCACTTAAGTTACGCTTGTTTTCAGTTTTATTGCATATGGTCATGAACAGCTACATTTTGCACACACAAAAACACACATTACTACATTCGTGAAACCTTGATGTAACAGATGGAAGCACCGCACACCAAGATGCCTGAATGCTCCCCTCCTTTACGCACCTACTGTATTGTACAACATACTCAAAATTTTTAACTCCCCCCCCCAATGGCGCAACAGCCCCTCGTGGGCCAGGGCCCCCTCATTACCGTGGCTTCACGATCACACTCAGACGCACCCCAGTCTTGTAGGAGTATTCTAGACGAGTGATCGGCCCGACGCAACGACCCCTGTGTGACAACACACAACACTCACAAGACACAGACATCCATGGCCCCGGCGGCATTCGAACTCACAATCCCAGCAAGCGAACGGCGGCAGACACGCCTTACACCGCGCGGCCACTAGGATGGGCCAAACTCTTTAAATACTGTACGTATTCGCGTGGCGCAGTTGGTTGATGCACTGCGCTACAAACCGGAGGGCCTCGGGTTCGATACCCAATGGTGTCATTGGAATTTTTCATTGACACAATCGTTCCGGCCGCACTGTGACCCTGGGGTGTACTCAGCCTCTGACAGAAATGAGTACCAGGAATATTTCCTGGGGAGTAAAGGTGGCCAATGTGTAGGGCTGATAATCTTGCCACCTTCATGTGCCAATTGTCTTCAAATCTGGGAGCCTCTACCTCCTGGAACCCTCTGGGCCTGTCCAGCTCTGTAATGGGATAGCCTGACCTGTTTACATATTCGCACCTATTTGGTTGGCCCGACTTTTTTCGAAAAAATAATTCTGTGTACGTACGGTAAGTAAAAGCGTTACAAAATCGCTACCTAAGATGTTACAGTAAATGCGCCGAAGTCAAGCCGTAATTGATTTATGAGAGGACACTCTGCCCCAGTTGCCATAAAGATGCTGGCATATGACAATTACAGTACTTTCTCCCTGCTGCATGAATAACAGAAACGGGTAGAGACTGCCCTGGCTTATCCATTATAACCGCTAATGGTTTGATCTTGTCCTTAGCAAAGCTAAACAAACTGCAAAATTTACAAGTCTCCACGGCGTGTCCGGGTACAAAATGCTATCAAATTACATTTGCAGTCTGCATGTTCATCTGACGGGTGAGCACCCTGCGCTCGAACACACTGCAACCTTTGTCAAATTGCATTATTTTGCCTAAAACGGTACAGCCGAAGAAAATCAACTGTTGGGGAATGTCGGAGAAATCCGATGTGACCGAAGATCCGATACATAAGAGACAGGTGTAACCGAGGTAGTTACAATGATAAAGCACAGGGAAACGGCTGGGGAATGGAAAAATGGTCCGTTATAACCGAGGCCGGTATAACCGTGGTTCAATGTATTTTGATTTTATGATGTTGCTACACGTCTGGACTCCAAAATCATCGTCAGGCATATCACCCTGAAAGGCTGGTTTAGTTTAACCACCTGATGCAGCTGTCAGACCGACAAAATTATACTGAATCTCATGGCCGTTAAAGCTTCAGGACATGTACCGTCTCCCTTTTGTCAACGGGGACAGAAAATGTCAATGACAAAGGCCAGCAGGAACGACCCACAGAACCTCGCTAGAGGAATGGCCGAGACGATAGTAATAAAACTGACTTAGTAAGCGGTGGGTAGTGTGACGAAGTGAAATATGTTCACATGACCCTGTACGCAGTTTAGTAGGAAATTCTATTTTACACTCTCGTAAACCCCCAAGCTCGAGTATCCGCTACACACTGCAAAGCACCTAACAGATACTACTTTTGGTTCACAGCTGTGTGAGAGGCTCAAACCACGTGACCCTGCACGCCTTGGAGCTGAACTACGACCCCAAGAGTCCGAGATTCGGTGCAGGGCCATGGGAAGATACGCCAGGGCTATACGTCGAGTGGGCCACGGAGGATTCGGGTATGGTCAAAGGAGACAGGTAGGCCTACTGTTTTCAAACGACGGGATGAAGCTAAACTTGCCACTGTGTCTAAGCACCAGGCCATGATGTGCAAACAAGCGGTTATGAAATATTTGCCTCGAGGATACTGTCCCAACATTTTCGAGGCCAGACCGAAGAAAACTACGACAAATCCCAATCAAAATAGCCAGTCTCCGGGCTGAGAATATGGGATATCTCAAGCACGAAGGAGTACTGACCCATTCAAACGCGACATTGGTTACAGCCACACAGGTGCCACTCATGTCTTTAGCATTCGATAAAAACATCCAATTTTTATTCTCAGCTTCAGTATTTGCCAAAACTGGCAGCCGCGATAGCTCATTCGATATAGGGGCAGAATGTCCGAGGAATCATGGAAGGAGTCCCGGCAGGGACAAGGGCTTTATCTCGCCTCCAAAGCGTCCAAACCAACTCTGTGATCCAACCAGCAGCCTACTGAATGAAAACCGGTAGCGCGAAGAGCGCCTGTGGCGTAAAGCTGACCACTGGCCTTCATTTTTACCTTTACCCAACCCCAAAAATTCACCTCGCCTTTGTGTAAAACCGGTAACAATGCAGAAACCTACCCTAGACTAACACCACTTCTTGCCATGAATCTCCTGCGGACAACAAGGTATACGGCAGAAACAAGTACTTAACTGCCGCGCTCATTGTGTACATTGAAGAAGTGAACGCACCGGAATTACGCCACAACGAGGTTTTTTACTGTCAGGCGTCCAGGTCACTTCCGCTGAGTAATTCGTTTCGCACTCAAGCAGGTGCACAAAGAAACGGAAGTGGCGCTGACTCGAATCGTGACCAATGCACGGTCTCCGTATCATAATTACATTAAACCTTTTCCAATTTTGTATTACTGATACTGACTGAGGAATATTCAGCTGACCTTGGCGGTTATTTGCCCTGGAGAAAGCCGACTGTCCCTTATTTGTGACCAGTAACCGATGCATTCCAGCTAAAAATACGAAAGGGCTGAAGTGCAATCCCGTTTTGTGCATGTGCGACAATACAGTTGCGTTCTGTCGTTTTTTACGTGGTTAGACCCGTTCAAACGTTTGACTGCAGGCTTGTTAGAAACGAAACACTAAAAAATAAATAAATAAAATAAAAAAGACCAGTGGAACGGTCACGGAGTGACAGAAATTCCTGTTTTAGACAGGATTGTATGCTTTTCCCCGACCGACATCGCGAGTGTTAAGGGACTCTACCCACTCTGTGAACACTGTCCCCTGGCGTTTCTGAGTTCACCCTGCGTTCGTTTCCGACGGCCTGTCATGGTACTAAGAGGCCTTGAATTTTTTTTTCAGTGGTGGCGATCTAGTGGTCACCACACTTGCCCAGTATTCAAAGTTCAGGGTTTGTTCTCAACAGCCGCCACTTATCTCAAAATAAAAATAACAAAAGCCTCTCAGCATAATAATAAATCACTTGAAAATGAAGACACAAAAATTCCCGAAACGTCGTGTCTATCAACCATATCTCAGAAATGGGCAATGTCCAACATAATGTTGGCGAAATTATTCAACCACTCCCACAACCATTAGAGCAGTGGTTCTCAACCAGTATGCTGTGAGATTGTTTACAGAACTATTACATAAAATCAAATACTCTCAATTAAAATTTTTATATATGTGCACATACAGAGTTAAGACACAGGATGGGGGGTTTGATGAAATGTTTGCCGTCATGAGTGGCACCATTAAATACCTGGAAACCAATGCAATGTCTTTTGGTTTTCAAACAGATATTTGCATCACAAGATCAGCTTTTGGCTGCAAGATAATTTTGTTGTTATGCAATAAATTAAGTTACTCAGAAGCAGGTGTACTGTCACTGTAAACTTTAGTTCTATGCTATAATTTTAGTGTGCCATAAAAAAATACCAAGCGTGCCATGAGCAGCAGAGTTTGAGGACCAGCACACTGAGGCATAACTGGAGTTTCAATTACACATGCATTTTCAAAAGATCATCTGGAGGAGTTGCACAATAAGAGATATCTGTCACAATGTCAGAAACTGTAACTGAGTGTCTAAAACCCAGAGGCTGAAGACTGCAGTTCACAAACTCTAGTCAGTGTTCCATTGCATACTACAGCTGGAAAAGTTACTGTGTAAAAATTAAAGTACAGTACGCAGAATAAGCAACAGGTCAGCCAGAAGAGAATGGTGGTCACTTTAAACTATGATGAGACACCACTTATGGATTCAGTTAAACAAACGACAGACATTACACTTTTATACACCTTCACACAAATTTAATTGAGAATGTTCAGTGTAGTTGATTACGAAGTATCTCTGTTTTTAATAATACATATTAATTGAAAATTAATTTCTGTACTTAATGAACAGCTTTCAAGTAAAACATTCTTTTCGTGCAGCAACGAACTGATGCACCTACACAAATGAGGAAATACAAACATACAGTTTCATGAGATTATCAGATTCACTGAGAATATTACTGTAAAAAACTCCTCTTACATATATACATATTCATTTCACAGAATCAATTGCTTGTCATACTCGCTGTTGCAAAGTTCCATACCACAGTACTCTCATTTTTCCTTTACTATCTGATGAATGCAGAATATTTGATTGGCAGCTGGACCTGTTACATCAGAATACACATCGATTATCCCTAACACTTTTCACCTCTGTACAGTGTCCATCTCCAGACAATACTGGAGACAATTTCATGTAATATTGATGTAAGTGATATCATGAGGCATGAATAGCATTGTCAGTAAGCGACCAGGCTATGGGCTGGACTACCAAGTAATCGTGAATCTATTTCTGGCATGGGCAAGATATTTTCTGTTCCTGACAGGTCAAGACAGGCTTGGCGGCCCACCCAATTTCTTACATAGTGGGTAATGGGGGGCTTCCGCAGGGGAAAAGTGTCCAAGACATGAAGCTGCCCACTTACCACCCTATGCCAATATTAAGAATGTGTAGAAGTGTACCTCCACTTCCCCATATGCCTTCATGGCATGGTGTTTAATTAAGCACAGGGATAATCTGCATTCTGTTAAGCCAGAAAATATGACTCCTAATGGTCTACGATATCTAGAAGAGTATGAACTGCTGACTGCAAGTTACATCAGGCATAATGCTGTGATGGCAGCCCTCCAAGGTTTAAATCCTTTCTTCCACTTTCTGAAGATGAATCATATGACCCCAAAAACTTCACCTTCACAATTTGTAGCATTTATAGCATTACACTTATGAGTATTACTGTACTCACCAGATGGGGGCTCCATATTGTTTTGATAAGTTCTTTGAAGTGTAAATGTCACAGTATTTTTACTTTGGTATCGTGCTTTTTATCACAGGACTGTTATACTAAAACTTTGTATCTGACACACAGGTTGCTTGAAGTGAATGGAAAGCTGGTGTTAACAAAGTCAAAGGAAGATATGTTGCGTCTTCTGGCAGTGACCCCTGACCCTGCTCAGCTGGTTGTGATGCGTACGCACCTCTCAACTTCAACATCCCTCCTATCTACGACAGCCACTATGCACCAGCATGACCATTCACGGGAACTGCTACTACTGCGTGAAGAGATGGGTAATCTCAGAGGGCGTGCAGAAGATGCAGAGCGTGCTAAGGACAGCTTCAGGAATGACAATCTTCGTCTGACACACAGGATCTCCTATTTAGAAGAACAAGTTGCAGAACTTCTGCTGAGAACAAAGGAAGAAGAAATTCCAGCACATTCAAACAGTGGCAACCGAAGTCCCCACATCTCATCATCTTCAGCACTATCAAATGGATCTGTAAATGTGACTGGCTCACTAAATACACCTACAAAAACCTCTACAGGTAAACCTGAAGTTCAGGTCTTCCAAAAGGGACCACAAGTGACAGCACTGGTTGCAAATCTCCCAGGACTTGAAGTGGGAAGTAGTAGTCCTGCAGAGTCCCGACACAGTTTGCCTACACTAAGACCCAAACCAAATGTTCCATATTCATCTTCAGGTGGAACCATGCATCATTATAGCATAATCAAGAGCCAAGACGTGCGTAGTACAAAGTCCCTTGATTTTGCATCAGACTGTTCATCAACTGGAGGAATGAACCATCATCACCGACACGAGAAACACTCACATCATCGCCACCGTCATCATCACCTACAGAATGCTCAGAGCACCAACTCACTTGACATGAACAAATCCGATGGAACATCCACGCTCCAATCAAAAACCAAACATCACTCTCATCACAGACTCTACGAAGTAACAAAGACTGCTAAGCCTGGTGAGCAATGTGTGTATGAGTATAACTCTGAGACTTCCTCTGGCATTCATCATTCAAAACATTACCAGAGAAAGCACTTGGAAGGACATCACCGACAACATGAATCACACCAATTACTTCCAGACGCGAAAACAAAAACAGACTGTACACCTGAATCTCCTTCAGGATCCCAACACATCCATAAACTACATGATGCTCAAAGTATGAAATCTTTGGATTTTGATTCTGAAACTTCATCAATGCACCAGCACTACATTCATGAAAGAAATCAACAGTCACATTCCAGTTCTCAAAATAATGACACCCAAAGCACAAGATCTCTAGATTATGGATCTGAGCCAACAAGCCACACAGTTCTTCAAAATTACAAGAAATATCACTACCACCATAATGGAAATAGCAGCTGTACTGAGAGCAAGCCCCAGAGACCTACACCACCAAAGAAACCTCTGAGATTATCTTTACACAGAGCAACAAGCCTTCAATCTGTTACTGCCACCCAGCCAACTCCGGCAGACTACACACAGGGCAGTAAGAAACCAACAAAACGAAATCATAAAGGTGAAGCTCCACCAACACCCATTGTGATTCAAATCAGTAGGGACTCTCCCCAACCCCCACCACGGACACCATCCCGAGCAGAATCATGTCAGTCAGCTCTGCAGTGGCCTTCGCCTGCTGCTGCTCTGCATCAGGCTGTCATACTGAAGACAGCACGCAGTGGCACACGGCCATTAGGCCACACAAATGAGAAGTGGTGTTAGTTTTATGGATGTTCATCACTATGAGTATGGGACTTCCATCATATATGGAATTCTTCCTTATATACTGCCTTATGAGGTGGCAATGAAAATGGCAACACAATTTGACAAGATCTATATTGCTCCAATGTGGCAGATAAAAACATATTCACCAATGAAGGTCAATATTTACACCATATTTTTCAGTTACATAAAACATAAATTCAATGCAAACAAGTTTTACAATATTAAAGGAAAGAGAGGACTTTTTCTACCTGTTCAGGAGAAGTGGAAATGCAGTACTGTTATCAGTTAGGGTTCATACTGTCCATTGTAGAAGTCTTGCATCAGACAATACTGAAACTCTTATGGAAAACATTTCAGCTCTATTAAAATGTATTTGTTCATACAAGTCTGCCTTATTGAGCAGTACATATGATCTCGGACAGTAACAGTTGAATTACAATTACAAGGATTTTGTTTCATTTGTGAAGGGGTGGGTGTAGATGCGTGACACCATGATGATGGAATTCTTCTTGCTGCCAGTGTATAAAAAAAGCAACGCAAGCACACAGAAACACTGGTTCCCAAGTTCCAGTGCAGAAACAGCTATTACAATAACAACTGGAATTGTAACATGTAGGGACATGTGACATCTGTGAACAATTAACTTTGCAGCATTCTAGTTGGAATGAGATTGTTGCAGGTAAAATGTTAAGACAACTGTACTATCCCTGTGTTTAAGAACCATGCCATGTAGACACCTGAGAAAATGGTGGACAGTCCTAATTTTGGCAGTCCAGCTACTCTACTCTAGCACCAACTGGATATGGGAATAGGTCAGTTCTAGTGCCAGTATGCTTCAGCTCTGAGAAAGACAACTGTGCATACTCTTACTCACAGGAATAGTAAGATACAAGCACTTTCAGTTTCGATCGTATGGAACAGTTTGGCAGGTCAAGTGGCCAGAAGTTTTGTAATGCTTTTAGCTTCTTGAATGTAGTCTTTTTTTAACAGGACACTGAACATTACTGCAACTATATCCATACTGCCCATCCAGTGTTGGAATCATGAGTCGTTCCTTGCATTGATCACAATTTGATGAAACCACAATACCTTATTTTCATACTCGGGCAGGACTTTCATGTTATACTGAGTATGAATGTTTAGGTCATGCCTCCTCACAAATCTGTAGCCCCAATTAGTTGTCCCAGCAAAATCAGTGATAGTGTATTTTACTGGCAACCACCTTGATGTAAATACGGTCATTTGTTTAGACATCATAACTTTTCCACCCATGTGGTCTGTTATCCACTCTTCCATGTCTTCTTCTCATTGTGGCCACTTTGGAAGAAGCATACAAGCAGTGTCTGCTCTTCTCTACTTTCTGTAATTCCTTCTGTGGTTTCTTCCGTTCATACATCATTTCCTTTGTTGGGAGAGGACCTAAGTGTTCAGCAGTCCTATTTCTGTGTTCCTTGGCAAAATTTAACACATTGAATTCCAAACTGAGTGTACCCATTTCATTAGGACTATGAATTTATAACAAATTGATTTCTACATGTACTGAATGTAAGAGAGAAACACATACCAATGAACAGATGATGATCTCCCACCACTACAGACAGGCTGATCTCAAGGAATGAGGCTGACCAGTGATTAGTAATTTGGATTGAATGTACTGCTGACTGCTGCATGCATAAATCAAAGCAGGGAGAAGGAGGGTAAGGAAGGCGAAATGTAGTTTCATACATGCTGAAGGTAGAGTACAGCTCCACGTTAATTCCTTGTAATTATTTCCACAAAAGGTTTCTAGAAAGAAGTAGGTGTTGACTGATATTGTTCTTGGCAATAAAGGGCAAGTTCTAGTGAAACATGTGTAAGAACTCATTTGGATACTCAAGGCAATAGTGTACCTACACTCTGCCATAAGATAAAAAACCACTGTGTGCGCCTCCTTCATATTTAGACTACAAATGCCAGAATTTTAGGTAACAGTTTCCAGGAAAAACTGTCTTATAGTGCAGAAAATACATCATGTATAATTCTGCTTGTTTCTTCTTTATGTGTAGTGACAGATAAAACATTTCAGTTCTCTTGCCCTTGTGTCACCTCTCTCCATAAAAATGTCCAGATTCAGTTTTCTGCCACAGCAATAATGTGGCTAATATGTCTCTGCCTCAGAAGTCAGACTAATTTAATAAAAAAAAAACTGTTCCCATACAATTTACATGTATGATGTCCTTTTAATACACTCTCTGCTTAAAAGGATTTCCTGCCTAAGCACAAACGTTTCACAATGAAATGAATTTTTCACCCATTTAATATGTTTTTGCTTCGGAGTCTTAAACAGCTTCCTATTCCTTCAATATGTTATATCAATATACAGTGAGAAAATAATGTTCTCAGTCATCTCTGATGCAGTTTCCACCAAAGACCAGAGGTACAGTTAAGTTAACTCATGAAAATGTGTGGCAAGAAATTACGTCATATTCAAACTGCACATTTCACACAACATGACAGAACGTCAATAGTCCGTGTGTGATTTGCAATGTAAATCAGCATTACAATGGATGCTAATGAAAATTTCCCTCACAAAAAAATCATTTAAGAACTTTGCATTTCAGTGACAACTTAAAATACACGATACAGGATTCTGTGTAAATGAACAGCTGAGAATACTACGCCAGGATTGGTATTTATGTAATAGTTCCAGGAAGAATAGGCTCTTCATCTACCACTTGTGCTTGAAAAATTAATCCTGCCTCTTGTTCAAGAATATGTCAAAATCATGAAAGATGGTAGTACCTGAATTGTAGTTTGATGGTGAAAGTGAATCACTAAATCAGAATTTATGTACAATAATATTCTAGTAAGGGGATATCAATTTGAATACAGAATAACTTGTTTTCAGGCTTACCTTTTAAAATGTTTCCCACTTAATAAGTAAAATTCATTGAATTTTTCCAGAAATTCCTTACAAGGGTTGACTTTACTTTCTTTCCCTCACAGTCATATACTGATAGCACACATTATCATGTTACTAAGTGATAATACACAATGATGCAACTGGGGTCAACATGAAAGGTGAAAAGGAGTTCCAAAAATAAACAGCACCATCACAAGCACGTGGTAATGAACCCAATGAAAAACATGTGATCTGAAGTAGAATGACAAGAATAAAATTTATGATAGACATTTAAAAAATATCAAACCAACTACCATAAAACACAAGTGTAACCTGTATGCATAGCAGGTGTGCACCCAGAATTTTTCCTCGGGGGGGATGGGCAGACTGACCCTGAGGCCATATATAATTTATGCTTGATTTTAAAAATTATGTTATGAAAATCATGTTGTAAGTGCAACGTAACACTGTTCGCAAGTGCATTTATATACATATGAATATAAGTACAAGTTCCGTGACTCAATAACAGTGTCCTATTTTCTAGCTTTTTTAATTGTATTAATTTATTTTTCAAAATTCTAATGTGCTAGTCATCAGCTGATTTCAGCTGAGTGGGAAACCATGTAAAACTTTTGATTTAATATCTACAAAATCTGTGCTTTTTAAATTTTTGGTTTTGGGAGGTTTGGGGTGGGGTCTGCTGCGCAGCAGCCAACTCCCCCCCCCCCCCCCCCCTTGGTGCGCCCCTGATGCATATAAATGTGGTTAAGAGTTGTGCATGGAGTGTTAAAATGACCTAAACCAACATGGTAACAATGTTTCAGGAGCTACATTCCCTTCAGAATCTTGCCGTGTACTTTACTTAAAGGAAATAACAGGAGCACAGAGTGAACAAACATCCTTACAGAACTCATGCATCAATGTCAGGAAAGCTAAAATAAAGAGGTGTGTCACAAAGGTGTTCTTTCAACATGGACAAAAGCAGTGTCTCAGTCCTCCGTACAGAGTTTAAATGGCCTCTCTTAGTCTCTCCAAGAACATTCTGGGATAGTACCTTCAAGCAGGCATTAACTGTTTCCTCAAATGTCCCCTCCACAGGGTACAGAAAAAGGTCCACTTCAAATCATTCTTGTTCCCATTCTACATTCCCTACAGATGCTACATACACTAGCCCAAAACCAATTAAAAAAAAAAGCATTCCACTACCTTTCATTGAGATCTGCAGCCTCACAACATAAAATAAAACTGCAGATGGTGTACTCTGTGATGAAGTACACAGACATTACCAAGTCATTCTTTCCTTTCAAAATGTCATACAGGTTCATGGTACAAAAGTAAATGTTATTTCATTTCAACATGTAAGTACTGTCTTCTCTGTGCTGAATCTCACAAAATTTGTAACACTCCTGTAACAAACTTCACCCAAATCAGACAGGAAATGTGGGAAGTATGGATAGAAATTCATTTATGCCCTGAAGTAATGTATGGCTTCCACTGTGCCGATTTTAAAGAAACTCATCAGCACTCAATAAACTTTTTTGGATGTCTCATGTACCAAACTTCATCCAAACTGGATGAGAAATATAGAAAATATGGAAACACTTTCATTTATGCCCACAAAGCATGGCCTCCATTGCACAAATTTTCAGACGTTTGAAATTGTTCAGCAGCATTATATGGAGCTTTCCTACACCGAATTTCACCCAAATTGGTCAAGAAACGTAGAAAGTTTCGTAGTCCTTACCTCTTCTACCTACTCACAGTAGGTGTCGAGGTTGTTTTTATTTTCACTTGATCTCACTCAAACACACACCACAGTCGGTAGGACTCCTCTGGACGAGGGCTTGGTCCGTCGCAGAGACCTCTACCTGACAACACACACACTCACAAGAGACAAACATCCATGCCCGCAGTGGGATTTGCACCCACAATCCCAGTAAGTGCTCGGCTGCAGACCTACACCTTAGACCGTGCAGCCAGTGGGATTGGCAAATACAGAAAGTATGGGCAGAAAATGATTTACACCCTGAAGTATGACTGTCACTAATCCCATTTTCATGAAACTCATGCTTGCTTGACAACTTCCTATTAACAAACGCTTACAACAAATCTCATTTGAATCCTACAAACAGTTGAGTGGCTGATACTAGGTCACAAATGGATAGGCAGATGGACCTGGTCTCCACATGAGGCATTCTTTTTCTACTCCGTGAAAACTCCTAAAAATGAAGTTGCATTTCAAAGCAGAGGGTGTGGATACACTGGATAAGGTCTATGGAAGGAAATGATGATAATGTTACTTTTCAATTCTGGTCAAACAAGTTACATTATAAAGGAGCTGCCATTTACAAAAAGGAATGGCTTTGTTAACCTTTATTTAAGCATGTTTATTGTGTTCTTAGACAAAGAACATTGGTCTGATAAAATACTGCCATTTTTACACCTTGAATGCAGTGAATGTGTTAAGTGATCAGCTATAACAGTGTATATCTTTTACTGTCTACTAGAATTTAGTACAATTACTTTCATTTTTAAGAGTATTTTCAAATAAAGATTCTTAAAGTTTAAGAGTACGTAGTTCCTATGGTCACCTCAGCTACAAGTGTTAAAATGAACCACACATGCACGACTGTTGATGTCAGACTATCCAGCAATAAGACTGAATGTGTTATCAAAATTTATCTCTCTGGACATATTGATATTAAGATGCATCAGAGTGGGGATTGCACATGCTGTTGCAGTCATGCTGGATATGTGAAAGAGGGCCTTGTGTTGATACCCCTGCAGCTTTGAAAATGAGTAAAATACCTGCAGACAGTTCAACCCATTTTTACTGTATTCCCTCCTTAACTTTGTTAAAACTGTCTTCCTAGGAAGGAACAGATGCCCTGAATTCTTAAAAACCAAGTTACAGAATACTGAAAATGTAAATTACACTTATGTCACTGTACAAACCTGTAATTTCAAGGGACATTAAATGTGGTATGGGACAAGCTACAGCAAAAGTTATATTCTCCAAAAATGCTCATTTGATACAGCACACAAGGTTTGATGAAAAAATACAAACTGAACGTGGAGTAACTGGCTTATGATAAATAAGTCCTGACACATTACTGCAGGTCCAGACACCTTTATATTTTATTCCAAAGCTTCAGTCATTAATTCTCAAAATGTATTTTTGTTATGTGTTGATTTCCCAGGGGCTCGCTGGTTCCTATCTTTCATACTGTACAGCACTAATAATAATGTACAATTATTCTTATTACTACAGCCTCAAAAACATGTTCATTTACAACATAAAAACTACGAACTTTGTGGTACTATAACTAAAAAAGGCATAATCATCTACACTGAATATTCATCACTGACAGTTGTCCAAAACTGCATATGAAATACTACAAGCTGAGAAACCTCTACACTGAGACATCTCTGGAAGAGTAGTCATACTCAACACAAATTATTTTCTTGCTCAAATGAAACAAAAAATGAAAAGTCACAAGTTGTAAAGCAGTAGGCCTATTTCTCCAGCTGTGGTGAACTATATAATACACCTAGTGGTAGGGCCTATTCTTCGTACCAGTCTCTCTTAAAACAAACAGTACTAAAACAGCATATTTATTACATCCATCTCATTAACGCTCCAGCCTGCTAGACTTTCAATGGGAAATTGTTGCAGTTGTAAAAATAGCTACTGAATTGGGTCATAAACTCAATTAAGGAAACAATTTCTGTGCACATGTGACATCTTTTACATACGAAAACAAAGTCCATCTAAAGTACTTAAACCCTATAAGAATCCAACGAAGCAGACAGGGGCATGGAACTCTGCTGATTATTAATATAAAACACTGTCAATTGCATCAATGGCTTCTCACTTACTATCATCACCAATATTTTAATGAAGATTTATTTCTCAAATAACACTGTCAAAATGAGTTCAGAAACACTCAAACGAAACATTACGTTAATCAGACACGGGTAGTACATGTGCGCGCACACAATGCCTTCCTCTATCCATACCCCTAGTCAACACAGCTGTAATGTCATGCAGAAACAATGCTTTACTGTAGCCATGGAAACTGATGTAAGGCGTACTCACAAGCACGGGTATTATACAAGGCAGATATTTCCAGTGACAACAAGAAAAGTGCACGGGAGCTATACAATGATGAGGAAAATGCTTCTGTATGATACAATGTTATATGTGCCGACCACTGTTTTACTGTTTATCACCATGGTACCGCATACTGATGCATCCCATGTGTGGAAGCAAACTAAGGACAATTAAAGTTTTTCCAAACGGGGGGAAAAAAAAGAGAGAGAGAGAGACCTAAATTGAATGAATCTGGCTTCTTAAAAATCAAGATTTTTAAGATGAATCTAACCCAGTACCTTGTTAGAACAAATAAATGGATTTTACAAATGTTTGTCTTTCTAAGCCTCTGGAATTAAACCTTGGAATTTGGGTGGATAAAATAATTAGGTTTCTTTCTTAAAAGGAACTACATGATTGCATAGCAGAAATTGTCTATTCATTACTTCCATGTACCCAGGAATGTAATGCTACTTAAATAATCTATCCAAACCCACTGGATTACAAAATATCAAAAGTTGAAGGGAACAAAACACATACACATGTTGCACTAAAGGACTGGTTAGGGACATGCAGCCTACACACAAAAACACAGGAATTCAAACCAGTGAATAGAAGAATTTTATATTCTAAACTCCAACTAAAAGTAGAGGACTGGTATAAATTAAACATATGGGACACACTGTATAATCTCATGTAGGCCTTAAGGTTACAGTTAATACTTTACAGTTAAATACTTTCATTAATTAAGGCCTATGAACATATCAGGCACCATAATATCCGAGAATGTGGCATGCTTACTGGTGGCTGGAACCTGTAATACTTTGTCTGGTACATTTTAGTCTTTCAACACGAGCAAGGTTAATGAGATAATTTCAGGTATGACAAAGCTTCATTTTGTTATGTTCTAGTGCTAACAGATGGTGTATGACAAAAGGCAGAGTCTAACATGTTTACAAGAAACACTAAGATGGTCGACACGACCGCAGTGGAAAGCAAGAAATATCAGATCCATAAAAAAACAACAGTCTATACCCTTCATTTGATAGTTAACCTGAAAAACTAGCAATGGTTGGGAAAATTACCATCAACTGTAGACAAAAGTTATTACCAAATACAAATTATTCACATAAGAATTCTGACAGGTTTCAGTCTGTATTGGCCATCT
The DNA here is from genome assembly GCA_013340265.1 of Coptotermes formosanus. Classification (NCBI taxonomy): domain Eukaryota; kingdom Metazoa; phylum Arthropoda; class Insecta; order Blattodea; family Rhinotermitidae; genus Coptotermes; species Coptotermes formosanus. The sequence goes on along the minus strand of BLKM01003281.1, from coordinate 4,300,992 downwards.
TCAAGGAAATTTATGTACGTGAGATGGAACTACCTCTACACCGCAAAGTGTAGGATCACAGGATCAGACTACGTGAAGTGAAAGTGAGATGGAACTACTGATGGCTAACAGGTATGGTAAAATATAAAACTTGCAACTTCTTGTTCCTAAGTGCGATCTACTGCAAGATATGTCACAGAACATAAAACAGCTGATATGTAAGAGTCAGCACCTGATCACATGGCAGCAAATTCATAAACGTGGCAGTACAAGCTTTCTGCCAGGAGACCTGTATGTGGAAAAATGTTGTCAAGAGCCTTTGGACAGCGGGGGTCACAACAACACTTCTTGTTTCACAAAAGCTTGTAAAGCTATCCCATTACAGACCTGGACAGGTCCTTAGGGTTCCAGAAGGTTGAGGCTCCCAGATTTCAAGACATTGACACATGAAGGTGGTAAGGCTGTCAGTCCTACGCACCAGGTGCCTTTAGCCCACAGGAAGTATTCCTCACACTCATTTTTGTCAGAGGCTGAGCCACCCAAGGGCCATAGTGTGGCCAGACAGATTATGTCAACGAAAAATTCTAGTGACCATCGGGAATTAAACCTGCAACCTTCTGGCTTGCAGCGTAGTGCCTCAACCAACTGCGCCACCACGTACCCCCTTGTTTTACAAAACACAGCACATATAATGGAAAGTAATAGTCCCAGGGATCCAGATCTCGATGTGTTAATGCATTATACACAAATTACTTACCATATTACGCATCTAAGTATTCATACAAAACACAATCAATATTACATTACACTCTCAACAAACGACCAACATTAATTTCATACCTGGCATGACAATGAAGGACCAACATCGAAACTTCTGTCCCTTCCATAACTCCTTCCATGAGATCATACACAAATGTTCATTAACAATTCTATTACACATTTCCAGCTGCCTCCATTGCTGTCTGGCAACACTTTGCTAGCAGGCCTGTAAGCTGGAGAAGAGTTGTGACACCATCCACTATCCTCAGGTGTGTCATTCCAATTTCCTAAAAAAACAAATCAAAGCCTTCAAATGACACATGCCCATCACTCAATTCAAAATATCTGATTCATAATCATTCCAAGCACTAAGCTTTTCTCCAGTGCAGGGTCTTACCTGACTTCCGTCACTCTTCTTTCATATTCACATTCTTATTAAAGTTACATCGTCATTCCTGTCATAATGATGGCCAGTGAACCACAGCCTCTGCCAGTATAATCCAGTGGACATACTAAATAAGGGGTTCACAAATTCTTGATGCCAGGCCACTGTGGCAACTAAATTTGTATGGTGGCACCTAACATTTGTTTATCCCCCATATGAGCCTTACTCCATGTAACCCTTCTGGCATCTGAAATTTTGAGGTGGCTCCTAGATTTCTCAAAAACTTGTGCACCCATATACTAAATATCCATTTGCAAAAGATTCAGTTTACTATTACAGTCAAACTGAAATATCCTAATGAGATAGTTTTATATTATGTATTTGGTTTTATTTTATCACAATTGTTTTAAAGGTTTGTAGTTTGTAAGATTCCATTTGTATTTTGCAACCAGCCTGAAACTCTGGAAAAGGACTTCAGACTTCTCAGAAGTAAGTAACTACCTTTATAAAATCAAGTTTCAATTCCTCTGACATCTGCATAGATTTAGTGACACGGAAAATGTTTCCAATGATATCTTCTGCTGCATAACCAAGTCTCCACAGATGAGCCATTAACTGCAAAATAAAATTTACAATATTACACCAAAGCAACAGAAGATAACTATACTGATGAACAGACCTCTTCTGAAAGAATACAATGTGGACTAAAAATCAAGTTAGGTTACCAGATCTTACATCTTCCATAAGTTCCAACAATTTTGTTTTCTAGTACCAATAATTTTCAGACAGCTTGACTGAGCTGAGATTGATCTGCACAATTGACAATCAGTGGAAGAAACCAACTTGTCAGCCATGTGGTCTCACCCTGATTTGTCATAATCAGTCATGAACAGGTTGAAAGAATGGTATTAAAATGGGCAACCACAAAAGTGTGAAAAGCAAAACATCATTGTTCATGAATTCTGAGACTGTACTATGCAGTGTGACTGCAGTGCCTGTTTCATGTGACACCAGTTGCCAAAAAATAATGGTTGTGTGGAAACAATTTTTAGCAGATAAAACACATTAACACAGATTATGGATTCAGCCACAATCACACCAAATCACAGCACAAGTTCTGGAAGGCCAACAATTTCTTACATGAATGCCGGTTATTTACTAAATAAAATTCACTAAATACAGGAAAAATAAACTAGGACTTCACTGTAACAACCACATCCCAAATTTATTCAAGATTATAATTTACACATATAGACCATATCTGCATGAAAATCATACACCACACAACTAATCCGTTCTGCTCTCTTCAAAAATAAGAAGTCAAATGTAATGGAAATTATAATAACTGAAATTTCTGATCAATACAGGACCATGCACTGTGTGACAGCACTGGCCTGCAGAAGGTTTATCTTCAGAAATGGATGCACTATCAAATACATGTGACATACCTTGTAAGCCTCTGCAATGTTTCCATTAATACAGTACTGCATCATGTCTTTCACTAGAAGTGGGTGAGGCTCATCACAGACCTGAAATGAAACAAAGACAAATATCAATACATGCAGCTAACACAGGTATCAAGTTCATTTCACTCCATTGATCCAATAAGTTTACAATCAATTTACTTTAGTCCTGCTCTCAGACTGCTTCTGTATTCTCTTGTATAATTCTGGATATTCTGTTACAAAGAAGTCTGCCTACCTTTTCTATGCCAAATTCCACAACAGTAAACATAAATGAAATAAAATCATAAGCATGACAGATGGAACTACAAAACACAAAATGAAGTAACAAAAACAAATTCTTAAACTAAGAACTCTACTGCTACTATCACAGTGACACTCAGTGGCACAACAGACTTACACAACTTTACTTGCTCAGGCAATTCAGTTTTTGTTTCAAGCAAACATATGTTTAGCTTGACTTCCAAACTGGACACATTTAAATTGCAAAAAACACAGAATAAGCCACAAACATGTTTTACTAACTCATAACTCTTTTCTTCTGAGAGGCTCATTTATAGGCCACTTAATTATTTTCATCAACATAATTTTAAAACCATTCACTTCATCTGTAGCAACTCCACCATTCTGTAATACTTACCTTGAACACATTCACACTATTGACATGCTTGAATCCATTGAATGTGGACTGGAGGTTGTTCAGTGCTTGCCGCATGTCACCTTGAGCTGTGAACACTATAGCTTCCAAACCATCATCTGTGTATGAAATCTGCAATAACGATGATCTTTTGAGAGATAACACACAGCATTCCCAAAACACATGGTCATCAAAAATAACATGTCTTTCAGGCCACACTATATTCACTGCTAATGAAACATCTCTTATTAAATTATTTCCTTTATTCTGATTCCAGCGAAGTGCTGGGTCTCAGTTGGAGACCCCAATGAGGCCTGAGGTTTGGGTGGTCACACAAGGTCAGAGACAACATGAAGTACTTTTGAAATGATTCAGGGTAGGACCAAGTTACTTGGACCAAGAACATGCTTCAGAGTCACTCTGATCACTCTAGGTTTGATCCTGGGCCACCACAGGGAGAACATGAAATCTAACTGCCTGACACAATGGCATGGTTTGTTTTCTTAAATATGTAGAGCATGGGTTTCCAGTTTTAGGAAAATGCTGGGAACAGAACATGTAAGAAATACAAAATAATGTTAGCAGTAAAATACCTTCATTTTGAAATAAATACTCATGGCAACATACTGTACATAGCATGGAAAAATAAAATACAATACCACATACACCCTCCCCCACCCAAACTACAACTTTCAGGAGAATACATGCACAGAAAGTGATTACCGTTGTAAGCGATTATACAGATGGCGGCCCTCCATTTTCAGATGACAAACTGGGGTAAAAATTCTGATCTTATATCCAGGTAAATGTGGTATGACAAGTACCTTACACAGCAAAATGGCAAATTTGTGAGCTACTGAATTAACATGTAACTATATATTAACACAGACTGGTGCAAGCTGAAACCTCAGCAGTGCCGAAGGTCTGCCACTCCTACTATGCATTGACTTGACAAGCCACACAAACTGCTGTCAACAGTACGCATGTCAGTGCCCCCAGTGTGGGCAAACAAATATTACATAAATAATTGGGCAAAATCACCTGTTCCTTCTGGCAGATCTCAATAATTTTAGCCAAAACTTGAGCATCTGAAAGCCGACCATAACGAAGCATGGCACACCGTGACTGAATTGCTTCAATGATTTTCTCACTGTTGTTGCATGCTAAAGCAAATCTTGTTGTGTGGCTGTACAGCTCCATAGTGCGCCTGAGGGCTTGCTGAGCACCTTCTGTCATGCTGTGAATAAACGTTGCAGACTTTGTAACAACACCTAAAAGACATTTTCTTAAAATGTAAGTACTAACATTTCCCATCCCAAATGACACATCATATCCTGTTATGAACAGAATATACTTCTTGTCAATATAAATGTAATGAATGCCATCTTCACAACTTATTCTTAATTTATTAAAAATTAACTGGCAACATGTTTAAACCAACTAAGTAGGCATCATCAGGCCATATACGAAATGTAACAGGAAAATGCTCAGATTAGTGAGATCTCAATTCATAAATTGTAGCAAGTCAGAGCACAGATTAGACATATAATTCAAATAATGTAAATATATAAACATACAGATCACAGTACTTTGAGAATCGATGGATGAAGTATGATACAGCCAAGATACAGCACTTTGTGAGAGCAGCATGAAATCCTTCAAAGCATGCGTGGAGCCTGATAATGACCACTTAGTTGGTCGAAACATGTTGCCAATTAATTTTTAATAAATTAAGAATAAGTTGTGAAGACAGGATTCATTACATTTACATTTCCAGTACAGTATGCACAGTGCAAAGATACTTTTTGTCAAGTTTTATGGCCCAAGCAAGATCAATTTTTTGGTCAAAGAAAATACACAAAATACAATACAGTCTCACACTGACCGCTGCAAGGAACCTTCCATCATGCTTCTTGAAAGAAAGAATGCCATGCTGCCAGTCTGATGCCTCTAGGGGTTACAGTGACTTACTATAACATAATCCATTTGTTTATATGCTAAACTTGTTGTTATTTCTACAATTCAGGTTTTCATTTATACTTTACAACACTGAAATATGCATAAATTTGGTGGCATTACACAAATAACTACTTAGTTCATTAGTCTTCATAACATTTTTTGTTGCAATGCAACATCTTTGTACAGTATCAAAATATGGACATGTTGACAAGAAAGACATCTAGAAACAGAGAAACACAGATTTTAATTCTGTCCGCTGGCTGTGTCCAGGACATCTAATTTCTCCATTCTGCTACAGGACGTATCATACTTCGTGAGGCAGAATAAGATGTTAGTGTAACGTAGTGAAGGAACAGTAAACATTATTGGTAGTGCATTAAAGATAGTGGCTTTATATACCTCAGTTGTGATACTGACATACAGTAAAAACGACAGTGGCTTTGTAGACCTCAATAGTGATACTGACATACAGTAAAAATGACAGTGGCTTTCTATGCCTCAATGGTGATAACAGACAGAGTAAAAGGAGATGGGTGCTGCCATGTTACTGGATTCTCCTTGGATATGTAGAAAATGGAAATTGCATATTTAAGAAACATAGACAAACATGCAAAAAATTACAGTGTCTAGACACATACTGGAAATCTGCACAATGTCTTTTAGTTATAATGCAAACCAAATGACAATCCAGGATAAGAGATTTTGGTATGTTGATTGGGCTACAGGCTGGACAACTGATGGGTCACGGCTCAATACCCAGAAGTGGAATGAGATTTCCATCTGCTGCAAAATGTCCAGCGTCATTCTTGCATCCATTTAGCCTCCTTTAAATGGGTACTGGAGGCTCTTACACTGGCAGGCAAGTGGCAGGACACTAAAGATGACCGCGTACACCCATGTAGTCGCCAAGACTAAAAATGACTGGAGCTATACTAACGCTATCCTAAGTGCCTTCATGTCAATCACAGGAACTTCACTTTGCACACCCCATCAGACTTCACAAAAGTTCAGAAAGTAAATTAACACTAACCTGTCGGCTTCATCTAGGATGATAATTTTATGTTTACCCTGTGGCAAAGTAACCTTCTGTTGTGCAAACATTTTGATCTTGTTCCGTACAACTTCAATGCCTCGATCATTTGAAGCATTCAACTCAAGCACTGCAGAACTGAAAGCAGGTCCCAACAGTACACGGGCCAGACATAAGATTGTTGTTGTCTTGCCTACACCTGGTGGGCCCTGTGATAAGTACAATGTCACTGTACAATTGTTACAATATAAGGCAATTTCCATACAATCAATGAAACATGAAGTGATTATTTTTGCAACACACGCTGCTGGACATTGTCCTGCATTTCTTCCACATTTTCAGTGGCAAGCATGAGTTATTTTTGGGTGTATCCAATGTCATGGTCAATTAGATCAGGTGTTGATGTCACCCCCTTTTCCCTCCAGTCAATAATCAATTAGGAAGTAGAGAGCCTGGAAATGTCTTCTTACATAAGTTGTGGCACTCCATGCTTAAAGAAATAAATGCTCAAAAATGAACACACACTGCATTCACAGATAACATGTTATTAATAGCAAACACAAAGATCCACTGAAAAAAAGAACTAAAATAAAAATACCCAGTAGGCCTACACAAATACACAATAAAAAAATATGAAATTCCACATCCAAATGGACCACCTAATAATCAAACAATACAACTTCCTTCTTCTATAACTACTTTAGTAGCTCATACACACCTGACACAGCAGATACATGGCATGAGGTCACATGATACAAATACCGACTCTGAAATGGAAAAGTGTTGACACACACATTGTCATTGTTATGGGTTGCATGGCTTACGAACACCGTGTGCTACCCAGTGCCAGCACATGCCAAGTAAAAATAGGGCTTGAAGTGTCAATTTATTTACCATAACCAGTGCTGTACAAGTGTTTAATATCATGGACTGCATCTTTGATGTCCATGCTGACACAAACACTTGCACCAAATGACAGGGTGCAGACACTTCTGAACTGCTTTGATCTAGCACTTTTCTGAGAACTCACATACCAAGATTGATCTAATCTCCTTAACATCACTGTCAAGGACAGATCAAGGTACATGAGCTAACTGTTCTTAGTGCATTACCCATCAACTATTACCTCTACACAGCACAGCCCTTAAAAAGTGGTTGGCTGCTCAGCTATCCAAGACATTCCCAGCATTTCATAGATGCCAAAGATTCAGTACCATCTTCACAAGAGACCATGAGGACCTTGGGCTCCACAAACCCATACCCCACAACTGCAAGCCCCATTTCAATATTATCCTTCCATCTAAGTCTAATTCTTCCACAAGCTCTCTACCCATCAGGTTTTCTGACCAAACTTCATATACATTTCTCATACCTTTGAAAATGGCTACATGCCCTGTGGATCTCTGTTCTCAATTTGATCACCCTACTAACTGTAAAAAAGAGTACATATAACAAAGCTCCCTGTTACACATTTTTTTCCAGTCTCCTGTTAATTCCTCCCTCTTAGATCAAACCAGTCTCTTCAGCAACTCCTTCTCAAACACACTCAATCTATTTTCTTTCCATAATATGTGGCATACTCAGTACGGTTCCCTAGCTTGTAACTTCTGCCTTACTCAAGTTTACTTTTCAGTAGGAAGCACTAATCAGGCTTCAGGTAAAGTTTTCCTTGCACAGGCCATGAAAGCATATGGGGGGGGGGGGGGGCAGAGGTACAGCTCCATTCATTCATTCTTAACCTTGGCACTAGATGGAGATGAGTGGTTAGCTTCATGTCCCACCTGCTTCACTCCCAAGGAAACAGACCCTGGTAACCAGTCAATATGAGCCTTGGTGGGCCCCAGAGCCAGTGTAGGTGTTTTGGAGAAAAGAAAAGTCTCTGCCTCTGTTGGGATTTGAACCCAAAATCATCCAACCTGTAGCCTAGTGACTATTCCAACTATGCTACCATGGCTTCCCATCATGCTACATGGTGTCAAAAACCAGAAAAGCACAATACAGGTGTATTTGATTTTACTTCAGACTAGGAAAAATTCTTTACAAAAACAGCACCGTATTACAGCAAAGACCTGGACCAACATGCTGTTGAAAATTACATCAAAACTAAAATTCAGACCTACACATAACCTTCATGGTCATATCACCTGATGAACTAAGCATTAATATTCACTCTCAACAGTAATGTTCTGTACTATAAAGTAACATTTATGATACTTCAACAGTTTGGGTTGAATTATTGCCAAAGTTCTGCTGAACCATCAGCATCACCTCACATCATATCACATGATCAAGACACATGACAGAGCAAAATAACAAATGCATCCGTTTTAAACAGTAATACTTCAATGGAAGAGAATGCGTACAAAACCAAAGTACAGAGATGTGAATTCACAAAAAAAAAATCCTCAGGAAATACATTTACGTGAGGCAACAAGGATGGAGCTAACCTAGAATTAGACAAATGGTAGTCTGTAAGTATGGAGGTGATAAACCTCAGGTTCCATAAAATCTTACAACTAGGTATTACACTGTCATAACAGGAAAGCCTTCAGACTTTGAGACATATACAGTGTTTGTGAGTAGTCTCTGTTGATAAGTTACATATTGTGTGACAATGCCAATGGCATAAAGAACCAGTCTGCTCCCCCCCAGACTTGATATTGGTTACCCCCTCATAATTATTAGAAAAGTTACTTCCAGATCTCATAACAGGAATCGAGAATACTGCCTTCTGTCAGAAAAACACAACCCACCTTGAGAAAAACCTGTAACAAATTTTTGGGTGCAGTACATTTGTCCCCCCACCACATGCCACATGGTCTGCAGGGACCTTATCTCTGCCACCAGACAATGCTTTGTTAAACTTGGTCAGATGCTATGACAGGACCACATAGTGGGAAAAAGGACTATGGAGATGTGGGCTATCTCAGCTGAAATTTGCCATGCAGACTGCAAGTCATGGAAGGTAACTTCAATTACTGCAACTTGATATCACAACATTCCAGGCTATAATCTGAACAGCATACCTTACCATTGTCTAGGAAAGATGAGTTAACTATCAGGCTACATGTAACTTACAGCAATAATGATGTTTGGTACATTTCCAGTACTTGCAAAGACTTCAAGTCTTGCAACAGTATCTTCATTTCCAACAATATCCTTGAAAGTATGAGGCCTGTACTTCTCTATCCTGCAAAGAACAATACACCAGCCATACATCACTACCCTGGGTTATAACAGAATAGAATATTGGGAATGTCTAGCTGGGCACCATCAAAAGTAAACTTTCAAATGATAATGGAGTGTGTGCAATCAGTGATGATAAAGCCTACAAACCAGGATAACTCAAGTCATCAAAGTTACTACCTACAAGGTTGATAACCAAGTTATGATTATAACATGAAAAGAATTTTTCTCTTTGGCATCATGTCCAGACTAGCTCTGGGGCTCAACCAACCTATCAAATGGATTTCAGAGCCTCTTTTCCTGGGGGCCGGGGCCCCGCGAGACGCAGCCAGAGCTTCAAGACGTCATGCTACAAATGCTAGTTGCTACAGTGCATGTTACTAAACCAAAAACTAAAATCAGGCATCCCCATCGAAAAGAATGCATTTTGGAGAATTTAGTGAATACAAACTTGTATAGTTCTCTCCGCATTTTAATAAAGGAGGCTCCTATTCTCTATTAATGCGTCTCTATGAAATGGCCCACTACTTCGCCACTTTAATACCACCACGGTGTAAGTTTTCATCCACAGACTTGTTACGATACAGATGATTAATTACTTAATGAGACTGACAGATTGCTTGCTAGTATTGTAGATGTTACATTTACCAAGGAAGATTATGGTGGCTCTTCTTAACTTCAGTCACTTGCCCAGGAGCTACTGTCTTCGACGTGGAGGGTTTATTTTCGGGGCTATCGACTTCCATAATCTCAACACATTCATCTCCTCCGTCCGCCATTCTTCAGTTTCCTTTCTGGCGGGATAATAGTCCAATCATAATGCCTGGAACCAAAGCAAAGAGCCACGGATGAAACCGTTCCCTGCTCTACACAATCTCACACATGGGTCGCAGCACAGTTTGGAAACTCCGTGGAGACTTTAAACTCAATCGCCGTTTGCGGTGTCTTCGTGCGTTACCCTAGCGGGCAAGGCGCACTGGATGTGGGTAAAGCATGCTCCTGGTGGGAAGTTTTGGAACTATGTAGCATGTCCTCGGCAAAGCAGTCTCCACACCCCAGTTTTGCCATAGCCTGTCCTTCCCCGCCCCCCCCCCCCATTCCCCTCATTCATTCATTCATTCACAATGGCATTAACAAAGTAGGGACGTTCGAAATTATTACAAACCAACTAAAGACACTTACTAGGAAATATTTTACATTACATTTTGTCTGACATGTTTCTGCTCGCACCAAAATATAGTGTAAAATAATACGTTATATTTATTGCCTAATACGTTTATTCATTTGGTTTGTAATAGTGATACAATTTACAGGAAATGCAGAAAATTAAGATGCAAAATTATATTCTTCCAAGTTACGGGACAGTGTGGTCTGCATGGTGGTACCGAGGTTACGGACGGGAAATACTGTCTCCATCTTCCTACTGCCTGCGACGGCAGACCCAGAATGCTCCTCCAAAACGTTCGTAACCATGTACCAGACTACACGGTGTCCTCACCGAGACCTAAAGACGCTCACTACAGCAGTGGTTTTCAAACTTCTTATGATTCGTCCGTTTCGGTCATTTCAGTGTTTACATTTACGCTTAGGTTACGTTATTTATTTATTGGCAGCAAATAATGTTCTCCAACCAAACGTGACATCCAGAATGTCCTCATTCATAACTGTATTTAAAAAAAAAGGGGCAAAAGGAGACAAAAAGAAATGGGTAACTGTTGCACGTAGAAGAGCCATGCCTTGAATTTAACCCCTACCATAATCAATTATCTCTATTTTGGATGAAAATATAAATTTCATTCCAAACCTTAAATGTTGAAATGTGGCTGGCAATAGGCTGCAATCTGTAGCAAGGTGTTCAGCACGACCATGCAGTTGATACAACATCTGCAGTAGTTCCTTTTTGTCAGTATACTATTCTAAGTACCATTTCAAAATCTTGATTCTCAGTTGTCTTAAGGAAATGGAGCATTACCCAGAGACTGACTCGATCCCACACACACACACACACACACACACACACACACACACACACACACCACTTGCATTTTCCCTGTGGTGAAAAGAATATGTGACATTGATATGCATGTCTTCATATTAATTCACTATTATACTAAATCATATTCATCATCAGTTTAGGTTAGGTTAGGTTCGGCTATGTTATACTATTTTTTTATATTCAGCTTCCATGAAATATGAAAAGTTTATGAGAACTCCTAGCTTCTGTTGAGGGACCTGGCTCTATAAGTTTTTGGTCTCTAGATTAGGCAATATAAATGAAGACTTATGCGAAGCTGAACACAAATATTGAACAGTCACAGAAAGTAGCAACAAACTGTCTCCAACAGTACTGCCAACATCATACCCTTCCCATCATATCCTATGACCTTTATTCGTATAATGCCTACTAAGTACACTTGCATTTACTTGGAGATATATGAACAAAATGCTTAATGCACAGAATATCAATAATATTCTGATCTTATAACCAATTGGTTATTGGTGTGATCATGAAGCCTCAATAAAGAGGAGACCCTGGCCCACTAGGGGCTGTTGGGCCATGGAGTGAAAAACCCTGTTCCTTACACTCCTACAGACACCTAACATGCAGTCAATGTTACATTCAGCAGCCCAAGACAGAGGCACCTTCATTCCTCAAACTGTTGCACACTTCAACCTTAACCTTTTAAAGCCTAGCGGTAACTTTACATACCACCAGGAGTAACATTAAAAAATTCTACATGGTGCCCACATTGCGTTTATGTGTTTTGTACGGGTCTCAGAACAAACAGCAACTTTTGCCTTATAAAACATTGAGAGATTGGTTTTGTATAACTGAGGTGGAGAGTGTTTACAGCGTGGCACAGACTGAGTCCTTATATAAAGCAGATACGCTTTGTCTTTAAAGGGTGCAGCTTATTACATCAAACAGGTCAGCTCCAAAGTAATGTGTTACATACCTTTAGTATAGATACTTCTCATGTACTATTTCACAGCAGACAGGAACGCAATAGCTTAATGCTACCTTCTTTGTTCAGTCAGCAATAATGCTGCAGAACCCTGGTTGTCGATCATCATGTGATACAACTTTGCCTGCAAAACTGTGATAGGAAACACAGCCACTGAGGGCCAGCTACAGCAATGCATGTAGGTGCCACCTGGGGGGGCCACATGACCTTCTTTCCAGGGGTCCATTGAACCTTCAGTGGGGTGGACCAGAGGCCTCAACCACAGATAAGAGGTCAGTCACAACAAAATATCCTCCTGCCTGTTACATTCACGGACATACTGTTGTATTGTCGAATAACTAGATACCATTTAGTGTTTAATACAAGAACTACATGTCTGTTGGGTGCAGGGTGACCACATGTTGGTCACAAGAAAAAGGGAATTTACCACTTATTGACCATAAAAACAGGGCATATTTTGTTTTCCTCACAATTACGTAAAAAAGCACAAACAGAAAATATCACACAATTTGGGTATGAATATTTTTATTTATTTATTAATAACTATTTATTTCATTTAAGGCTGCCTGCTGGAAATATATTCACTCCACAGCCATTTACTCACATCTGTCATATGACTGGAAGTGAATGAGAAATTCATTACTCAACTTCATGGAACAGAATCCTAATTGAGAAGAAGTTTGGCATTCATTTTGTCAAGGAACTGTCTCCTTTTCATGCACCTTAAAGTTCATTACTATGCTGACAAGTCTGCCACACTGGGCTCTATCCTGAGCTGGCTGAATCCAGTTCACATCCTACACCTTCTCTCTCATCCATTTTCATATTAACTTCCAGTCTACACTGAAGTTTCGTAAGCTGAACCTTTGAGTTCTACTGCTATTATTACGTGAATGAAAATGTCAAGGTATATAGCACACATGAAGTGTGTAGCAAATGCATACCAAAGTCAGAAAACCTGAAAGGAAGTAACCACTTTATAGATGGCACACTAATATTAAAATTGACCTTACAGAAAAAGACACGAGAATTTGAGTTGAATTCATGGGGCTTAGGGTAGGGGCTAGTGGCAAACCTGAAATGAACCTTCATGTTCCATGAAAGAAGCAATGGGCTATGATGTCTCAACAAAATAATATGACAGTAACATGAATGTAAAAATGATGGTTCTGTAGGGACAATATTTACATACGCAGCAGGCTGCCATGCCAGAAATGTGCCTGGAATTACAAACTCAGTTTATCAATTACCAGTAACTGAAACTTTCTAATGGTTGTATGAATAAATACCAACTATATTACTGTAATGGACACCGTTTTATCACAGGGGTTCATGTGTAGATTGATAAGGAAACACGTCTGCTACATAAGTATTGAAGTTCTTCCATAACTGTGTCACTTAACCTGAACTTTCACATTTTCTAGACTCAAAGACTCATTCTCATTCTTTATTGTGTTGCTTCACTTTGTATTTGTGTTGCTTTTTATTGTTACTGTTGATTCAATTTCTCTGCTTTTGCCTGTTTAAAATGAATAGGAGTCAGCTGGTGCATTTATTTTGTTTACTTTTTTCAGTATCGGGACTTCCATACCAGACCAGACCAGGTAAATTTGTTTCATTAATTTACTAATGGAACAACAAAACTCCTAATCCCATGAAGAGAACTGTCTTGCATATTGGAAGTTTTCACATCATCAAGAAATTGTTGTAAGATCCATTTCAACATTATATTCTTAAGTTTGATTATTTCACGACATTTTCCAAGTAAATTTTGTACTGTTTTTAACCTAGCTCATATTTTAATAATTGTCCTCATTGAATGCAGCAGTGTATTAGTTCAAATATGGATAATTATAATCTACCAGTTGAGTACACTACAGCTATGACAATAAAGTATAGTAAGAAATTATATTTCCTTGCATTTCAATAATAATATTCACCATACTGAAAAACTTTTGAAATAGACTGCAAATTTGAATAAGATCTACATTTGGTGTAACATATCTCTCTGAAAAAGGAGTCACAATAACTTACACAAGAAATTTTTACACTGGCCTTAATGCTTCCCATGCTTGTCTTAATTTATTTTCATAAAACAAACTGTTGATTTGTTTGAATCATACTGGCATCTAAGGACTGCAATGCTCTTTCCCCTCTCCATCAGCATGTACATCATACTTTCAAGACATAATTAAACCATGATGATAAAGACAAATTCTAAAAACTGTGAAAAGTACAGTCAAAGTACAAACTTTCTTGCATGACATTTAGGTAGCTACTGAGACAGGCGGACAGATGTGGCCTCTTGTGTGTTACCCCACACACCTACAAAAGTGAGACCATGAATGAGCAAGGGACCTACACTGTACTGCATGGGGGTTACCACAATAATTCTTCTGTGAATAAGCAAAACCACAATTTGTGAATCTGTGAATGAGGACAGTCTGCTGTACACATTTCAATTTTCCCTTATTGCAACAAGTTTATTTTTACTATAAACTCCTACATTACCCAAAATGTATAGATTCCACACAAACCTTCCAGACAATATTCAGATAATTCATAACAGATGGTACTACCTCCATTCTAGATGAGTTTCTTCAGAATGACAGCATAATCCATATCTTGTTATCTTTCGTGCAGAGTATCATATATATGTTATTAGTTTAGTACTAATTTTATGGATGTCACTGTTAACCCAAAACTTGCATCTACTGAACTCTGTATTAATAAATATAATCATTCATATGCTTTCAAATGCTATAATTTCTGTTTCAGTTTATGATAAATCTCATCCAGAGCTTGGAAATCTTTTTCAAGGTGATATTATTTTGGCAGAAGGAAGAAATGCCCTACTGGTGAAAGAATATTTATGGCCAAATGGAGTAATTCCTTACATCTTCCACTCAAACTACAGTAAGCTACTTCTGAAAGAGCAGCCTAAGAGATAGGGATGGCGCTCTTTAGTCTTCACTTTCTGCAACAGTATTATATTCGATATGATACAACACACAAAACTCTTGTTTATTTTATAAGGAAGAATGCAATTTGGTGAGAGTAATACTTTGAATAACGGTTCATTTTGGAACCACAAATTTGCATTAGGACTCCCATGATATGGATAATAATTTTGTTTATATAATTATGCAGCCGAAGATGAGAAGGCTAAGGTCAAGGCTGGCATGAAAGGAATTGAAGACAAGACATGTGTCAAATTTGTGCCACACACTTCTGAAGCAGACTATATTGAGATCAGGAAAGCCACAGAGCTGGGTTGTGGGGCCATGGTGGGTCGTCGGCCTGGACAGGGACTCCCAATGGCTGTCAATTACCGAGCTCCAGAGTGTCTCCAAACAACTGGAATAATACAACATGAGCTGCTGCATGTTCTAGGGCTGTTCCACGAGCAGTCACGACCAGATAGAGACGAATATGTCACTGTACTTTGGGACAACATCACTCCAGGTACAGGACATAACTGTCTGTTTGGAAGCAGGGTATGTTTTACACATTTTATTAGTTCTCACATGCTGTTGTGGTGGCTAATGCCGCCAGGAAGTCTGCTCTTGAAGTATGGAAAGAAAGGCAGACATGTTAAGCAGACACAAATGTAACATGTCACATACTTGAATGTTAATATCTGATTTTATATATTGTTGCAGAATTTAAACTCAACTTTGCTAAAGCTCCCAATGATGTTGCTACAACATACAATGTTCCATATGACTACAAGAGTCTGATGCATTATCACAACACTGCATATTCCAAGAATGGAAAGAATACAATTATAGCCAAGGTACAGTCCTCTTTGTCATGTCAGTCTCAATACAGGCACCACCCCTTACATTACTAAAATGTGTGACACAATATATTTTAGGAGTTTTTAATAAAAATACACCCACATTAAAATAAAAAGTTTAAGCTGCTTGAATTTCATTATGCTTTCATTTTTTAAGTTTTTTTAAGTTTGTGCTGAACATAATAAACACAACTTGTTTACAATAATTCCACTTCATTGCACAAATGCAGCTACCTGAACAAAAATCTAATATTTAAATTAATGTAATTTAATCTCACAATTAATACACAGCATGACTTGTCTAAAACAGAACCTGGATAAATGAAAATTTTCCTTTATAAAAACATTTCTCCAATCCAAAGAATATGGGATCAAACCCAAAACAAAGTACTTCTAACAAACAGAAGCTGTTAATGCAGAAACAGAAATGGAAAAACAAATGTAATGAAAAATAGTCTGCTGGAATATTTATTCCTTTATGTTCAGATAATTCTGTTCCCTGTTTAGCTTCCTTCTTTGAGAAGGAGCATTCTTTTAATGAGAGTAAAATTATTAAATACGCATGCTCGAAACAGGTGCTTAAAATAACTTACTTGTTAACCGGAAATCTGCCAGAAATGGAATATTGTACAGGTCAGGGGTTTGTTCTTCTGGGATATGATGCTGCACTTATGGGTGATCAGTCCTAGAATGGCCTTTTGGCCCTTGAAGATGAGGTCACAACACTCCCTCAAAACATTAGGATCCAACTACCCATTGACACAACTGCATATCTCAGAAGAACGGCATCCTCAGCTGCGCTGCTGTGAACACCTCAAAAACCACATGGTACAGGAACTTTGGGGTTCCACTGTACGCAGAGTTTACTGCATATGACAAACCTAGTTTCCTAAAAGCAGTATATTGTGAAAAATTCCAAAGCTATATTATCATAACTAACCAACCAACCAACCAACCAACCAACCAACCAGCCAATTCCATGGAGCAGAGGTCTTCAAGAGTCCTTCTTAAGAAGCTAACAAGTCCTGCCTAGTCAAGAAATTCCCTGCAGTTTATGGAAGTCGAAGGTTCATCGCCACATTCACAAGAGCCTCACACCTGTCCCTCTCTCAAGCCAGATCAAGCCAAGCCATGCCCCCCATCCCACTTCTTGAAGACCCATTTTAATACTGTCCTTCCATCTATGCCTAGGTCTTCCAAGTGATTTCCTTCCCTCAGGTCTCCTCACCAAAATCCTGTATGCAGCTCTCCTCTCCCCTATATGTGCTATATGCCCTGCCCATATCACTTGTCTTAATTTGATCACTTGAATAATTTGGTGAGGGGTACAGGTCATGAGGCTCCTCATATACATTATCGTAACTAACTGACTGACTGACTAACTAACTAACTAACTAACCAACGAACGAACGAACGAACGAACTAACTAACTAACTAATTCCATTGAGCAGAGTTCTTCTTGAGAAGCTAACAGGTCCTCAGCTAGTCAAGAAATTCCCCACATTTTATGGAACCTGAAGGTTCATTACCACATTCACAAGAGCCCACCACCTGTCTCTGTTCTCAGTCATATAAATCCAGTCCATGCCCCCCCATCCCGCCTCTTGAAGTTCCATTTTAATATTATCCTCCCATCTATGCCTGGGTCTTCCAAACATACATTACCATGCAGACATAAATTCCTGGTTTTGTGATATACTACAATTAGATAAACAAAGAAAATGATGAATTGCCTAGGTTAACCTTGGCTAATATTTTGTCAGGAGAATTAACAAATACATGGACTTATTGCAGAATTTTCGAAAACAAACTTAAGGGTATTGAGAGACAAAGCATGTTTAATACTTTAGTGAAAATGCTGTCACATGCTGTTTATTGTGCTATTCAAGCGAACTTATGAAGAAAAAGATATTTTGGTTACTGGCAGAAGGAAAAAGTATGACAGTGTGCAAGGCATGGGCCAAGAAAGACCAGTGTCCCATATATGGCAAGTGGATGTTGTAACATATTATTTTACGATATGTTAAAATCTCCAACTAAGAACTGAGAAATGGAGGAGCTTTTCTAAGCAAACAGTTTTGAAATAAACTATAAACTGGGGTAGTTGAAGTCTCTTTCAGACTCAGGGTGACTGCTTGCTCAAGTTTCAGAAAATGGTATGTAAAGATATGCTACGCGAATGGATCTCTTACTTATACGTAATACTATATGCAAGTACACAGATGTTAATTGTTAAGTTTCTATGGTACTGTACTTTTTATAAGGCATCCCCCTCCATAACAACCAGGTGTTACACAGAGAAGGGAGAGAGGAGACTGTGTATAATATCACATCATCATAAAGACTTACTCATTCATTTATTATACTCACTGATAGACAGAATAAAGGGCTGTTTTTTTCTCTTTGTTGCAGAATAACATATCACTTGAACTCGGGCAGGACATAGGTCCAACAGAGGGAGACTTGGAGAAGATAAGGAAGTTATACAACTCTACGTGTATCCAAAAGAGGCCAAAATGGCCTCATCTTGGGCTTCTAAATGCCACAGCCACAAAATCTGTAAAACTATAACCAAAGTATTTATTTGCGAGTTACAGATTACTGGTGTACTACAGACCAGTCTTGTCATGCAATGGAGGAACAAAAATTTCCACACCAAGATTTTAAATATTTCACACAATACATTTAATTAATTTATGTACACTACTATGTTCACATTGTTCTTATGATACAGACAATCAAATTCTTATTCTTAATCCTTCACTTATTTTTAAGGCAAGGGAAAATGAGATGTTTCTTAATATCCTCAATTTATGTTACAATCCAGTAATCATGCAAGGAGAATCATGACCACAGGAGCCTAGGAGAAAGAGGGCTATAAGTCCTCTAAACTTTTTTATGTAGGGAACACCTGCTTAATAAGTTAAAGTACACTATATACAAAAGTAGAGTGGTCATAATAATCATCACATAACGGAAACTTCCCTTCTAGTATCACAATTCTTGTAAATATCTATATTACTTATAGAAGTGAAATAAATATGAGTTTAATTATATACAGTACAAGTACAGGGAAACATACAGACATGTGGGTACTCTTCAGCGTGCTGCAAAAAGGCAGATCTGCCAGAACAAACTCGCCAACCCATGGACTGACCAACTGACCAAACACCCACAAACAAAAATGAATTAATTAATTGATTGAATAATTAAGTACTACACCAATAGAAAGGTCACTAGTGTGACGGTATTCATGTGACTAGGGAGACAGAAGATAGGCACAATGAATGTCTTGGTTACAGCATTAGGTAACTGTGGCAAAACTTCTAACTTCACTGCCACCATGGTCTCACAAGTCAAATATGGTCTTGAATGCAATGATGTGAATATCTTCAACATTATGGTGACTTCGTGTGGGGTAGGTTGCTTGGAGTAATTAACATCATGATATGGCTGAAAAACATCATTACCAATTTCAAGGCACTGTGCTGCCCTGAAATGTGTCTGGAGATACTAAAGAATAAGACAGCCAAACCTTAGGTTTAATCAGCGGAACTACCATCAGTTGATGATGGTAGGATATAATGTACGTTTGCTGAGAAATCTGTTTATGCAACATCTTGAGGACAGATGACTAGTTTGTAGGCTGGCAAGAGGAACAAAATAAATTGTACATGGGGTACTTACTTCCTCCCAGCCACACCTTGTGAATACTGGAGACGAATTTATTTTTACCTGTCATTCCTCAACACCAAGTTATGCTGACATTATGAAACATTCCACACACAAACTCCTCTTTTTAAAATGGTCAATATGTAAGTCTGAAGAATTAACAGTGTTCTTAAATAACCTGCCAGTCAGTCCTGGATCCATTCTGTATTACAAATTTACAGTTTTTAGACATGCCTACAGAAACTCAGTATGACTGTTTTTGCCAAAGAATTCACTGACAAGGTATTAGCGTATGTGCTGTTTATCTGCGGGTAGATATTCTGGTATATGATGCCTGTGCAATAATATGACTGAAGATGCTGGTGTAGTGGTTAATATTCTAGTCCTACATCTGGGAGAGCAGTTGCGTGTGTGGCTTATGATTGAGAATTCCCACGATCCTAATAAATCTTACCAGGATGTGCTAGAGTAGTAAGTTCAAACAGTCCACAGCGAGGTCCTTCCAAATCCTTATTTACTTAATTTCACTGTCATTTTGACACTCATTTAACACTACATAATTTTGTACTTGAAATAATACTGCTGAATAAACTAAGAATCAATCAAACAATCAAAATGTTATTCAAAATTAAATGCATAAAAAGGCAGCTTTTGCTCTTTGACTCACTGCTATAAATCCATCAGACCTGTGATCAGTAAAAACTCAGCTGTGCAACTTGGGGAACTGGAGGAGAATCAAAATTTTATATGATGATAGTAGTCAGCAGGTTATTGCTTTCTTTCCCATATAAGGGAATGTAGAATATAAAATGAAGACAATGAAAATGGGATCATAACAGTAACGAAACATAACACTAAAAAAATCTTTACATTGACATATAAAAACATCAATGTTATAGCTTCTTCAGTTGCTAGTGGTTAGAGTGTTTAGAGGTTGGTAATGATCGTGTTGTACTGTAGGTGAGTGCTGTTCTATTTCCTGGTCTAGAAAGCAGTGTCATTCACTGAGCAAGTCATAATGTTCCATTACTGAACAACTAGAGAACAAAAATTATATCACAAAGTCAGCAGAAAATACACATTTTTAGTAAAAGTAAATACATCCACAACTGTGTTCAGGATTTTCTCTTATCTCTCTGATATTAGTACTCTAGAACCACCATGACATTTATCTGTTATATGTACACAGTATGTCTAATGATGTTACCTCATTTACTGGGTTGTTGGATATTTAAAATATACCCTGTCTTCTCAAACTTTTCAAAATCAGTGAAGAAGCAGGAAAATGACTGCCTGACATGTATTAATTTAGGTCAGGCTTGGTGGCACTATATATGTAGTTCATGTCTGTATAATTTCAGACAGCATGTCTGCCATCTATCTTGTTCTTCATCCCTTTCAGTATGCAAATTCCCAGCCCAGTTCATTCATATACAGAGGGAGCCAATCCTGAATGAGTTTTCTGACATGGCATAAATGCAAGATTTGCCCCGTACATTCATAAATATAAAATGTCTGTGTGTCATTATGAATGTAGCAAACACCACACTGCATCAGTAACTAAATATTCAGGTGTGATTATTGATGATATTTTCAACTGTATTGTCCTAACAAATACTCTCTCTCATGATACCCAAATTCACAGGAATGAGAACATGTCTTACAAAATAACATGCAATCAAAATCACAGAATTAAACAAGACTCATATTAATCTTAACGCACCACACCATTAATGAAATTTTGAGGGGCAGATTCATGCCACAATTTCTCCAGCAGAGGTACTTCAAGGGATATTGCTGGTATTACTGGCTTGTCAATAATGATATACTGGGATTCACTGCAGCTTTTAATTTCAGCATGGCAAACAGATCTAAAACTCCAGAAAATATGCAAAACATGAGGGATATGTCACTTTACCCCAGCTTCTGTGAAGTACTCCCTCTACTTCTGCTAAACTACCCCTGCCCCTCACCCCTCCCTGCCTGCCATACTGGCTATCAGCTTGCACATTTGACAGTGCTGGTGAAAGAGGTAGTGGACATCACATCACACACTCTGAGATCTCATCTCTTAAAACAACCCTGCATTATTATTCACAGTGTGTATGAATGCTTAACCCCTACAGACATTCCGAAGGTGTGTCCTTGTAGAGAATTCAGTCAAATGATGTGTTCCAATTACTTTCATATTATGGTATGTGATCTATATTTTCTCCATCACTTTGATGCCCTTTTGAATTTGAATAGGAACTGCTGGTCCTCTTCTTGATTACTTCTAAATTCATTATTGGAATAGCAGCATGTTCATTGGAAACTTTTTGCTTCTTTTCTAACTGACAGCACTGCTCTTGCCTCACTGCTGAAGCCTGTCCTGCTTGCACTACATTTTGCCTGTTTGTTTCACTCGGTTTGGTATTATTTTCTGTCTCTTTGTTTGGTGTAACATGTTCACAATCACCTCTGGCTCCATCACTCTGACCCTCTACTTTGAGCTTCTCAAGTGCTGCATACTCACGTGCCTTTTCACGTCGAGTCTTGATGAGAATTCTATGACCAGCACAGTCCCTATTTTCTAAGTAACACTTAGTCCTACAGCAGGCTTTACACAACCGGAAATCACACTTGGAACCCTGTAAAAGCACATGCAGTGTATGAATTGTAACCTCTGTTCCTTATGTAATAAGAAAAGACATTTATGGTAACACTGTAGGCAGTGTTCAAGAAACCCACCTGTCTACTCATCCATGACAAATGGAAGATCATGAGTGATGAGCAGAAAAATCTTTGGCTTTATTAATTAACATGTTCTCCTACCATCTTTTTTGATTTCTTCACAGATGTTTACTCATTACATTAGTAACTGACATGGGAAAGAGGAACTCTGTTAACACGACACTGACTGTCTATGTGAATTTGTAGGGAAAAGATCAGAGTGAAATACACTTACAACACTGTGAGCAGGTGCAGTTTTTATTGTGGAGAATGTCTGAGGGCTAGAATCTCTGTGTGACTGATGAAGTGAACCAGTATTCGTTGACCCCTACATACAGTTTGTGTATGTTCCACAGTAGTAACTTCCGAACCTAGCAGCTACTTTTCTTAAAACCTGCTACAAATAGCATGCCAGTGGAGATTAACGTCTTCTGTACCACCACTCTTATCAACATAGAGGCTGTATATACTTCTGAGATATGAGAAACACTAGAGGCACTTAATGTGTGGTCCTCAAACTCTGTAGGGTAGATCATTCATATACAGAGTGTATCACATACAAAGGCTGTATCTGCCAGGAGTTTAAAGTCCAAATTTTCCCTGCAATTCAACCTACCTCATTTCATCTCAAGCATCTAAGCAGGCCTTGCGCCCCATGCAAATATTTCTTCACACACAGCACAGCTCTTGTCTTTAAATACTGGCAAGTTCTTTTTGAATACTGTCTTGCAGTTCTTGCAAAGAATGTTGATTGTCCACACAAACTATAAAATGGTATCCTGAAGCTTGTTTCCATTTGTGTGCCAGTATCATACAATTTATCTTCAGCTAAACATAACAGTTTCACATTTTTTTAGGCTGAAGCAGATCAAAGGAAACTACACAATACTTACAACAGGGTTGGGGCAATCCACACATTTGTCAACTCCTCTGCGACTGTGAAAGTTCTTATTTGGATTGCGTTGTAATTTCCTAAGCTTTTTCATCTTTCTCTTGGACATGTTTTTGCTGTCTGTAGACTCCACACTGCCTTCTCGTGGTCTTTTCATAGCCATACCATCTTGATTCTGTCAAACGCACATTTTTTATTATAAAACGGGTAATGAACTTCTGGTTTATCTTAGTGTCTATGTATGATATGAGATACATTGTGAATGAATATCTGAATATTAGTTACTAGAACACAAATATCCCAGTTGTCATTGGTACTATCTAGACTTCAGGACTATTTGCACATCAGAAAGCCATGTTATCACCTTTTTTAAACCACAGTACCTTCTACTGACATACTCAATGGTTTTTTAAGCCTCAGACAACTCAGACTTTTCAAATGTATTCACTGTTTGCCCACGTACTAAAACTGTAATTCAATTAAAAATCACACCACCAGCCTTTTGTTTACTCCAAATGTGCCAAGTACAGAACTGATGTTATAACACTATACCTATAATATGTAATTTGCTAAGGCCTATTCTGTTAATGTGCAACTATTCTTATTGGCTTTCAGTGTTGCAGGTCTGAATCAAAATTATGAATACTTTTATTTGGTAGTTTTTTAATTATGCCTTCATGTCAGTAGTTGCTGCACACACAGAGGTAGCAGGTTCCTCCTAAACAATTTCAAACTTCCAACAGATTACACAGTGTCACACATGCTGCCATTTTTAGCAGGAATGATGGCAGTTAACACTATATTCAAGACAGACTGCAGGAACAGCACGATGGCTGGAATGAAGATAGTGTGATGAGAAAGGCCATACGGCATCAAAACATCAGCCTTAAATGTAACTACTGCTCTTCATCTGGCCTATGTTCCTGCAACCTTCCTTCATCTCGTAACATTTTTAAGCAGGTTCTCACCTCTTTCTCTGCTTCGCCAGAACCTGATTCCTCCTCAAACTGGTTCACATCAGCATTCCTGTTCTGTTTGTCCACCAACTTCTTCAGATGCTCTTCAGGTGTAATTCGAACATAAGGCTGGCAGATCCAAGGGGGAAGAATCAGATTGTAACCAATTCCTATATACAAAACAAAACTGATGAGAAAGTCATGTTATTCTGTATCCTTATTGTTAGTTCTCTTTGTTCACATATTCAGCTATCATCTTTACATGTGCAGTAAGACCAAATAAGACAGTGACAGTCAGTTATAATACAACTAATAGGCTCAAAACAAGTGTTTCTCTACTTGCTTGACATAAAAATGCTGGCTGAGCAGTAGACATTTACTTGATGCTACAAATATATTTTAAGAACTGCTGTGACAGTACCACATACTTTCCAAAACATTAAAGATTAAAATAATATAAAATGACTTTGTCATTTGTCTTAAACGACTATAAAACTTTATATCTCATTTCACAGACAGCAATTAAACTAAATATTTGCAATTCTCCTTATTTGAATCTGGAATTTCCATTTAACTGAAACATACTTGATGGGACTTATCTGCAGCAAGCAAATGCTCATTAATATAAGTTATTTTTCACTACATTAAAGTGCAAAGTGAGGATGAAATAATATGGCTTACTATTACAAGGATTTGGATAAACTGCAGGTCAAATAATGTTCTTCAAAGATTAAAAGTTCTGTTCTTCTTCACTGTTCTGAGGTATGTTATGAATATTCTGAAGATACTTTACGACATGCCATTGCAGTAGGACAAGATGTCTAGTGGTACGTAGTTACAAGTCTGCAGACCCTTAAATCAGGTACTTTGTCATAAAATGTGCCCCGTTTCTGCTCTGTAGTTAATAGCAATCCTTAAACCCAGTCAGCAATTTGTGTTAAATCACTGTTCTTACTAACATACTTTATGCAGTTTAGTACGACATGTAATTAAAGGCTGACAAGTCCATAACCACACACACAAAGTCAGATGAAAGGCAGAAAAAATGGAGCACTTATTCCAGGGTCTCCAAGCAGGCCCTTTTTATAGACATTTTTAATGCCTGGTGGTATCTTTGGTGGGGTATAAAGAGAGGAAGTAGAAAGAACTCTAATGTTTGAACCTTCTCCAGAGCCATAAGACCTTGTACACTCACATACATACCTGTATCACCTGGCCAAGTTTTGGTTCCTTCATGGTAGGGTAGGTAACGATCCTGCAATTGCAGTACTGTACTTCGGAAGTCAGACAGATCAGATCCTGTGGCAAGATCAGCCCGCAATTCAAAGTTCTCAGGCAGACAAAGGCTGATTAAAAAGAAATATATTTCCGATCAAAGACATAAATATTTTACTACAGCCACTATAGTGCAGATAATTAAAATGAAAACAAACAGGCAAAGATTTTAAACAGCTTGAAGAGTTTATATGGCAAACACAAGGCATATCAGGAATTGTAATTTTCAAATTGTAATTTTTAATAACATATGTGAATGACAAACACTCACAGCTACTCAGTTTTCATCACGTGACTGTACTGAACTTAAAGACTTCTTGAAATGTTTGGAATTTATGGGCATAATGGTTACTAGAAACTTTTGTGCAGTGGTTATTTTACTAGGTCAAAAGAGACAAAAAAATAGTTTAGTTTTCTCTAATATGAACTATAGCCTGCTACTACATCCTTAATGAGAATCTTCCTGGACGAATAAAATACTTGCCATTATTTTTATAACTGACTGAGCACTCTGCATTTGGCAGTGTTCATATTTTCCTTATGCATTTTTTACAGCCTGACCCCTGGGTGTAGAAAAAGGCCAAAAAGCTATTTCCAGGATCTGAATCAATCTTTTCCAGACAGTTTTACTTTTTTTTGGCATTTACAGGATTCCAAAGCCACACTGTGTCACTGACAGATGGTCTCAAGGGGTTAAAGTCCACAATGGGTTTCATTTTTAGAAATCTGAAACCTGGTAGTCACACTCAGATGTATATAATGCCTAACCTACCAGTGCTGGAATAATTTGAACAGATGTCCTCTAACATAGGAAGTGGGGCATGGAAATTTCTCAGCTAACTCCAAGTACTCCAGCGCCATCTCCCAGGCTGCAGGGTTGCATCCCTCAAAAATGCAGGGGTTGTACAAATTACCCTCAGCTGACATGACTCCGTTGACCCCCGTCTCTGCTATGCATCGCTTCACATCTGCCAGGCACTGGATGTTGCCATTTGCTATTACTGGGATGCTTACACTTTCCCTGTAAAACAGAGATAGGTTTTGAATTCATATTTACCAAACTAACCCCACAAGAAGGCACGCAAGCAAGCAAGCTAGTCAAGACATTGCTTGCCTTTATAGGACTTGTAAGTACATCACCTTGTTCACAAATGCTTCCCAGTGGGTTCTATTCCCAGCCAAACACACAGTCTCTCAAAGATCCATTTGAATATTATCCACCCAGCTAAACCCATGTCTCCCACTTGGTATCTTTCTCTCAGTCTTCCTGACCTACATTCAGTAAACATTCCTCACTTCCCCATACACTCTGCATGTACTGTCCCATCTCATCCTCCTTGAGTTAACCGTGCAAACCTTATTACACAAGGAGAAGAAAACTATGAAGCTCCTCACTGTGAATTTTCTCTAGCCTTGTTAAGTTCCCCCTTTTAGGTCCAAGTATTCTCCTCAGCACTTTACTTTCAAACATTCTTGTTCTTCTCTTAGAATGGAAAACCAAATTTCACACCCATGTGAAAATTTATACAAATTCTTACACACATTCCCACCATCACCAAATTAAGATATGAAGTGCATGTCTCAAAAAGAACACCACCATACAGAGGCCTTCTGCATGCTAAAGGCTGATACATGTACCATGGCTCAGGCGGTCAGCTCTCAGCCTGTCACTGTGGATGTCAGGTTTCATTCCAGGCCAGTCCAAGTGAGATTTGTGGTGGACAGAGAGATAGTGGGACAGGCTTTTTCTTGGTACTTCGTTCTTTTCCTGTCATTATCTTTCCACCAATGCTTCATACACATATTTCATTAATCTGCCACAAATGCTATACAGTGTTAACCTTTCAAAGCCTAGCGGTAACTTTACATACGAGCAGGTTTAACATTAAAAAATTCTACGTGGTGCCCACATTGCATTTATGTGTTTTGTACGGGTCTCAGAACAAACAGCAACTTTTGCGTTATAAAGCATTATGAGATTGGTTTTCATAACCGAAGTGGAGAGTGTTTACAGCGCGGTACGCACTGAGTTCTTATATAAAACAGATACACTTCGTCTTTAAAGGGTTAACAAGTAATTGCATCATTAAGTAAGATGCTTTTCTGCCCCTCCTCTCTCTTTCATTGTATCACATCCTCAAGGTCTATCAAAGGTACAGTTTAAAATTTTTCTTTTCCAAAATCTGGAACATCTTCATAAAAAGGCCACATTTATGCCTTAAACCTTGGCGTTAGAGTCAAGCC
Organism: Coptotermes formosanus; assembly: GCA_013340265.1. NCBI lineage: Eukaryota > Metazoa > Arthropoda > Insecta > Blattodea > Rhinotermitidae > Coptotermes > Coptotermes formosanus. The sequence goes on along the minus strand of BLKM01003281.1, from coordinate 4,273,078 downwards.
TGAGTTTAAATATGCAGCAGTGAGTGTCTTAATATTGTTTTTGGTTGGAAATTAGATCATGGAAAGGAGGAGTGGTCTCTGGTAGTGTGTTGTTCATAAAAAGTTTTATAACATCAGATAGCTGGTTCAAAAAATGTAAACATGATAATACCACAAGCCTAACCCTAACATCAAGCATGATAGCATCACGTCTGTCAGCCCTTTACAAAATTGCTGAGGTTGGTGAAGCAGCAGCACCAGCAGCAGCAGTACCTAACAGCTCTGATATGTTCCCAGCTGGCAAGGCCTGTGAATGGTCCCTTTTGCTCCTTGGTTCTTCCATGAACAGTCAACATCTGGCAACCTGCTGCTTCTAGCATGCGAGCATACTCCACTGTGTGCCCAATGTCTTCATACACACGTATCTTGCACGTGACAGGAATAGATAATTCTCCATGCAAAGTGCTCACTATAATAACAAAACAAAAAATTATCAAGTGGAATTTACTTGCACTACAGGGCTCTGACAGTGTTGTAATACATAATGAAATAGCAACTGTTCTATGGAATATTACAAAATCATTAAACTGGCTACGTAGATGGTAAAAAAAAAACTTTGTTCGATTTCGAGTTATTGCTCATAAGCTACCTGAAGATTAAATATCATGGGGGGCGGAGGGGTTAGCACTGGGCCTTATGCCACCTCATTTCAATGAAATACACCCCTCTCGTACTAGCTCTCTTTCGTATGTTTTAATTATTATGTTTTAATTATTATTTAAATATTGTTATCCTGTGTCAAAGACCAAAATGGGAAAGGTTTCCTAACTAAAATTTTCTAGGCATTTTTATCTCCCCTACATAAGGTCGACAGGGACAACTTTACTGTACTTACCTAGACATGCTACTGTACAGCCCATTTCAACCTCCTTGATACAATCACCCTAATAAAATTACCTGCTGAATAAAGAATGCAGGATAATACATATTTTATTAACTAACTCCATGGAACATTGTTCTCTTTGAGAAGCTAACAATCACTCAGCTAGCCAGGAAATTCCCCACCTTCTACAGGACACAAACGTTCACTCCAGCCTGCCACTTGACCGTACCACAAACTAGACGAATTCTCTCTACATCCTCATATCCCATTTATTTAAGATATGTTTTAATACCAGCCTCTCAGCTGGTACCTTCTCTTGAGGCTTTCCAACTAACATTGTGTGCACATTTTTCATCTCTCCCATTCATGCTACCTGCCAAACCCATCTAATCCTCCTTTTCATTACTGCAGTGGGGGGGGGGGGTCGCAAACGTTTTGCTGGCATACCACTAAATGAAACATAACAATTTCACTGTAACATTAATTTTTTTAAATTTGAAATGAAAAACCTGAAATTAGAAAGACTGGCTGACAGTGGGGAGGGGTCATATAATATCATCACCAATGCTACATATTAGCAAATATATGTGGCTAGTATTTTATTTATTTTTTAGAATTTTTATCCTTTTTTATGTTTTGATTTTTTGTTAAGGTCCTGTACCAGTAAACAATGGTTGGCATAACAGTAGCAGTACATATACCACAGTTTGAGAAAGCATGCTCCAATATCATTCACTGAAGAAAACAAACCACAAAACTCATCATTATGTCTACATCCCGCTGGTACTTGCGCTTCCTTAAGTCCACATATTACTCAGAACCCTGGCCTCAGACGTCCTTAACCTTTTAAAGCCTAGCGGTAACTTTACGTACCACCAGGTTTAACATTAACAAATTCTACGTGGTGCCCACTTTGCGTTTATGTGTTTTGTACGGGTCTCAGAACAAACAGCAACTTTTGCCTTATAAAACATTAAGAGACTGGTTTTTATAACCGAAGTGGAGAGTGTTTACAGCGCGGTACGCACTGAGTCCTTATATAAAACAGATACGCTTCGTCTTTAAAGGGTTAATCTATGTTCCTGCCTTAGAGTAACAGACCAATTTTCACACCCATACAAGCAATGTGTAAAATTACAGATCCACTTACTTCAAACTCTACATTTTTTTATGTGATGGAAGACAAAAAGATCATAAACTACATTTAACCTGATGTATGTTCTCTTTTACATCATAATACAACAAATAAAAACTAAATTTCATATTAATTAACCATGTGTGATGCGTTTCAAACATCAGATTCATCTTCTGGGTCCATACACCATCATACGCTATTACATTTCACACACTGTTGTAAAAAACACAATTACGCACAATCAGAACCAGGATAGCTACTAGGCTACAGGACATAATTATGTCCTAAAGAAATACATTTTTTTGAAATCCTTCCTCCATCATATTTTAAAAATGGCTTTCATAATTTAGTACAGATGGTTCAAAACAATCTGGAAAAAAAGAGGTGTACCATTATGAAGAGTCACAAATCACATCCCATTCAAAGATGCTGTTTTTGTAGTGAATTAATTGCAACTCAAGCAATGAGAACGTAGCATGATTTTTTTCAGCTTTGCCATGTTATGTAACTCTTTTGATTCAGTTAGCTGGTTGATTGGATGGTTGGTTGGTAAGTCCCACTGTTGGTCAATCAATCAATCAATCAATCAATCAATCAATCAATCAATCAATCANCTGTTGGTCAATCAATCAATCAATCAATCAATCAATCAATCAATCAATCAATCAATCAATCGACCAACCAACAGACCCTGCAGACTGCACCACAGCAGGACCCTATTAACACCTAACCTTACAGTATGTCATGTGCCTGTTTAGTACTCACCCATATCTGTCAGCAGTGGCCAGTCATCCTGCAGGAAAGCTCCGTAGTGTCCCCTACGTGCAATTGCTTGTGGACATCCCAAGTTTATATCAACTGCATCACAGTAAGGCTCAGCTAAAAGGGCTGCTTCAAGCAAAACTTGTGCATCATTAGCACAGAACTGAAAACAGAACACACACATGTAAGGATCAAATGGTTCCTGCTGACAGAAATGCTACATTGTTGGACATATTTTACAAATCTGATTTATTGTCACTTTATCTCCAGGATAATTTTACATATTCTCTGCAAAAAGCACATGAAGTAAATGGACAGACGGGTGGTTATATACGTTATGTCCGAAACTACTAATTGGATTTTATGACAGTTGGTTCTTAGGTTCTACATAGTAAAAGTTGTTGGGAAAATGTGATTTTGGTTTCTACTAGCTCAGTGAAGTCTCCACTTTACATGATGTTTAAATTTAGCTTCACTGACTCTCTCAGTAGAGACAGAGAGAGAGAAATGTACAATGACATACAGACCTCAGTGAGATCTGCAAGATGTATAACTTTCATTTGAGACCTGTTTCAGCATGGTGATTCAGTTATAGTACACATAATTACGAATCTATGTAGTATAGTACATGCAATGTCATTAGCTTTACAACAGTTTTGCATCTGAAATACTGCATCAATAACTTCAGTTGAAAAATGTAAAGGCCAATGAGGTATGCAAAACAAAACGTAACTGCTTAGCAAATCTGCGTGTGTGATTTTGCTGTAAACATTTTTACTCTTTGTCTAAGTGTGTATGAGCTGCATACCTGCACAATAAGTGGCCTGTCTTCAACACAAGAAACCAGAGCCTCTTTGCGGTATTTTGGATCTCGGATGAACACAGAACTGTGAAGCATGGGGGTGTAACAAAGTTGAGCGCCATGGCGTCTGCTTAAAAGTCTCCATGCCAATTCACTGGCATCTACCATGGGAGCAACCAAGTAGCACGGTGAACCCAGCACATCTCTCCAGAACTGCATTCCCAGCACACAAGGCTACACCATGCAGATATGTGAACAATACCATCTTCCTTAGACAAGCAATTTCCAAACTGAGATTTCACATCAGTTTCATCTGGTACCTAATACTATGCCACACTTGCTGGGCCACCGATACAAAAATGACCCCTACAAGGAACACACACGTCTTAATCATAGTGGTTTGTGTCATAAATACAGCATGTATTTACTTCTAAAGTCAAGGGGCATCTTAGGCATGACTCTTCAGAACAAAGAGTTGAGGAAGCTACTGAAACCAAGGGAGTTGAAGTATGCAGCAGAGCACTTGGGAAACATATATTATGAAGTGCTTCAGAACAACTTAATAATTTGTAATTCTTCTCGTTTACCTTGTAGTTTGTTTGGAATTTTCACACAGATCTGTCTGTACTGTGCTTATTAGGTGCCACAATACCTCAGTAAGTATAATAACTATGGTACAGGCTGGAAAACCGAGGAGCAGGATATTGTTCTCTTCTCCAAAGCGTCCAGACCAGCTCTGGGATTCTCCCAGTCTCCTACTTCAATGGGTACTTGGGGCTCTTTCCCCCGGGGGGGGGGGGGGGGGAAGTGGAGGGGCCCTGACCCCTCGCCTCCGCCTCTGTCTAGTGCTGAGGTTAAGACAAATGGAGCTACATCTCGACTCACTCATATGCCATCATGGCGTGGTACTTAATTAAGCACAGGGAGAACTTCAATTAACTGTGATTCTTGGAATTTGTATGAAAAGGACATCCCTTTGGCACAAAAGAAAGCCAAGTAAGCCCAACAGATGACACAGTAGGTGCAGAAAACTGTAACGAGCTACCAGAAAAAATGTAAAAGAAAGAAATGAAATACCGAAGTATAGGGACAGGAATATGGTAGGAGGAAAGCAAGGATGTAAAAAGTGCGCCTCATCAAAGGAAATTGAAAAAGTGTACTGGCTAAGCACACGTGAACAAAAAATTTCTTTCTCTTAACTTGGGTAGTTCTAAACACCAAAAAGGCTCGCTAAGGTCCTTTTACCTGAAATCTGTGCAGATCGTACGACACATCGTTAGAAGTAAAATTTTCTAATGTTGTCTATCTCTTCTTACCTCGTTCTGGGTAAATTCGGGAAAGAGAAATTTGTTACACAGAGAGAAGCGTAAGAAGGCCTGTTGGTTTCCACCGCCCCTAGCAGGTTTGCCACAAGCATTTTGAACACGAGTGTCCTTACGCTTTGTCCCACGCCATCACGGTATGAGGGGCCACGGTCATTCTTCATACGAGATGACAGACAGGCTGTGGGATCAATAACACTATTCTTTTTTTGTTTTCGGACCAGGACTCAAAACTCCGACATATCTCCTACTGTTTTTCTCTTAAAAACAACAACTTAAAAGTACTTAGTGAAGTAGGCTCACTTTTTATTTTCTTTTGGTGGGGTGGGCTTATGTCGCTTGGAACGGCAGACACTAATACAACTTTGCGAACGCGCCTAAAAAGAGTCGGTTTTTGGAAGCAAGTATTGACAGTGTGTTACGTAATGCCCTCACCGGCAAGAAAACGTGCCGTCTGTGCTCTTGGTACATTTGGAATACGGGCTTAAAATGTTCATCGTATTCCTTACATATTACAGGTTCATTTTAATCAAGTAGGTCTAATTATGTTTACAAAACCGGTACTTTGCCATGAAATATAATGTCCAGTACACCAAAAAATAAAATACAATACAGTATTTATGACAGATCATATCCCTCCAACGCCGTCCGTCTTGATCCTCGGAGTATTTAACGACACCTTCTGTGTAGCACATTTTATGAAGCGTGATAATTGTCACGCACAAAGAAGAGCAAGGATCGTGGTTGAAAACGGGCGTAGTTTGTTTTGAAACAATGTTCCAGCAGGTGCCTGGGGAGGGCCTGAATAACACTACTGAAACTCTACACTGGCGGCACCTGCCGGTTATGTGGCCGAGAATCAAAATCCTAATATTCGGAATGCAAAGTACACACGTTAGTAGCGTTATCAAATACGTACATCAAACAATCTGGTCCCTCCTTGGCATCTCTTTGATCAAAGATAACTAAAATTCTGTGTGTACTAAACCGAAGCAAAACGTCCTTAGTTATGGGTTCAACAGTATTTCAAGATCTCTTAGTATAGTGTCCCCCAAATTTTCCAAAATATCTGGGAACCACCTTAACATTCTAGGCGCCAGCTGGGTAACATGAAGCAAGTTCCACAATGAGACCCCACAAATATTAAGCTCCACCGTAAAAAATTTAGTTGCCCGGGATTCGTACACCCCTGTCTTAGTATGTAAATTCGGAGTCAGCAAATCAGAACCTCTCGGCCGGATGCATGCTCCTTTACTAATGAATCCACGAACCGCCAGGTTCCGTAGAGAGGTACCATGAAATGTATTCGACGCAATTACCAAGGCGTGTCCATGAGTAATGTGCAAGCCGAAAACATCGTCACGATTTTCCAACCCTTTACCCAACTACACGTCGTCACACCCCGTGAGTCCGTAATCCCACCATTCATTTAATTTACTGTGAATGATAATAATGAGTAGCCTAATTGCCTCTGACACAATCTTACCATTGATCGTGCCATAATTATCCAACCGTTTCAGAATCTCTCAAGTTCCGAATTTCATCATAAATTATTCATCATCGAGGCCTCCCCCGATCGAGTTCAGTCCTTTCAGCATTTCCATGACGTATTTATCAAAGATCCAAATACTAACTCCCTACCTTGCATTTCGATGGGATACTGATGTTGAATGCCGCCGATATTTGTACAGGACGAGTTAAATTTAATGTCTGTGTTCTACTTCAAAAAAGGCGCGCTGTAACTGCTACAGTTTATGCAAATGTTCATTGCGTGTATTACCACGAGAATCTGTAACAGATAGAAATTAAGTCTGAAACGGCAAATCTTTATTACTCATTACATTGTACCAATAACTTTATTAGTACGGACGGAACAGCAAAATACAACCCACTTTTGTAACATCTGTATCGTCTCATTTTAATTTCGCTACATGCGTTGACATTAATCCTCAGGGGTTTTAATTAGTTTTCACTTACGATGGTCAGGATACACGGCAGACTGCATTAACGGATTGCAGCGCTGAAGATGGCCGTTTAAAGTCGAAACGTGTCGGATAGCTAAAACATAACAGAAGGCTACGTAGAAATCATTACAGAAGAAGTTTCTTTTCGTCATTTAAGAATAATAATACCGGAATTTAAAATGTTGAAGTTCAGTAGGAAAGAATTCTGTAATGTACGTGCCGGGGGTCTACTGGACTGACAACTGATAAGCCCATTCTCCTCGCGAGTGATGACAAACAGACAACGGCGACCTCCGTCCTAAAACTTCGTGGATGCATCCTGGCCGATCCCAGTGGCCGCGCGGTCTAAGGCCTAGGTCTGCGGCCGAGCGCTTGCTGCGATCGCAGGTTCGAATCCCACCGGAGGCACGGACGTTTGTCTCTTGTGAGTGTTTGTGTTGTCAGGTAAAGGTCTCTGTGACGGGCCGATCCCTCGTCCAGAGGAGTCCTACCGATGTGGTGTGTGCCTGATTATGATCAAGTGAAAATAAATAACCTCGACACCTACTGTGAGTAGGTAGAAGAGGTAAGGACTACGAAATGGATGCATCCTGTAAACTGAAGCATTTAAAGTCTTTCCCTATCATTCTACAACACCGCGATTTAATAAAGTTACAGATCAAATTTTCTTAGGTAAAAGTTCGCACAGACGGAAAGACGTTGTTTTAAAGTAAGAAAACCGAACCGCTGGCATGCAGAATTATATTGTCTACCGAAACTAACCTTCCTAAGCCCATAAAAAGTCAATGCGAATGTCTGAAAACGAATATCTCATAATCACAAACGACCTCTTCAGAAGGTTCGTACACAGCTCCCGTACTTCGGCGAAACCTTGGTTAACTAGCTACCAGACTAGACGGTCTCACATTTCAGATTACGGTACTCTTTACAGTCACCGCTGCAAGAAAGTCAAATCTCACAAAAATAAACTGGTACTTGATTTTCATCTAGAATCATTTCACGGGAGTCAAGATAATAAATGTTAACCGAAACAGAAGATCACAGCAAATACACGTAACTTACATCAAACAAGCAGTGCCGGCCTTAGCAAACGCAGGGCCCGATTGCGATCTTTGTGGCGGGCCCTAAAAGTTATTGTGCAGAGAAAAAAAACAGCTAACATTTTGGTATATTAACGTGAGGGTTAAAAATTGAAATGGCGCATTTTTTAATTATTCTTAAAAATTACTAATCCGCGAATCCCCACGAGTGCGAGGCCTAATAAGCGTGGGGCCCAATTGCGGCATATCGGTCCGGTAGGACCTGCGACAAATTTACCATTAAAATATCACTCGGTGTTAAAATATGTAAAGTCTTCGATTTATGCGTAACTTCTAAGGGACAGTATAGGTATGTATATGTACAAAGGAAAGAAGCAAAGAAGCGAGGGTACAGCACTGAACAACTTGTATGAAAAGTTAAAAAAAGGAAAGAAATGCCATTTCTTACTGAGCTAAACAGAATGTGGTGGTACGGCAGATCTTTCCGAAATCAGAGACTGTACTGTCAGTAGGAACATCTGAATACAAAGCAGGAATTCTGTACATGCTAAAGTCTCCCTACAGTACGTAAATGCGTAAATCTGCACGATCGCCTTTTCCGTCCGTATCTCCTCCACGTTCGTATATTGACGTCAAGAGAGTTTGCTCGGCGAGGAAAATTTATTGAATTGGAAGCACTTCATCGCACTTGAGGGACGCAAAGGGTGTTTCAAGCACGCGGGTCTTCCACCACAGCTGCAAACTTACGCTACCAACATATTCTATCCTACTGCACTTCAACGCGGATAGAAAATGAACATTTATGACAAGAGTCTTTGCAGAATACACTGTATGCTACTTCTGGGAACTACAACTGCGTCGAGCGGGCAACTGAAAAGACAAAGTAATGTATTTGTAGGAATTCAATGCGCACCAATTCGGAAGATTACATTGACCACACTACTACCCACCGTGGGGGGTCCAGGATGAGTCAGCATACACACTGGGACTATTGGGTGAACGTCTGTATTTCGATTCCTGCTAGAGATTGGGATTTATTTTCTCGTTACCGTGTCCAGACAGGCCCTACGGCCACCGGACCTCCTAGACAAAAGGTACAGAAACCTCCTTTTCGGGCAGAAGGCGTTCAGAGTGTGAAGCTGACCATTCACCGCCATGTAGTGCAGCGATTAAGAACGCGTGGACGTATAGCTCCACTCCCCCAGACGTCTTCTATAATAAAAGAGTATTTTCCACCTACTACAGAATATTCTAAGTGGTGGAATCCGTTTAAAATCCCTCTGCCAGAGAAAGTGTTCAAACAAAGCGAGGTGAGGAAGCAGGTATGCTCGGCATTTCAACGGTTGCAAATATGAAAGAGAAATACAGGCTACAAATCTTCTACTGAATGGCTTCGGTTCATCTGAAGGAAAAGCTCCCTCACATTTCGAAGCTTAACAGTGAAACAGTCGAAGATCCAAGTCATCTGGGATGTGACACAGTCACAGGGTGAGCTGTTCCAGATGTTGGAAGGAACACAGTGCCGTCATCTTCGGGGTCAAGCCGCATCTTCTTGGATTGCGTGATTCTGGAGATGACCCAGCACCACATCCAAGCAGTAATAACACGGTCAGAAACCCAAATCCCGCACAGTAAAGCAGTCAGTTACTTCCATCTGCACCTGTACATATATCTACACTCACGAAACAGGTTTCTCACTGTACGCGGCAACAAAAATCAAATACCGCAGCAGTTTTAATGCAGAACACGGATGAGTAAATAGTTTTTTTACACTGTACTGAACGTGAATTCGAACAGCAAGGAGACCCATCCATCGCATTTAGTAAGTCCAATATGACATTTCTTCCTTTCTTAAATCGGAATCTGATTGATCTGAATGCTTTAGTTATAGGCCTAAGCCGCCAAGTCGTTCTATAATTTAAAAACTATTTTAATAAAAATGTGCCAATGTCAGGATTCCGCAAAATAATTTTATCGCTGAAGGGCCGGGGGTGCAGCCCTTTGGACTAAGAAATTTGAAAAACAAAAGACAGTGTTTCTCCTATTGTTCCACCAATTAACTGAAGTAATAAACGTTTATAAATGTTTCAGTTTCAGTGCATGCATGTCAGTTACACGGACGGTGCATGGTGAAGCCAATGGCGACCAGTTGGTGAGAGGGGACGAGGGGGTGGGGAGGGCAGAGAAATGAAATTGCACCACCAACATTCCACTTCGCCCAGACCGCGCATTTCAAGGAAGACGGTTTAATCAAACCCCCGCACTCGCTCGGGTCATGTATGTACGTCTGCCTTACTCCGCCTAATCCTGTGGTAAGTTGGTCTTATACACTATATCCCCACTATACCCATATCCAACCAAAGGAGTCCTGTAGGGTGGCTAAAAATTCATCACAGTTATTTTGAAATCGGTAGCCTATCAACCGTGGAAACAAGCATAAGAATGACAGTTAACCCTTTCAAGACGAAAGGTAATATGTTTTATATAAGGACTCACCTCGTACCGCGCTGTAAACACTCTCCACCTCGGTTATACAAACCAATCACTTCATGATGTATAAGGTAAACGTTGCTATTTGATCTGAGATCCATACAAAACACACAAACGCAATGTGACTACTGCGTAGAATTTTTCATCGTTAAACCAGGTGCTACGTAAAGTACCCGCTAGGCTTTAAAGGTTACATTAATGCTTACGGTACTTTAGAACGCTCTGACAACCACCGATGTTATAGAGCATCAAATAAGATACACGATACTAACGCATGCTGAATGGGTGCGGTTGTGGTAGGCGGTAGTCGTGACTCATTTGAAGGCAGCATTGTAGAAGCAAATAAAACCATGCACAAATTCAGGTTAACTTGCAACCAGACCGAGAATTGAACCACGTGTCTCCTGACTAGAAATTCAGACGTTACCGTTGATAGTACAATCCCTGAAATGTCTCATTGCGATCCCGGCCGTTAAAAAACACACGAAACAAGACACGGTTATGTTTTAAACGTGAAAAGATGGCGAGCACATGGTACATGGGAAGCTGTGAACAACGTAAGTAAAATGAGAAACCTGATATGTCAATGAAAGTATGATTAAATAATTTCTTTACACATGAAGTCCTTTACCGGGGGAACAGCAGGCACGGCATGGCGTTGACACCCACCCCCATCTAATGCCAAGGTTAAGGAAAGAGTAGAGCTGTACCTCTACTCTTCTGGGCGGCTCCACCGTGGCACAGTGGTGACGAGCTAGTCTTCCGCCGCTGCGGCCGGGGTTCGCGTCCCACGTAGGGTAGAACCTACAAACGGTTCCCTGGAACGTCCCGAAATACAGGATAAAATGCATTGTTTATGTGGCAGGATAGCGCAGTCAGCATAGGGAATCGCTAGGGAGTGGACGATCGGGGGATCGAATCCCGGTGGGGGCGATACTTTCCGCACCCGTCCAGACTGGCCCTTGGGCCCACCCAGCCCCCTGTACAGCAAGTACGGGGTCTCCTACCCAGGGGTAAAGTGGCCGAGACGTGGCGTTGATCACCACCCCCACCCAGCGCCGCGGTTAACGAAACAATAGAGCTGTATCTCTACTCCCCCTCGAGTCCTTCACGGCGTCTTATAAGACGGAATTTACCGAACGTTACATATGGACGCACGTAATTAACATTACAGTCACTGCTGGCACAGGCCTACGTATTATCATGACCTACATGTCCAGAACTACATATACACTTCCGGTCCCCTACTGCACGCTCACATAAGAACTAAACATAATGTATTTAGGTTAGCACCCCCACTTCATGACCTCAGGAACAACCTTTTCTTTAACGGTTATTTTGAGATCATCGTGACGTTACAGAAAGCAGGCGTCGTCAACAGACACCGTGCAGATAACAAACAAAACAAAGTCTAACTTCACGCTCTGTCAGTGTTTACTCTGAGGAACGATCCGCCACATTACTTCAATAGAGCGCTTTACCTGTTAGTATTTTTGAAGGCTGCGATGAAGAGAAAAAGCACAACCGAAGCAGCAGGAGCAGGCAGTCGAATTCCGGTCGTCCAATTTGCTGCAAATGTAAGTGTGCAGATATCAAAGTCTCACAGAATGATGTGACGTTTTAAACTTTGGAAGTTATCTCAAAGACTAGCTGGGCAGGCTCACTCAGCAAAGTGACCGGCTACATGGTGGACAACCGGAGTTCGGCTCCAGATGGGGGAACGCCAAAATATAAACAACAGACCCGTACCGATCTCTGGTACAGCTCCCCCGACGCATTACGGCGAAGCCTGCTGGTACGGTCGACGTCGGGGAGCAGGTACAGTGAAGATAACGTCGTCATCGCTCTCTGTCCCTCGCAATGGCTCCCTCGCTGCATGCTGATGAGTGGCAGAATCACCAAATGTAGTTTCCTGGGTTCGTGATCGCTGAGAAACAAGACTACGACAGTCCCGTGGTAACAGCTGCGGCGAAGACGGGTTCGATAACCCGGATTCTCGAATGGGAGACAGGCCAGGAGATCTTGTGCGATGGATGCTTTTCCTTCTCTGTCGGCGTTGAGACGTTGCTAGAAAAGCAGCTGTCAATGTCTGCACGTCAGGGCCCTTCTGCTGCGGCTCCTGAACCATCGCCAGAGCATCACTCAACTTCTTCAGGTCCGCTACACTACGCACACGCCGACGCCGCGTAGGAGGTGCAAGAGCTGGTAGGGCAGTTACTTTGTTCGCAGGAGTAAAGTCTGGTGAATATTTTCGAATATTTTCGTCCAGAGCTGGAACCACGAGAAGGAGCTGCGATTGGGAATGGCCCTGCGGAGTGGAGTCCGAGGAAGGCATTACCTGATTGCATCGAATACTTTGCGCAGTAGTTTCTGACTGAAAACTACGATGTTGGTGCTGCATGCATGTCCACAGGTTACTGCAGACACGAACTGTTGACGACCACTGGTGATGACATGATTGCTTCGGCTCATTCTTGTTGTCTACTGCACCCACTTTATCATTTCTGTCGGTTATTGATTCAGTTTCTTCCGTCCCTTCTCTGTCGACAGGTGATTCAACAGCAAAGTGACAACAACTTGAGCAATGTTTAGTCCTGTTTTCTCTTGGCTCGGATTCAATTGGTGTTCCTTTTCGTGTTATCGGCATTTTAACATTAGAAAGACATTTTGCATGTCCCTCAGCCGTATCACTATTCATTCGCCTGTTACTCTCAGTGCTGGTCTGAGGTGTGTCACCACTGGACGGGCGTTGGTTCGCTGTGCACGAAGCATGTTCGGCGAGAGACACACAGCAACATAACATTCGGCGACTGTCATAGCCTCCGCCTGCCGCAAATAATGGGCAGTGTCTGTCACTGTGATTCACAGCTCCGTTCCGTGAGGAGGCGGATGGCAGTGAGCCCAGGCAACGCTTTCGTGTGATCTCCTCTGCGGGCATGGAAATGGGGTTGGGGCTCGCTCTTGAAGTGGTGGAGACAGAGGTGCCACAGCAATGGAATACCCTAAATCTTGCACGCTGTCTGCGTAGTAAAGCTTCCGGTGAGTTGAATTGTCCTAACGGCCCAACCGCATTACTGCTAGATATCTGGCGGTATCTCCGAATGTATTCGTATGTGGTTACGCCCAAGAAGGAGATGTACACGTGGAAAAGGCAAAGGTGTAGTAGAAGTCCAGCTGTTATCGCGGCAAGGATCCCCAAAGAGCTGACTACGGCAAGGAATACAGTATCTTTGATCGGAAACACTACAACGGAAAGGAAGTTGGACTGTTCTTCAGAGGTGGCGGTGTTGTTGAAATGCTCCCGCAACGACAGCCACCTGGAGTCAGCATGGTATAGTACAAGCTCAGCAATACATACAGCCACCACAATCAAAGAGGCAGCAACAGCAGAAACGACACACACAACAAACGCCGCATAGTTCCGACCACCGACACAGTGGTTCAGCCACTTGCAGTGATGATCGAAATGTTCGATGCATTTGTTACACGCACTACAGTGTTTAGTCCGGGGGCTCGAGATACGGATGTTGCACAGGTGGCAGCGACCGTTCTCAATGACATGGGCGTGTTTGGATCGGTCGAACTCCGGCACGGCGACAGACACCTTGAGCAGTCGCAGCTGCGGGTCAGCCGGGTCGAGAAGAAGGGCAGTCAGGTGGGAAGACAAGTGAATCAGGAAGAGAGATGCCAATACCGCGAGGAGAGGCAAACGCAGGGTAGTCCCTAGAGCGGGAATTAGCACCAGGAAGGTGGCGGCGCCGAAACCGAGGAGTGCCAACCATCCTGCCACTTGCTGAGGGTGCAGAGGAAGTTGAAGACCGTGAACACGGCGCCACTTACGATATTCTGGTGGGGCAAGGTGATTCTGGAACGAGCAGCATGGCACAATCACTCCGGCCTCGTTCATCATCGTCGTCGTAACCGACGACGTTGCTGCTGCTGACGTAAAAGCCAAATGTCAATCGCGGTCACCATTCGGGCTGTGTACATTCAAGCCACGGACTGCATTCACTAGGCGTCTTGTCGACCGACGTCCATAGCTGTCACAGTAGTTTAACGTGTGCCCAGCCACAGTAAAGTTCCAACACATATGCCTAATATTGTTTTCAATGTCTGAATGCTTTAGCAAAATTATATGACGTACAGAAACCCAAACAACTTGTTAAGGTTAAATGGTTAACAATCAACTTAAACAAACAATACAACCCTCTAAATCTAAAAGCAAAAATATCTCGTTCAGACGCACTGCCGTCTTCAGCTCTGGTTTCCTATATTCAGTGAGATGGTCCCTTTCCTACTGTCTCGTTTTCAGAATTAGTGGCTTTTCGATAGTCACGTGTTAGCCCGTAAATATTAAAACAGAAGACGCAACAATACCATACTTTACAAAACTCGAAAAGGTTCAAGTACTTTCCAAATACACTGCTCAAAATATATACATCACATATATGTATCTGAAACTAATGGAAGGCTTTGACAACGCAGAAAACATTTATGTGACGCACTTCATTTGGTTATTGACAAGTATTCATTCTAACGCGTTTAATTCTTTTGATTCTGGTAAGAGCTTGCGGCCAGAACAGAACTAGTTATTAAATACTTCAAAATGCGAGTCAAAATCCTTTATAAGTTGGACCAAAAGTATTTATTTCCTTAAAACGAATTCATACGATAAATCCTCTGGCAACAGAGACGGACGCGAATCCTGTCACTCGTTAACGTTAACACATGTCATCACTGACACAGGTCGTGGCACGCTGCTTCGTCCTTGCATTCTCTGCGCCAGTCACCATCCGTCACAATAGACACTTTCTAAACTGAAACACCCCATTCTGTTCCCACAGAATCTTCCACCTGCCCCCTGTCATGACACAAGCCGTACTGTACGCAGTTGAAATTAGGTCACATGATCGTTCTCACGCACTGTTGTTACGCATGTACAGTACACGTGGCAGCGTCGCGGTGCCATTCCGTCCCTTGCACCCCCAGCTTACGCATGAATTATAATGTAATACCTCCCGGCAAATCCCAGGTTACCGACAACGTTCAGTCACTCCGCGGGCGAACCAAGAAGCAGCGCACCTGCTCGCTGGAAAACCTCTCGTTGGAATGCACAATCCATTTCGCGAGGCTTTCGTCGACTATGTTCGGCAGGAACTATCGATTTTTGGCCTGCTAGAGTTACGTTCTACCAACTGGAGTGTGTAACTCAAACATGTGACCGCCCTCTGGCGGCGTTAATAGAGCGCAATTGTTTATGTTTTGGAGTGCAGACTGGCTTCTTATAGCAGTCGCTGTAAAAGATGTTGGTCATTGCATAAAGTTCCATTTTTTGAATGTAAAACAGGAAACACGATTAACAACGAAAACTCACTGTAGTAAACTTCCATATTTTATTAATTCGACGTAAGAAATTAGCATGTTACCCATTTGTGCAGCATTTGCATTTTAAAAGGACAAACTTATAATGTGAAACGTCTTTTTCTTATTATTAGTCTCCTCTTCTTCTTCACCCAGCTTTAACTACTACCTTCACAAAGCTAGGGTCTTTAAAGCCCATTCATGTAATGGCAAGTGAAACTGTTCCTCATATTTTCTTTAGCCCTCTGCATGCTTGATATTTTCACTGAGTTTTTTTATTTAGGCCATTTGCGCATTTCCATTGCAACCTGTAACTTCCCATTACAACACGACAGGGTTCTTTCATCGTTATCTTGTGGTCTTGCAGTTTACAAATTATGAATGGACTGCTGACCCTTGCGCGGCTTTTGCGTACGCCTGTACTGTGCAGTTTATAACACAGAAGGATAACGCCCGCCCTCACGAATTCCTACACGCTCTGGTCTGGAAAGATTAGAGTTGAAAAGAATTTCATAACTTCAAAACCAACTATTTAAATTCCCAGTAGCTATAATGCTGCAGGAAGGTGTGTTTAGCAAATCACATAACTCAGATAAGACCAAATAAAAGGTACGACGCTATCCCTATATAGGCCTGGAGAGGCCCTTAGGGCTCCAGGAAGTTGAGCATCCCAGAATTTCTAGACAATCGGCCCATGAAGGTGGTAAGGTTGTCAGCCCTACGCACCGGCCACCTTTACCCCCAGGAGACATCCCTGATACTCATTTCTGTTACAGGCTGAGCCCAGCCCAGGGACATATGCGGCCGGAAGGGTTAAGTCAATAAAAAATCCCAATTACCCCATCGGAAATCGAACCCGCAACCTTCCGGCTTGTAGCGCAGTGCTTCAACCAACTGCGCCACTGCGATGAGGTCTGAATTTGTATATCATAAGATATATATAATATATGATAATTTTCGGGTCATCATATATCATATATAGCTATATATTATGATATACATGTTCAGATCTCAACGCAAATAATACCGTAACTAGAGAAGGTGTAACACATGTACAATTCTCACTTTGCGCCTTACTGCCTGATGATGGCTCTTTTATAGGTGAACCGGAACACGTAGCTCAATAAATTTCAACTTAATTAGCATAAGTAGATTGTTATGAGTGACGATATTCTAACTGAAAGACTCTACTCTATGGAGTTAGTTAGTCACCAATGAGAACTAATTACGTGCATGAGTGAAAATAATTATCGTGGGTCACGAAACCTCTCAGGGACGCTGGGCGCGGTCGACAGTAAATGAACATTAACACATAAAATTTAATTTAATCTGCAGGTAGGTAAGTAATCGTAGAAGGGGTAGTGCTTATCTGGGTCACTATAAGCCACACCCTCCCTGTACGACAAACAGGCGTACAGACAGTGCTGTTTATTATTAGAGAAATCCCGCGTTCGATTCTCGGCCTGGACGCACACTATACCGAGGCTTAATGTCGTCTTCTTCAGCTCTCCAGACTAAAGAGGCTGCGACTGTGCTCCTCAATATCTTTGACAGTTCTTCATTTGAAGTCATCCTCCCAACACTATTTACCCCAGGTAGGTGAGACGGCGTGGTAACGAAGAGCACAATCACTGAGGAAACTTGCAGAAAGGAAAAAAAGTGTATGAACGTAATGAACATCACAGTCGAGGGTTCCCAATTGCGATGTTAGATCTGACAGCCACCTAACCTGGACATTCGCCATGGCGTTCTTTACATCCTACAGTGGCTGGGGTAGTACCATAATCTATTCCCACAGCGCTTCCTGTCATGTCTTTCTCAAACGTCAGACACGATGGGCAATGTACGTACGTACAACGTAACAATGAGGCATGTTCGCGTTACTACTGTTGCCATTGAGAAGCAACAAGTATTAAATATTATCGGTGTGTGCCTGTATTCTTTCCTTAGCTATCCGGCAGGCAAATTGCATCTTTTCTGTGCCATACCATATTGTCGTCTGTGGTCTGTGTGGCTCTACCATATTTTTCCACAGTATCTAATAAAGGGCACGATTTTCGGAAAACATTTGATGAACATAAAATTGTGTTTTGATTTTCTCTATAATTTTCGCCTGAAACACTAAGAAGAAATCGGCGACATGGTGCCATAAATGTACATCTGTCTCCATGTAAAGTACTCGTTATTCTCAACAGATTTTAACAAAACTTGAATTTTCTCGACCAATTTTCGAAAAATCCTCAAATTTCAAATTTTATGAAAATCCTTCCAGTTGCAGTCGAGTTTTGGCATGCGGACACAGATGGACAGACAGACGGACGGACAGACAGCCACGACGAAGCGAATACTCGCTTTTCGCAATTTGGCGGATGCACCCAAAAACATTCACGACTCGACCTACGAGATATAGCTGAGTAAATGTGGTGAAATGAAGTACGGAACAAACGCAGAAGGAGCATACAAGCGCTCTACAAACGGCTGAAGGAAAGCATTTCTCGCAGTCTGCAGACAACTACCTTATTTGACAGACAGATGGCCTTTGGGTCAGAGGCACGCAACTAGAAGCAGTACGTGTTTGGCTTCCTTAAAGTTTTAGACATCACTGGGTCTACTCACGGCCTAAGCAAGCCTGTATGCCGGCACAGTCGACAAGAAGTACCCTCCCCGCAGTTAAAGAACACGATCTTTCTTAAAAAACACGCCACAATAATAAGATATGCCCAGGCACTGTAACGAAGCCGTCACTAGTGTAATAACTCTTAAAACAATTTCATTTATTTGTTGCATAACACATTTAGGTCAATGACAATGATTACGATATGAAAAGAGTAGCGCAAATTGGACACATAACAGACAAGACAAAAAGACAAGTGCGCTGCCCCTGGCGGCCGCTTGGTTCGCTTCTGCTATTGCTCCGGGCCTGGGTCTACTCTCAAATCGCACAAGCCTATAGTACCATGTATAATACAATCAACGTAAGTGAGGCTTCCTTTCCGGACCATCCCGCAAAACGTCGACCCCCCTCAGGCAGAGGAGTCGTGCACTCTTCACTTCAATTCGGCCCCGCGGACATTCCGATTGTTAGCAGAAGCGATGAACCAACAGCCTCCACACAATACAGTCTACAAAAACCTAGATTACAGAAGATGCTACAAATGCTCCCTGATGATGCTGGTGTTGTTATCGGGAGAATGCTCAGTCCGAGCATTGGTTTCATTTATTATCATCATCAGCAGCAGCAGCAGCATCTCCTTTATGCAGGGTATTCACACTTATATACCTGAAAACCATGTTTCTAGGGTATACAGTGTCGCAGCTATTCCGCGCATACTATTAATGGTGCATATAACGCTGTCTTCATTATTAAACTCCTTTGTGCTTCTACATTAGCACTTTCCGCAGTATGTGTGCTGTGCCCAATATAGCTGTTTTCTGTAGTTCCTCGATATCGTGCTTTCCCGGTATGCTGCTCAAGTATTCTCTGAAGGATTTTGAAATGGTTCCAGTTGCTCCTATTATAACTGGCGTCACCTTTGTTTTTACATTCCACATGCGCTGGATTTCTAATGTGAGGTCTTTATATTTTAGAATCTTCCCGGCTTCTTTCTTTATCACATTTCTGTCTCCCGGGATTGCTACATTAATTAGCATACATGTTCCTTTTTCATTATCCCGGATTATGATGTCTGGTTTATTGCTGAGGATGGTTCTGTCGGTTTGCACTTGTTGATTCCATAATATGGTTACCTTGCCCACTTGACCCGTTTCTACTGATTTCGGTACATGTTCATACCAGCGTTCACTGTCTAATTTTACCCCTAGTTCCTTACATATATTGAAGTGTAATTGAGCACACACTCTATCATGTCGCTTGATGTATTCTTCCTATGCCAATATTGGGCATGCTGACATAATGTGGTCTACTGTCTCCTCAAATTGGTGACATAATCTGCATTTACTATCTGTTTCTGTTTGCAGTATTTTTGTTGCATGGTATTTTGTTCGTAGTGCTTGGTCCAGTGCTGCCACTATTTCACTTTCAGTTTCTGCCTTCAAGTCTCCCTTTGACAGCCAGAGGAACGTGTCTTCCTCGCTAATGAGCTGTTTATCAACGCTTCTAATGTACTGGCCATGCATTACTTTGTTTTCCCATTTTTCCTTTAAGGACTCTGCCAATCTTCCCTTTGTGTTTTGTATTCCATCTTGTTTGATGTTATTCTTCTCGTTTGATTGACTTAATTCATCTATGATCTTCGCTGCTACTCTAACTGTTGAATTCATATGTGGCTGACTGCTGTCGTGGCTTCTTATAATATTTACAAACTGGTCTTCTTTATACCTTTTGTTAAGATATTCTGCAATATTAATTATCTCTGTTTTATATGCTGCTTCAATTTGTGACAGGCCTCTTCCTCCTTCTTTCCTATGTACATACAGCCTATCTATATCAGCTTTAGGATGATACATGTTGTACATTGTTAATATCTTCCTGGTTTTCCTATCAATTTTTTAAATTTCTTCTAATCTCCAATTAATTACACCAAAACTGTATCTTAATACCGGGACGGCTAATGTTCCAATTGCTGTAATTTTGTTTTTGGCATTTAATTCAGATTTCAGTATCATCCTTAGTCTCCTGGAGTATTCCTTCTTCAGTCTTTCTTTCATTTGCTCATGTTGTATGCCGTCACTTTCCTCAATCCCAAGGTACTTGTATGTCTTTCCCCGTTCAAGCTCTTGTATTTCTCTGTTGATGTCCACTACTAAATTTTGCGCGTGGACTAGTTTTCCTTTCTTAAACACAATCTTTGCACACTTGTCAAGCCCAAATTCCATGTGGATATCAACACTGAAGGTTGTGACCGTTTGTATCTGTTTTTGAAGCTCTTCTTCTGATTTGCCTAACAACTTCAAATCATCCATATAAAACAGGTGGGATATTTTTGTCTTTGTTGTGTGCTCTTCATATCCCGTGTTCAGCCTGTTCAATTGTTCTGTGAGGGGAATTAAGCAAATGCAAAACAACAGTGGTGATAATGAGTCTCCTTGGAATATGCCACGTTGTATTTCTATCTCTTCCGTTTCTATTAGCTTATTTTCTGTGTGAACACTTACTACTACTACTACTACTACTACTACTACTACTACTACTACTACTANGTGTGAACACTTACTACTACTACTACTACTACTACTACTACTACTACTACTACTACTACTACTACTACTACTACTACTACGAACGCAGTACCCAGGCAAACTGGCGGCATGCAGTTTGGTGAACGAGAAGGACACCCACAAGGATATGAGGCCGTCAGTGTTGATAGATTCATAGTGCTAAATGCACAAATAATGACAGAAGGCTGAAGAAATGCACATACTTTAAGAGGATTGCGCTTCCGCCTCAGAGAGAGTGGAAATTAAGGAAAAGACTGCATCAGAGAGGTCTGCGGAAGTTCTTACATTTCCACTGCATGCAAAAATAACTTTAACCCTTTAAAGACGAAGCGTATCTGTTTTATATAAGGTCTCAGTGCGTACCGCGCTGTAAACACTCTCCACTTCGGTTATAAAAACCAATCTCTTAATGTTTTATAAGGCAAAAGTTGCTGTTTGTTCTGAGATCCGTACAAAACACATAAACGCAATGTGGGCACCACGCAGAATTTTTTAATGTTAAACCTGGTGGTATGTAAAGTTACCGCTAGGCTTTAAGAGGTTAATAATTTCCTTTGAAGTATTTTCCTGAAAACCATACTGTGAGCATTTTTTTTTCCTGTACCAAAAAAAGGTGTGTTAGGATGAAACTTTTGGACGAACAATGGGGTCACTAAAATCTAGGGGTTTCATGCTACATCAAAAAGAGGGAGCAGGGGAGGGGCGACTCGAATAAACGGCGAACGCGGGAATAAATCCGGCAGAGCTATTAGAATTTATATGACTGCAGGACAATTTTTTAAAGAATTAAAGGCACCGTACGTTCTTGAACGGAACCACCAAAAAAGAAGCTTCTTATACTTATTCACGCTGGTAACTATAGCGTGGTTTAAAAAAGAATGGATTATTATACATAAGTACAGAAACACAAGACAGACATTTTCGGTACAGCTCGGTGACTGGGCTTGGAGGTTATATGCTCTTTGAAGAGCATGCAGCTTTTGTCAATTTGTATGGTTTTATGGGAAAATTGAAATTAAAAACTTGGCAGCTGCAGGAACTATTATATTGCAAGAATATAGATGAGGAATACATAATGAAATCTGCTGGAAACAAGAACATTATAGCCTACTAACATTACGAGTGATATTTGGAACATCCACTGAGTAACCCTTTGGAATCCGATGTACTACGTCAACGACGAATACTTTTAATAAGTACTTGTCTTTAACAAACACGCACGACACAAATTCCGAGAACCGAAGTCTTCTCGTTACCAGCGACTTAGCAGTATAAATTAATACACATAATTGAAATATCGACTGCTTACGGAACTCGACACGTACGATGTCTAAATGAACTGAATGCCGTACTTTATAAAGCCGCTAAAACTGTTAAGTGGTCATACGAGTTTTATCTATTAAGCTTGCCAATCCGAAATACAAACACTCTGAGACAGTATTTAACAGACTAAGAAGATGTTTGAGAAGTATATTTGGAGTTTAACTAACAACAGAACAGGATAAATATACCGCACATCGACACCCCTCATGAATAAGCAATATGCACATTTTTATGCCATTCCAAGGACGCATTCCGTCACTTTCATTGTTTGTGGACTGCCTTATACGGAATGTTGTGCATAGTACATGCAGAATCCTTCATACTACAGAGCAGCAATAAGTCAATAGGCTACGACCTAGAAAGCGCAAGAATTGTAACAAATCTACTTGAAAACATCACAATGTTGACTAAGTGGGACGGTAATCGATCCTTACATCTCTCATTAAAATGCATTTGTATCGTAGCACTGCATCCACAACCAGCGACCTAGAATACGTAATGAAGATTATTTCAGACTATGTTATCGACGAACTAGCAGAAAGGTGGGCGCAGAAGTGTAATAAGGTAGTAGCTGAAACACTGCGGCAGGATATTGTAGTAGTAGTAGTAGTAGTAGTAGTAGTAGTAGTAGTAGTAGTAGTNGCAGGATATTGTAGTAGTAGTAGTAGTAGTAGTAGTAGTAGTAGTAGTAGTAGTAGTATGTTGTTGTATAAGTTTTACAGGCTACATTATGGCAAAAATCTATCAGTCATGTAGGCCATATTTTCGCAGGAGTCTATACTTCATTATATGGAGTCTTGTGCTTTCTGATTGCAAGAATTCTAGTCCTCGTAATGGAAATTGTTACAATACTCCTTCTCATACATATATTTAATTATCTTAGTGCCAGACAATGTGGAAGGGTCTTTCGATCTCGTGTCTACTGGGTCGTGGATTCCTTCACAGCTCGGGACACTTAGACCAAGTACGAACTTTCCACGACAGAAACCCGAGTTCGATCCCAGGGCAATCCATGTGGGATTTGTGCAAGATAACGTGACACTGGGATAGGCTTTCCTCCGGAGTTCTCTCGTGTCAATATGCATATTCAATCGCCATTCGCAGGACGGATAATGCGCTCATCAGAGACCGCTGTTCGACACCGAAACGATATCACGCCTCAGCACAGGAATAAAAAGGATAACTCTGTTCAGAACGTTAATATACAGTGAATTTCATACTAAACCTTCATTTTTGGCAAAGACTAATGTGCAGGGATAAACAGTACCTACTTAGCTTCAGAAATGTAAACACCACATGAAGTATGTCTACATACAATTGTGTTTACATTTTTATCTTATTTCTTAAATTTCTATACATTCCCGATGACGATCCGTCAGGACTGACACATGTACATGTAACTTGTCGTTACATAATATAGTTATGTTTGAACGTAACTAACCTGACTGCTCAATTGAATGTATAAACACAAAGCGCTGTCTTCCATAGATTTCATATTTTCTAAGCGTTAAACACGTATATCGTGGGACAACAAGATGTGGACAGCATCTCTAGAGAGCTAACGAACCACAGAATTAATTTTCGTTCTTCATACGTAATGTTCACAACAGAATCATTCAGCCTATATAGCAAAACAAAATACGATACACGTGTCACAGACGTAGTAGGCAACGAATGGTTCATGTTTTACTGCTCCTGCGTTGGCAACCCTGGTTTCCCAGGTCACATATGTTCCCATTTATGTTTCTGTAACGTAACTTCTACATGTTCACAAAACATTCCTAAAACAAAACCGACACGTTATCAGTTACACTTACCTTTGTGAAGCTAAGTGCTGCTGTTTATGGTGGGATGTCTCTTATTTTGACGTAAGACAATTTAACACTTTTTCACCTATATCTGTCCACGAATGGCACCATGCGATACGTGTTCGCCACAGACTAACCCACTAGACTGTGACTGCCATCTGTTACATGAATATAGCACTATTTACGAGACTGGAAGATCGATACGACCCCAGTGTTTTGATATCGTGAAATGTGATACATTCGTTGTTTCGCGTGGAGATTTAAAAAAATACGGATGACAGCTACCTCCCTTGAGAAGGACGTATAAACAGTAGAGGAATATTATTTTATAATGTTCTGGCGATGGTAGTGTTGTATAATTATACGAGTTTTAATGTAGTATGCGGTGAAAAAAGGCTAATGTTGATGACACTAGCAATCTGTCAGCGTCTGCACAAGCTCTGGAATGGTTATTAGGCATACGTATTAGAGCCCAGAGGTGGGTGTCGTATGCAAGAAGAGCTAAACGAATCAAGGGGAGACGAAACACAACGTCCTCACTTAGCTTCTTGCTCAGACCATCAGAAGCGTTGTCAGAGCACAGGATCCGAGGGTACAAGTAGTAAACGTCGATCTGTGATGTATTATCGTTCCGGTGTCTGTAGCATCCGTGGTCCGTCGCTCAGCAACCCCTGAATTTCACCCCTCAAACTTTCAAACCATTCCCTATTTTTTGTATTTACTCAAAATACTTACCAATAAAACTACATTTAAGCACACACCTTTGTGATTCATTACAGCGGTGCGATTTGCCCCTAAAATAATTCTCAGTGAAGGTACCTATTTAAAAAATTGCGAAAGGCTTTAAATTGGTAAAAAGAAAATGTGGCGCCGAACGAAAATTCTGTGAGGAAAATTTGTAACAAACATGCGCACACTTTAAAATTGTGAAAACTTGACGCCCACATCACAAGTTGTAGTCTTAATAGGCCTTAATAGGAGTTGCTTCACAACGCTCATAATGACAATTCGAAACATCAACATGGTAAATCTAATATTACTGATTACCTACATTTCCCACCAAAAAAAGAGGCTCTAGAGAATAAATATTTTATATTTCATTTTATTCTTATAAAAACTGAAAGAAAACCATTTCGAACTTACACACATTACGGAAGATTTTTGTTACACTGAGAATGTATGCCATACCTTTCTATTACATGGGGAATGTAATGCCAGCCTTGTATTGTGAGGATTCCTCAGTATAAAGCCCCACTTCTTCCACTGGCACAATATTTCCACAAGCAAAAGTTCAATGATAAGTGCATTAATTTAGTTCAGTTTATGCAATTTTTCAGTATTACAATAAGCTATCTCCTTTTTTGGCAAGACACTGTTCGCCTACAACCATTCTTTGCCAGACTGCACTTTAAGTAGAGCTATATGTAATTCAACAGATCCAAAATGAAACAGGTTAAGGAAATGAGCTGTTTGAACTCCAGCCAGGTTATCAGCCATCCATACATTGTTAACAGTTTTTCTGTTTCTAGGGAAATGCCTTCAAGCAGCCATCTCCTTTCAAATGCATGTAGTCATATTCCAATCTCACTTAATGCAATGCAACATCTGCAATTGAAACATCATTAAATGACTTAAGCATCACTCAGTTAACAGCTGAAGGCTGCTTGTCTGTTCACAATCTCAGGTTGGCACCTATGCAGTACAACAAACACTTTAATAATGGTATAATCTCCCATATACCAAGTATCATATAACACAGAAAAGAACATTTATATTTCATGCAGCCATGAAATTATTTTTGTATAATACATGCAAACAGCTGTAACCAGCTGTATACTTTTTAAAATAACACATTATGATTCTATAGTAAATTAAACGATGCTAAATATTGCAGTTTCAAGAATCGCAGCACACTGATCTTTTCCCTCTCTTTTCAAAAACAGACCTACAAGTGACTGAAGAATGATAAATTTTAACATGTTTAATACTGGTAATCCAGTATGAATTATTTTCTACTGTGTTAGGCATTGTAAAGGTAATGCTGCTGCTGTTGCTTGTTCACTCCATGAAGGCATATAGGGGAGAAGAGGTATAGCTTGACTCATTCCTAACCTTGGTGCAAGATGAAGAGGAATGGTCAGCATCATGCTGCAGCTGCTTTATCCCTGGAAAGAACCCTGGTACCCAGTGAATAGGCATGACAAAGTTAAATGTAACTTTCATACACAACACAGTAACTCTGCCCATCCCTAATGGGTCTAGTGCTGGCTTATCCTTTGGTAATGCATAATTATTTATCTAATCAAGAAAATCAAATAGCAGTGAAAGAATCACTTACCCTACGTGCAAGTATGACACTGCACAGCCCCTTGCAACAATGCTGTACACTTGAATACTGTTATTCCTGGTCATAAAACAGTGTTAATTTTTACTGGCCTTGTAATATGCTATTGCAACAGCATATGTGCACAGTCAAGCTGGCCAAGAATTCCATTATCAGGCATTCTTTACCAAGGAAGAAAGAACACCATATGTGGAGATTATGTCAGTCTCTCTGTTATAGTATCAACAATGAAACCATTCAACACATTTTTTCTTTTCAAATTTGGCCTTGGAGACTTTCACTAAAATTGTTTGGGCAACTGTCATGTTCGAGCCACACTGATCCATAACAAAGCCTACGTTACATAGGGCCACAAGTGTAACTTGGCTAATAACACTGGGGGGGGGGGGGGGGGCCAAATTGGCCATGGATATTAGGAACTTTGTTTTATAAAGGAGTCAAATTTGAAAAGCGGGGAAAATTAGTCCCATAAAATGCAAGTTTTTCAGTTGCTTTTTTCTGTCTATTTTTATTTGCCATTCTTCAATTCAGTAACCAAAAACAACTCTTCTTAGGTTTAAAAAATATTGGGGAGGCATTTGCCCCTGCTTGCCCCCCCCCCCCCAAGTTATGCCTATGGATAGGGTCATATATGAACTTTTACATGTAGGTCTACATTACTAAGTGCTAGTCAGAGTTGGGTGAATCTGGTGTGAGATACATGCAAGTCGTTAGTGGGCCATTTTGACTTGCAGCCACATTGACCCATTAAAAACGCCTCCATTACACAGGGCCATAAATGAACTTTTCCATGCATCATATCCATTGTGCCACAGATTATTATGCTGTTGAATTATGAACTCTGCTTGTTTAACCTAATGTGTGTAAGGTTTTGCTGAAATGCCATCTATAATAATTTCATTACATTGCACTGAATAATAAAACATTGTTAAGCCTAAAACACTGCACACTAGGTACAGGTGGTGTTTGTGTTCTATGTGCATCTTCATCACGCAGGCTAGATCATACGTTTTGCATCACCATCTTACTCCCGTTTTCACCCCATCTGCGTGCTCTCCATTGAATCACATTAGAAAACTAATTTCAACCATACCCACTCCACAGAGCAGCAGTGTGAAGTAAAAAGTTATTCCTGTAATTGAGTATCATTCCATATAACACAAATGTAATTTCCTTTAACCTCTCATTCTCTGGTGGAAGGTACCATAAAAGAATATGTCACACTTAAGGTTCTCACAGTGTTGATGCAGTAAGATTATGGTCTTGTGGGATGTGACGGAGTTTAGTTTGATTCACAGCTATTAACATGCACACTTCATATCTCAAAAGACCAGAATCATACCACATGCATACCAGGTATTTAATGGGGCATTTATAAGAATCGGCCAGTGAAATCTGCTAGCTGTACTGGACGAAATGTTCTGACATATTAAACATGTTCTTGATGGATCAAACTGTAAAGATTGAATACAGGTCGATTCAAGTATGTTTCATAAAGCACCCACAAAGAAACAGTGTGAGTAAATGACACCTCCAAGAAACAGTAACTGTTTCAACTTGTGCTTTGTGCAAGGCAGATTCTACTGTGAAAATGGTGGGAACTGGGTTTTGCAGTAAAAGCGTGAAAAGAAAGAATACTCTTATTTGTACACACAATTTTTTTTTCTTTAGCCAAGTCAAAAACTGTTTGACTTGTGCATAAAGGTTGCAGAGTAGTTAGTACTGACCATGTTTGTTGTTCACAAGATACTGTATGTTCTTCACCCAAAGCAAGCTGTCCAAATGAGATTTTACTGTAACAAACTTCCCCACAACATAAGCCTGAATTCACTCCTGTTTTGGCACAGATTTACACTTCATACATAACAGGCACTGTCTTCATATTCACAAACTTGTTACTAACCTAGATAAAACTGATAGGTAAACATATCTGGCACACCAAGGATGCCAGAAACATTAAGATAAAAAATAAACATCATGTTTATTATCAGACTGATTCATGTAAAATATACATGTATTTCATAAATAACTTTTCTTATTTCAGTGGCATGCACTGCAAATATTACAACCTGCAACTTACAGTTATAGTCACACCTATAATCAAGACTGCTTCAACAATTTGTTGAGATAAGACTGCAATATGAACTGATGAGGCACTCAGTATTTATAAGATAATCTGGAAGCAAACTGCATGCTGAAATTCACGCAAATTACCTAGTAACTGATATCGTTCTTTTAAATTTCATACAAATACAGAATTGAGAAAAAAAAGGCATTTTATGGATTGAAGCATATTTATACAAAAACTAGATTCTGGTAAATACTGACAAGTCAGCCGACTGATTATAATTATGTAACATGAACACTCGTGTGAAATGTTATAATTACAGTCGACAAATTTTTGTACAATAATGCAAACTCTTTTTCTTGTAATCATCTTAAAACAAAAATTTCAGGTTCTAAAAATACTGCACAAAATTTAATATAGGTAACTGCATTCTTTTCTACAAGTTTTAAATGTGGAAGGTTGTTTTAATCATAATTTTTGTTAGTGTCAAGAACACAATTTTATAGTAGATTTTTAAATTCTTAAATCTTATTTGCCCTGTACAGTACAAATGAATTCATAAAATACATAAATGCAAACACAAAATTTGTCGTGTAATACAACAGATCAAAAATGACGTAAAACATATAAATTCCAATAACTGCTTGTCAAAAAGGAATGTCACAGAGATAACAAAACATAAATAATGTGTGATTTTGTAATTTTTGGTATTCAACCATGCAAAGGCTATTCACATTTTCTTATTAAAATAACACAACACTTTCAAAATATCTTGTTCTTTAAAGTTTCCACATAAAGTGGAATTTGCTGGTTCACTGTCCGACATAAATCGTACACTTTTGTATACAATACCTGTAACAAAGCTCTCCCAAGTTCAAAGTATTCTTTAACTGTTGGATTTGTATTCACCCATACATAAACAGCTTCAGTTTTGCTCCATACAAATCCGATAGTTGATTTTGAAATTTCTTTACATTTCTGTCCTGTTTCAACAAGCTGCACAGGCAGAGCTGCTACAGTTATATTCCACACCCTTTCTGCATGTGCCCGTGCCCCTTGGAACCTTTCTTCGTCAATGATATACAATATCCACAGTGCCAGTAATGTAATAAATGCCCCAAGCAACATGAACTTTAACATTCTGAATAGCGCTGTTGACACTGAAACAAAAAGAAAAGAAAGACATATTGCACGTGACATTCTACTGACTATGTAACATCTCAATGACACCTACTCTATGGAAATGCTTATGTTTTTATTTCAGTTTGGACTGGTGCAATATATCCCTACTTTACACGAAGCTCAGATTAAACTTTGTAACTTTTCTCAAAAGTAGTTCACTGTACAAAAAATGTGTAAATGGTGTGAAATGTATATCTACAACCTTTATAAAATGCTGCATTTACCCAAACATAAGACATGAATATTCTCTTAATTTGTCACCTGAAAAATGGAAGGGTGCCTTATAATCACACACAAAGTTAAACATGTTCTGAATACATATTATAATGGATACAGTCTGTGGGTTCTAACTTAACAGTGTTCATTTAGCACTAGAGTTGTACAATTCAGAAATTTAAGAGAATTATTTACACTACAATTACTACCAGTGAGAGATTTAGTACATGAACCACAAAACCCTGATATAGTCCTTCATTATTCCCTCTCCAGCTATGGGCTGAAAACATCTTGCTACAATCTCCAGACTGTTCACCGTTTCTTCACACTGTGCTTGCCACTTACCAACTCTGTCACTGGTCACTGTTTGCCCACTGGTTCACTAATGGTTCACCGGCACTGACTTCACTTCGCTAGACCCCACGGCTGTCGCTAAACTGACTGTCCTTGCCACAATCCACGGGTACAGTCTCTCTCTCTCTCACACACACACACACACACACACACACACACTCGCTCTCTCTCTCTCTCTCTCTCTCGCTGGTTAAACCACACTGAACTGAACTGAACTTCACTTGCCTGCCCCTATATATGCCCAAGGCTGTACATGTGGAATTTTCTCACTCCCTCTATTCCTTACTCTGAGAGCGCTCTCTCTCTGTCTAGATCCCACCAAATGATCTCATGTTCTGAATGACATCAGATGCTAGGAAAGCCTGTATGACAGTTGGCTTCTATTAGAATATCTTTCTGAAACCTGATAACTGTGAAGGAGCTCATCTTATATTTGGGCAAATATGGGTTGGATTTCATGAAATGTAACATAAAAATTTCATACCCAACCAAGAGTACAACCTGCTGTTACTTCCTCCCTCTCAGGTCCAAATATTCCCTCAGCACCATGTTCTCAACACCCTCAATTTTCCAATTTGTATTCTTTCAGTATGACCAACTTAGTTTTATACCCATACAAAATATGCAAAATTACATTTGTGCATATTTGAATTTTATGTCTTTTGATGGGACACAGAAAGACAGAACTGTAAAATGAATGGTACCAAGCGTTCATCAAATTTAATATGATCTTAATTTGTTTGTGAATGGAATTATTATCTGTTAGTCTTGTCCCCAAGTATTTGAATTCTGCCACATATTCAGAGCACTTACTGCTGTCTTTATGTTTTGATTTTCTCCCGACTGTTTACAAAACTTACAATCTGAATTGCTATTACTATGCATGACAGCACCTTTTCTGACAGGTCTGCTATAGGCACAGTTGACATCACAATCTGGAGCCACTTTCTTTAGATTAGGAATAGTGTCAACACGTCTGGTGATACTGGTTACCCCATTTTCAGCCTTCACCTGTGTACTGCTGTTAGACTTAGCAGCCTTCTTTTTCTTTTTCTTCTGTGACTGTTGCTGCTGTTGTTCCTTCTTCTGTGCTTGTGCAGCCAATTCTATTAAACCAAGAAAGTAGGCTACCATGATCTACCAGAATTACAAACTCCTATCCATCCTACTTTAGGAGTTTTAAAATGAAAATATGCTCCAGACCTCACACCCAGAAAAACTGAAAATTCCGAAGCAATTATTTTTATCATCTTATAGAGCCGCATCTCATAAGTGGAAAGTGACTGTTTTACAAAGTTGTTCCAGAACGTGTAAGTATGGTACATGGACAGTTAAATTTTCAACTTTAGCCACAGGCTGCCTAATCACATGGGTAAGAATCTGTTCGAAATGGCAGGTCTGTGGAAAAATGGAAGAAGGAATGTTAACTTCATTCTCTGTTTCAGAAAATGTATGGAAACTAATGAATTTAACCAGACATGCTTTCAAAAATATGTGCATGGGGAACATTACTGTGAGTCAAGCACAAGAATATAAGAAAAAATGAATATGACTTGATAAAGAAACTGCATTTTCAGAACCTAACAGGCTGTTCACACAATGTGTTCCTTCATATGTTATGTTCATTGAAGGAAAAACAAAATTATGTGGTACAGAGAATGAAAATTCTAATCTGGGGTGCCCAAAAATGTTCCACACTGAACCACAAAGCATTAACACATTTAATACCAGTGAAACTATCTTTCCTGTTATATCGCTGTTGTCCAAGCAAATGTTCTTCATGTCCAGAACTGTAATACTGCATTTCTGCAATAAAGTTATTGTAACTTTTTTAGGACATGTTATTAGAGTCTACCTTTCCTGTCATGCTAATGCATATACTGATAATAAATGTCCTTTCCTTTGACAATGAAAAGCCTTCAGACATTCTGAATTACATGATGAAGGCAGTGTTCATCAAATTAAACTACTACACATGCATCACAAATGTACGTCCTGTGAAGAACCCATGATGCATATTATCCTTAAAATGGATCAATGTGCATTTATATCTAGCAAGAAATATCAAGTAATATGTACACAGTTTAGCTATCAATTTCTGAGAACAATTTTCACTGGGAGGGTCTGATCATGCCAAACTTCAGATACAATCTTACTCACTGTCATGATGTCTGTAACTGTTAACACATAACATGTCTTTGATATGGAATTTGTATGATCTGTGTTTGCACCAGATCTCAGGTACGTAGCTCAACAGTTCGTTATGATCTCAAACCACAAGCTAAATAGAGATTTTGCACAGCTGTCATGCTACTTCACATTCCAGAAATAAAAATATTCATAATACATGCAGCATATCTTCTTTAAGATCTAATACCACACAATATTTTAGACTCCAACTTTAAGTGTCATGTCCACTCTAGTAATATCTCCATGCCGGTACTACAGTTTGTAAGGTAGAAATAAAGTTTTCTCAGTGCATGCCATTAAGGCATATGGGACTGGAGGCACAATCCACTCATCTTCAAATATGGCACTAGACTGAAGTGAGTGGGCAACTTCACACCCAGGCCACTTTACTGCCAAGGAAAAAGATCCTGGTACCCATTAAATAAGTGACTGGGTGGACCCCAAAGCAAACCTGGATGCTTTGGAGTGGAGAGAGGTCTCTTGTCCCTGCCAGGAATCAAACAAAGGTCATAATTGAGTAGAAACTGTGGCCATGTTATTACATTACACACACTAAGTCAGAAAATGCCACCTGCTAAATTAGCTTACTAGTAACATTAATGACAACAATGTACATGTAACCTAAGATTTAATCTTAGCTGGAATACTTAATTTGAACTACAAAAAGAACTGTACTTAAAGGTTAATGCGGTAACAGAATTTCAACCAATTCAGACCTCCTGGAATTCTAGCCTTCCAGTTTTGGTAATCATCACACCTTGTTGCTTACGCTTTTGAAGCAATCTGCGCTCCTTTTCTTCAGCTACTTGAATCTGCATAGTGTGCAAAAACGTCACCACCTTGCGGGCACTCTGCTGGCATTGCTGTGCATCCAGACAAGGCCCAGCTATCTCAGCTAACTTTGGTACCAGAGGATTATTCTTCAGGTCCAGCCAACGCAACATCTTGAGTTGTCCCAGGCTTAAGGGCAGATGTGTTATCTAGCAACACACATATCTGTATCACTAGTTCCCACATGTAGTATGTGTTATCTAGCAACATGCATCTGTATCACTAGTGCCTATATGTAGTGTTATCTAGCTGATGTGTTACCTAACAACACACACACACACACACACACACACACACACACACACACACACACACACACATATTTGTATCACTAGTTTCCATACATAGTATGTGTTACACTACTAAAATATGTTGAAAACAAGACTTAAATAAATGTTAGGCATAAGAATTAGGAATAACATACTGCATCACTCTGTACAATATCGGTACCTGGAAGAGATCTGCTATTAAGAGACCTGACTCTTACATTGCAGATAAAGGCAAACAGTGAAGTTCCTCATGCCCAGGAATTTCACCATGAACATGTACACTCTGTGAAAAAAAATCAAGCAGCCTGAAATTGTATAAGTCCCACTCCAGAAGTGACATAACATTCAGCTGCCATCATAATTCCAGTCATTCATAGTTCGTCCATATTTGTGCTCGCATTGTGTTTCTCTGTCTTCCATTCATTCCAATCATTCACGCCGGATATATATTGACCAAAGACACCAACATGTCTGCTTAATTTCAAGTTAAACATGAATTAACAACCATTAATTTTCCGAGGCATGTGCCTAGCTACCGCTGCTGCAAAGGTGGATGACCATCAGAGAGGCAAAGGAATGAGTAGTGATGATTGTGTGATGTAAAATTTATTTGCTCAACGTATTTTGTGGTTTTTGAAAGCAGATTGTTTTCTAACAAATAAATTTTACATCATACAACTGTCACTGCTCACGTCCTTGACTCTCGGCTGAGCAACAAGAACAGATACAGTCAATCTTGTGCTGCAATATATAGTTTCAAATAACCAAAACAAGTCCTTTATTGCCTGTTTACTACTACTACTACTACTACTACATACACATTTCAGTTTTCGTAACAACCATCACCAGTGTAGCGAGCAGAAACATTCTAAAAATGCATGTTCAAAAAAATTCATAATCTTAAAATGTTTTACCGGCTACTAGAAAGCCACACGTAAGAATGAATTACAAGCTTGTGTGGCAAGCTAAAATTAGAACTAAACCAGTTCTAACAGTACTTCACTGCCCCGACCAAACCAAATCCGGCTCCCCTGGAAGCAGAGGCAGAGAGTAGAACCAGCCTCAAATCAGGTTCCTCACCAGCACACCAATCATACCCTCAACAGTTCCTTTCCGTATGGTTTTAAAATTGTGTTTCCCAACTTCAGGTCTCTTGGCTCACTACAGCATGCAAGAACCAACAAGTCTGAAATGCCTGGTCTACAGTCACATTCGAACACCAACCCTCTAAATCAGAATGCCAATAAGCAACATATCATGGAAAAATAACAGAAAATGTCCGCTTCACTCGCATGTCCACCCTTGCCAGTGCAGCAAAGATAATTCTGAATCATACAGTTAAATAATATATGGGTTACTGCAGAGTTTAATCTGGCACTTCTGCGAATACGACATGTGCAAAAAGAAAAAAATATATATGCCAATACTGGAACTCGAACCAAAACACTTGTTACCTGAAGCACACTGGAATCATGCCTTTACGTGCTTGGCTATCAGTGAACATGATTAATCACTTCTGCGGCAGCAGTAGCTAGCCACATGCCTCAGAAAATTCATGAATGTTAATTCATGCTTAACTTGAAATTAAGCACATGTGTTGGTGTCTTTGGTTAATATATATCTGCGTGAATGATTGGAATGAATGGAAGACACAGAAATGCCATGTGAGCACAAATATGGACAAACTATGAATGACTCAAATTATGATGGCAGCTGTATGTTACATCACTTCTGGAGTGGGATTTATACAATTTCAGGCTGCTTGATTTTTGTTTCACAGAGTGTGCATGAGCACGGAATTTAGATTATATACAGGGTATACACAAAAAATGGTATGGTTTCAAAAGTTAACAAGAAATTTATTTCTCACCTTACACGGACACAATGTACACTGTCAGCAGCGGCAACTGTCCAAGTTTCTCATGCGCTACCAGCAGTTCGCTTCTCGTACTTACTGTGGGGCCGCTGGGCCAGTTTCAAAGATGGCGTCGCAGCAGGAGAAGGCATTCTGTGTGCTCCGTTTTGAGGTGTCCAGATCTGCCACCCCATTCGCTGGATCTAACACCATGCGATTTCTTTCTTTGGGGGTTCTTTAAAGACAGCATTTACATACCACCATTGCCCATGTCCCTCAAGGAACTTCGTGATTGGAGAACGCATGCACTGCAGACCATTACAGCGGACATGCTACACCGAGTCTGGGATGAATTTGATTACCGTGTGGATGTGTGTCATGTGACCCAGGGTGCACACATTGAAGGATTGTGATTAACACATGGGAAACTTGGACAGTTGCCACTGCTGATGGTGTATGTTGTGCCCGTGTAAGGTAAGAAATCAATTTCTTGTTAACTTCTGAAACCGCACCATTCTTTTGTGTATACCCTGTATATTCTAGGTGCCTGCAACAGACGGAGGTGACTGGTGACTGCTACAGTGTGGTGACTTTGCAGGTTGGGCAAGGCCTTCAAAATGCACACTGGATGACAGGCTGAGGGAAGAACACAGTCAAACTGATCTGGATGTGGTATCAAAGATAATAATCCAAACACCCCTACCAGGGTTTGAAACTCGGCTATGTGGTCTGAAGCTACGATAAATCACCTTCAATTTAGCCCGCTCATCGTAGGGATCCTGATAGAACTAAGAATTTTATGTCATGTTTTGTAAACATCAGTTTACATTTACCTTCATGAAAGGATACTACTGAATATCACAACAAATATTCTCTAATTTTGTAATATATATGGGAATGTGAGGTCATAAGTGGTATAAGTCTCAATGATGTGTATCAACTTGGCCAAAAAGCACATATGATGTGGATGTGATGGATGTAATGACTGAATTACAGATGTGATCTTATGTTAAAAAAACATGGACCTACAACAATTTCATTAAGAAACTACTTTCTAAAACTAGTATCGTTAATCAATAGCCACACTTCATATGCATGTAGGGAATCTAAACTAAAAGGTTTTTATGAGTCAATTAATCCCATTTTTCAGAGAAAACGTTTCACTTAAATTTAAGCATAAGTCAAGTATATGGTGATACTGTCCATGATACACCACTTTCACAAACCCTCATGCAAATCATACCCTACAGTTTCTGATAATGAAATTTTATAACACCATGTGTGTAAATTATATGATTATATCATGATATCAATAAACGTAATTTCCATCTAGCAAACCAAAATGAAGGTACCTGATTGCTGTAAAGGTCTAGGTGCCGAAGGTTGACCAATTCCCCAAAGTTGTCTGGGAGCTCAGTCAACTGATTGCTGCTTAAGTCTAACTTTATCAAATGTGTAAGCGCTGGTGCAAAATTCATCTGCAATAAAAAGAAAACCTTTCATAAACTTAGGAGATCAGTTCTGCATCTTACATGAGATGAGACACAAAAGGGTGAGAAAAAGTGGAGATACACCTCCATGCTTTCTAAAAGTCATATTAGATAGTGGCAGCAGCAGCAGCAGCAGCAGCAGCAGCAGTAGTAGTAGTAGCAGTAGTATTGGATTTGTAACCGGCCATAATTGGTTCAGTTCCTGGGAGAAGCCTTTGTGAGATTGTGAATAACAGGATATTTGGCTCCTGGTCCAGTCATCCAAATGGGAGGTGCAGTTTAGGCCCATTACTAAACGAATGTCTTCCAGATTAAAGTGTGTGCAGTGGACAGGAAGTAGTGGAAGTCTGGTGGGTGATAACTGTTGTTTTAGCAGAACATACTCCTTCTTCAGGGTAGAATAATCACTTCTATTCACAAGATTTCATAAGCAAGAAGATCACAATTGAAAAGGCATTTTAAATCTCTATAAAATTGGTAATGTGCAGAAATCAATATAGAGGTCACTTCTACCCTGAGAATGCAGGCATTATATTCTTCCAAAAATTTTGTAACAACATAAGAGGTTATATAGTATTGTAGCCAGGAAGACAATAATATGAATCCTCACTGCTGTGAAAACCTAAAATCACACATAAAAATACCACATTGTTTCACTGGCACTGTACGAGGCCTGTTCAAAAAGTATCCGACCTTTGGCCGGGAAAAATACATTTACATACCTGGAGGTCTGCAACTCTAATCCCCTTCGAAGTAGTCTCCTTGTGACTGAACACACTTCTCCCAGCGGTTCTGCCATTGTTTGAAGCATTTCTAGAATGCTGCTTTGCGAATGGAGTACAGCTTGGCCATCGTGTTCCGTATAATGTCGTCTCGTGAGTCAAATCGAATCCCTTTCAGCTGCATTTTCAGGTGGGGGAACAGCCAAAAATCACAAGAAGCCATGTCGGGAGAGTAGGGAGCCTGTCGAACCACAGGAATGTTGTGTTTGGCCAAGAACGTTTGAATCAGTTGCAAGGAATGAGCTGGTGCGTTGTCATGATGCAGCTGCCACATTCCCGCTGCCCACAGGTCTGGTCTCTTGCGCCGCACAGCATCACGAAAGCGACGAAGGACTTCCAGGTAGTATCCTTTATTAATGTTTTGGCCTTGTGGTGCGTACTCGTGATGCACCACTCCACGGGAGTCAGAGAAAATGGTCAATATCACTTTGACGTTTCTCCGCACCTGCCTGGCTTTTTTTGGCCTCAGGGATGTTGAATGTTTCCACTGTGACGACTGCACCTTGGTTTCCGGGTCGTAGCCGTAAACCCATGACTCATCACCAGTGATCACGATGTTCAGGAATGCGGGGTCGCTGTTTGCGTAGTCCAGCACGTCCTGCGAGACTTCCAGACATAGCTGCTTCTGCTCCATCGTTAGCAGCTTCGGCGCGAATTTCACGGACACTCTCCGCATTGCCAAATCATCGGTCAGAATGGAATGTACCGAACCAGTGCTTATCCCCACTTCCTCCGCAAGTTCTCGGACGGTGACACGACGGTCCTGCATGACCAAAGCCCGCACTTGGTCGATGAGCTCGTCATTTCGGCTTGTTGAGGGCCTACCGGAACGAGCGTCGCTCTCCACCAACGTGCGGCCACCTTTGAATCTGTTGTACCACTCCTTAATTTGTGTGATTCCCCATTGCATCTTCGCCGAAAACCCGCTGAATCTTCCAAATGGTTTCCACTTGGCTATCGCCAAGCTTCTGGCAAAATTTGATGCAATACCGCTGCTTGAGTCGTTCCGTCATTTTGGCAGAAAATTACAATGCGACGCTTGCTGCGTATACACTCTCACTCACACGCTGGCTGCACGTGACTGAGGCTGTCTGCTGGCAGAAAAAAATCCACGTATGTGCATGAAGGTCCCCTCCACCTCCCTCCCACAGCACACCTCCCGTGCTTCATTAGTTTCCGCGGAAAAAAATTACGTCAGATACTTTTTGAACAGGCCTCGTATGACAGAATTTTTGTGTGATATCTGTGTCACTTAGTATAAATCATAAGTATCCTTAGTCAATGGACATTATACTTATTACATATGGTGCAGCAGACCTGATTTAAATATTTTACATACCCCAAGGGACTTCAGCTGATTGTTAGATAGGTCCAGACTTGTAGCTTTCTTGATCTGCGACTGCAACACAATCACAAAAACATAAACATGTCTGTGCACAACTTAAAATACAACTACATTTATTTATACTTTATTTAATGACAATGCTAGCAGCTCTGACATTTTGGCATTGGATTGTAGGATGACTGATGAATAACTGGGGAGAATGTGGAAGGATGAGGTTGTGATCTAATTTGAGGTACGACTCAAGCATATGTCTGAAGGGATTTCTTCAGTCAGCATAGGCAGTATGGGTGCAGAGCCCTGAACGCGGAACCTCACAACAAACTTGACTGTGATATCTGATGCAAGAGAAGTTCTTTTTCAAGTGTGTTTTTAGACAACACTTTCAATTGATAAGATTATATAGTGCCAGTCATAGACAAATGAATAGGGAGCATTGATGGAGTGATAGTCAGAGGAAAAAATGGAATTATTCAGAAAACCGCCTGTCCCAGTGCCACTTTGTCCACCACAGATCCCACATGGACTTGCCTGGGATTGAAACTGGACCTCCATTGTGAAGGTCTGGTGACTAACCACCTGTGCTGTGGCACACCCATGCACGAGGAGAAAAAATGGCTCTACATAATACTAATTAAGGAATCAAAATTGCATGATGAAGCACCTAGCCACTTTTAATGACTGTGAAGTTCAAGTTCTCTCTGTGCATGCTCTGTGAACACATGGAGGTGAGGGGCAGCTTCATGCCCTGGCTGTTATACCCAAGGGGAAAAACCCCCGTTTTCATTGAACAGGTGGCTGGGGGAGTACCAGAGTCAGTCCAGATGTTTTGGAGACGTGAAAAATCTGTTGCCCCTGCTGGGAATCAAACCACAATTCCTCAGTTGTCCAACCCATAGCCTAGTCACTATGACTATGCTATCGCAGCTCCTTTAATGAATGTATGAAGGCTAATAGGTAAAAGGATTATGAATAACAAGACATTTACAATACATAACCCAATATCATTTATATCTTGCAGCATGATAAAACAAAAATTCATACAGTGTGTGAAGCCAAAGCAAGCCTGAACATGTTGCATGTAGATCTGGATGCCACCTCCAAAAGTTAGGAGCAAGGGGAAGAAGAAATAAACCTGGAAATATTTCTTATACTCAGTGTTTATACTCAATGTTTATATTATATACATCTGTTTTCCACAGAAATACCATATCATAATAAGGTATTGTCACACAATTATCTGCGCGCTGCGTCATGAACTTCTCTTGTTTTTTATGTTGGACATCCTTGTAAGTGAAAGATATACTAAAAGGGCACAGTATAAGCTAGATACATTGGAAAATTCTGGTGTTAAATTACTGTATGCCTAACATCGGAAAACATCTTAAGTGGTGCCATCTTAAATGAGATTTACTGCATTTTTATGTTATATCAAAACCACAGGAAATGCACTGTGATTGAATCTATGGAAGCCAGTAAAATTCCTTCAATTTGCCACATTTCCTGAAACCTACCTGTTGTACATGGTCTTTGTTGTTTTCCAAAAGATAGCTACAATGTCAACATCAGACTACACAACATAGTTGACGCCACAGTCATGGTTGGGGTTGTGGTTGTTTAGATGAAATGTTCATAATCCACTGGCATGTCCTTTGGAACTTCTGTACTGCTCTAGCAGGATTAAATCCTAAGACATCTAAAACGAACCTACCATGCTAACCCATGAGATAAATTACATCTTACTGTTTTAATATTTAAGTCTGTAATAAGATAGTAAGTTTTATGGGTCCTGCCCAAAACACTGTTAAACTTTGAATGTAATCTGCTATCCATGGATCCAAACTGTATGTAAAAATAAACATGTATTGAATAATAGATGAATGTTCTGTTAAATTTTGGTGGGAAATATACTAACATTTTCAATAGTTCTAAAAGACAAATATAAAATATAGTTCACATCAAGACTGAGTTGCAAATGTGAGTATGTAAGGCATACTTCATTGCAGATCATAGGAAATGCCAATCTCTATATCTTATCACAAATTATGAGAAATAAGTTTCAGTGAAAAGTTACAATTGCTTTCCATGTCAACTCACAATCTCTCGCACTGGCACTTCTTCTATTTGTGACATGCTAAGATCCAGCACTGTATCTTCCAACCGATCACGCAGGTTCAACTTACAGATAGGCATGTTTGGTATCCTGCTCCTACCAGAAGAAAAGTATTAATCAGATAAAAGCATGTTAACAAACCATGAAGGAACTAGGGTTATTTAGGAACAAATAGAATGTGAAAATTACTATGAATGATAAAGTGAATGAAACATGAAACATAGAGTTTACTTGGAGGTACAACACTGAATTTGTCTTGATGATACCATGTACAGACCAAACTGCTACTACAATCCGCTACCTCTAAAACCGTGACAATGCAATGATATATATAAAAAATGGCAAGACATAAAAAACAGCATATACAGCAAGCCAGAAAGTATTAAGAATCAAGGCAGGAAAGAATTTCTATTAGATCATGATGTAATAAACATAAGTATACAAGTAACTATACTAACAGCAGCAGTACTTATCACAGATGATACCTAACAACCCCACTGCAACAATACCAAGTTTATCATGTGATTACTATGTTGCACTATCATCACTATTTGCACTGAAGATCAATGGCAGACAACGAAATATCTATTGTACCATATTAAAATACTAAACATGTTTAATTTGAGCTATATTTCCTGGCACAATAACGAAAATTACATATACTCTTCACACTTATACCCTTCATGATCTCATGTCAACCTGTAATGTTTAGATTTGAAATTTGAATTACATCTTATATACATTTCGTTGATCCTTCATAGGACTAAGTCAAGGATGTCATAATACAATGTAATTGCCTGAGAGCTTCCTGCATATCATAAGCTGCTAAGGCAGATGAGACAGACTGTTGTGCCAACAAAAATGCCTGTCTCTCCTGCCTGAGCAGCTCAGTAAGTTGTGGGAAGTCTCAAGATAATGTCACTGCACAAATACATTACTTAATACAAACACACACACACACACACGCGCGCGTTAAGATAAGCAACAGCAACTTGATACAAATGCCTAACAGACTTTCTTCGAAGATCAGGTCGGTATTTTGAGTATGCTTTTTACAATACCTTCTCTGTAACTTGTCACTTTACATTTTTATCTTCTTTCCAAATGTTTATAAATAGCCAGATGATGGTCATGTAGGACAAAAGCATGTAGCTCTTTGTAGCAACCTACTGTGACACAAATAAAGTTGTGTTTTATGGTGGTTTTCATTAACTTTGAATTAGCAAAACATTTCAAACCAGCCAAAGATTCAAGAACTACAGCGAACAAATTAATCAGTTCACTAACTTGCGCAAAATATTTTAAACATTAATACTGTCCATTGCTTTGCCCCTTACAATTACACCTGAAAATATCAAGTAACAAGGTTTTATATACACAGAATTTTAGACACACTAAGAGACATTCTTTAATGCTGACACATAACTTGAGCACAGCAACGGAACTGTCAAAGTACAAGACACGAGAGTGCCGCACTATGTAGGCATACAAACCTAACTGTACGTTAATTTACCTTAATCAAAAGTAGAAACAAAAATAACACATACCGCGAAACCTGTATGCTGCTACTATTTCCCGCACCTACCCAGCTCCAGTTCCTTAGCTTACTGAAACACTGCTGACGTGCACGTACGTAAACTTGCCACGACTCAGTTGGCAACTTGTAGCTCAATTTCTGAAAGTGCAAAAGGGCAATATCATTATTGTAGATGAAAGTAAATACGCGTACATTCAAATACTACATAACCAAGTGACTAACATATAAGGGCACTTAGAAAATCACTATTCCGTTTTGATATTGGTGTTTGTTTTGATTTTGAAGTTTCTGTTTCCATAGCAACAGCTAAACATCACACGTGACAGAGCAAAGAAGAGTTTGAGCAATGCATCCGGTTGTGTATTATCTATTTTCAGAGAAAGTGATAAACAAGAGAATATGTAACATTCATACTGTATCTGAGGTCAGGTTTTAAGTATAGTAATTAATTAGCCTTACGTGACATATCGAGAGCCAACTTAAGCACCATGATACAAAGGCAGCGAATGTGGAAGAAAAACTTATATGAAAATATAGACTATCCAGATAATTACACAGATAAGACATTTCTAGACGAACTAAAGAAAAACGTTCATATCACAGAAATTTCTCCTCTAACTGCTGTTTTTGGAGCTGGACTTGTTACTCAGGAAATGTGCGTTGTGGTGTTTTTTGTAATTGTGTATGTGTACTTGTACAATGGTTGGATTGAGCCCGAAACAGTGTTTGTGCAAAGTAGTTTGGTGGCAGCTGTTGCGCATCTTACGTATCGCACTTTACTAACCAAGAATAACTATTATGAGGTCATGGTTAAAGATTTGCGAACTGTTCTGATATTTGTTGTTTTTGGTTATGTCTTATCGCCGATATTGAAAACATTAACAGATACCATTAGTACAGACACTATATATGCAATGACAACCTTTATGATGATTATACACTTAATATTTTTTGATTATGGTGTTCCAGCAGCCATAGTTTCTAGTTCATTGTCTCTCAATGCCGCAATATTTGGTTCAGTATGTTTAGCATCACGGTTGTCATCACCCTTCCATGCCTTCGTTTTGCTAAGTAATGCTGTTGAATGTTTTGTTTTGTTACCCATTTTATTATCCAAAGGCAGGGGGTCTGTAACTGTGCTTGCTGCCATGATAACTGTAGCAATTTATGCCCTGTGGACAGTTTCTCTAATTATGATGTTTCTGTTCGTGTGTGTCACACTATTTGTTACTGTACTGTGTCCATTTTGGTTTTTAAGGTGGCAGAATTATAAGGACAACATATATGGACCTTGGGATGAAGCAGTAGTACATGATACACAAATGTAGATTACTACAGTGATTACTGACTGAAGCAGATCAGAAAGTGAACATTTTTGATCTATTATTTCTGTTTGTACTGTGGGTGATACAGTAACTTTGCTAGTTGGATCACAGGTGTCTGGTGATACACTTCACTTTACATACCATTGAAGTATATACAGGTCACTTGGAGGTCCTGAAAAAAGGGGATATTCTTATATTTAAAAGGAAAGGTGACATGGTGGACATATTTTCTGGTTGCCATTACATACCTCTTTCTTATACATGAAATGAAAATGTTCTGATAAAAATTTATGTTTAAAGACCAGCATGTGCAGAAAAATACATCAAAATGTTTGGATATTACAGTATACATGAGTTTATAGATTTGCAGCTTGTCAGGCTGCCTAGGTATAGATTTTTGAGACATTAATGCCACCTGTTCATCATCAAACACTAACTCCATTGAGTGAAAGAATCCTTATTGAAGGTCGGTCACTCAGTTGCACCCAGAACACACAGACTTTCATGGAAATGAAAGTTTACTTTGTTCACAAGAGCCAGCCACTGGGCAAATAATCTGTCCAAGCCTGAGGTCATTTGTCACTTCAAAACAATAGTTTTTTTGATGTCCTTGCCCATCCACCAAGATATTCAACATATTGAAAGCTACCCTCCATATCTGCATTCTGATAATGCACACTGTTGTGGTGATGAGGTACACATAAATCTTGGCACAAACTTAACTCACTGCTAGAACTATGTGACCCACAGATGCACAAATCCCAGGTGGCACCAAAGACTGTCAATGTAATCACTGCAGTTTTTTCCATTACACACAAAAATGTACATCATTTCACATATACTGAGTAGGATGCGCCAGGTTACAGTGAGGTTTGTAGGTCACTCTAGTGTGGAACTTGTTTCATGCCACCTTGCTGGCACCTAAAATATGGAGGTACCTCCCAGATTTATAGAAAACTTGTGGGACTCTCATGCA
This sequence comes from Coptotermes formosanus, assembly GCA_013340265.1. NCBI lineage: Eukaryota > Metazoa > Arthropoda > Insecta > Blattodea > Rhinotermitidae > Coptotermes > Coptotermes formosanus. The sequence goes on along the minus strand of BLKM01003281.1, from coordinate 4,228,157 downwards.
ACCACTTAAGACGTATTTCAGAGTAGGCTGACGCTTGTTGTTTCACCCTAGTGACCTGAAGTTTCAGGAGCTGAGTAATAAAGGGGCTTGATTGCAGTAGGAAGGTCCAAATTATGTAGTAAGAGGTACTGAAGTGAGTATATTTTAGTAGACATTGATTCTGAGTCATGTTTGCAACAACACCAAATGAAGGTATGTAGAGGCAGTGTGTTTGCATTGCTTTGAATTAGTTAGATCATGGATTTGATTTTTCCCTGTTGATTGGCTAACCTTACATTGTGTGAGTTTCCTCAGTCCCTCCAGGCAGTGCTATAATGAAACAATCACGCAATGCCAGCTTCTACTAAAAAAATTGGAACATAAGGTGTCTGTGAATAAAATCAAACCAAAAACTTTCTAATTGTTCTATACTTTTCATAATAACTTTGAAGCCTCTTTTCCAATTAAAAACAAAGATACAGGAAACCACTTTGCCTACTGGTTTGCACATTGCAGTGTATGCCCATCACTCATTCACAGTCATGCTTGTGTAGGCATGCAGGATATGTGCAAGAGGCTGCATTTGCCTGCCTGTCTCACTCACTAGCTGACTAGATTTCAAGCGAAATGGAATGCACTTCAACTGTATTTTTCAAAATTTTTAGCACTAGTTGTTATCCTTATGTTTAATCACAGCAGGAGAGTGTGACACACTGCTGATGGACAGGGGAATTGGTGTTTCTGTGGTTGGACACCCTCGTGGTGTAAATGAATGAAGACAACTAGAAGAAGCAGTAAGGCCAGTGCTTGACTGAGTATGAAAATCTCTTATGCAAGTCATCATGATCCCATTCTCAAAAGAATGGGAACGGCCTTGTGTAACGCTGGAAGACTGTCTTTGGCATCTCTTTTATTTTCCCATATCTATTCTTGTCCATATTGTCATTACTAATAATTGCAACATGTTAACCTGTTTCAAGATCTTCACTTGTTTTTTAAATTACTACAAGGTGCAAAATATACATTTCATAGCATTGTACACAACATACACTGATCTGACTTCTGACTGTTGGAACTGAAAATATTATGACATATGAAACTGAAATTAGGAGTCTCTCATCTTCACACATAGTTTTTGCCATTCAGGATGTTGCAAATTTGTGTGAAGCACAGTAAGGCACATCAACCAAGACAAGTGGCATAACACAGCTATCATCATGCATTTGTAACAGACAGTAATATAATTCTTTACAGTATATATTTTTTTATTATGCCAACTACTGCACACAATCTCTTCTCGTGTGTTCCTCCTACATGTTTCGGCTGTTACTTCCAGCAGTCTTCAGGGAGTCAACATCAGATGGTTCACACAACAGCAGTATATCCCGAATGGCATGGCATACACTCATTGCTACATAGTCATTATGACAAGTATGCGTTTCAAGTTACAATACAATAAAATAAAATACAGTAATTAATAAAATACTATATGTTCTGCACAAAATATCTGTAGCAAGTGGGTCAAGACTGATGTTTAGATACAGACACATACAGCGTTTTATATACTCATAAGTTTTGTATATTTTATAGATATTTTATGCACAACATATAGTATTTAATTCATTATGGTGTTTTATTCATTATTTTATTTTATTGTAACTTGAAATGCATACTTGTGATAATGACTATGTAGCAATGAGTGTATGACATGCCATTTGGGATATACTGCTGCTGTTTGAACCATCTGATGTTGACTCCCTGAAGACGGCTGGAAGTAACAGCCGAAACATGTAGGAGGAACACACGAGAAGAGAATCTGTGCAGTAGTTGGCACAATAAAAAAAATACATATATATATATATATTGTAAAAGACTGCACTCTTTACCTTCATGATAATAAGGGAAATAAACCATGTTTGAATTCTCATCTGCAGGTTTTCATGGCCTGTATCTGATGTATAATTTTTAATAACAATAGTGTTTCAGTGAATGTGGCGCTTACCATTTTGAGGGCAAGTGATGTAGAAAGATGCTTTGGTATTTTGCTGTGATTCATTTTAATTTTATCCTCACCCAATTCTTAGTCTTCAATATGACCACTTTTCAAATAGTTTCCCAACCAAAATTCTATACGGATTTCTTGTCTCCTCAAAGCCACATATCCAGTCTCTTTGATATCAGTGCTGTGACAATGGCAGAGAACTTGTTTGGCTAGAACATTGTGCATGTTATGTGATACCACCTCTGAGTCAGCAACTTCAAATTTGTACATACACTAAACAATTTCAGAAGTCAAATACCTTTGCATTAAGCTAACTTTCATGGCAGAAGGCATTCTTACATATTTCATCTGCTTCTATCATACTGGGTAATGTCAGCATTAACAGAAAGAAAGAACAATATGTTTGAAAACTGTCCTCTGTAATTTGAAAACCAATATTTTCTACTTGACTGGAACAAACTGCACAAGTCTCTTTATCCTTCGGAGGAGGGCTTCAACAAACCCTCTGTCAGACGCAGGCTTATCCTGTAAGTAATGAAGGAAAAGATTTTACTATGCATTACATTCCACTCTATAAAAATAATGGATATTTACACAACAGATATTAAACTCAGCAAATCAGAGAAGCAAGCAGTTACTGAAAGAAATAGAGTTGTCATGTGTTCCTTTAACTAAATCTGGTGCTGGGGATCTACTCTGAAAGTTACATGAAGCAAATTAAATTTTAAGTTTAGTCTTCTGTGATGTAATAGTGTTTTGGTTAGCAGTCAACTGCCAACATTTTTGAGATTCTGCTGTCATCATCGACAAGGTAAAACCCTTAAGACAAGGGTAGCAGGCTCCTCTGAAGCATGATGCTTATCTATCAAACCATACTGCATCACAGCATAGAATACCGTAATCGTAAAATCAGATATGCTGGTACCTGTCCACTAAACCACATCCATAGAGTGTGAACTTAATGTTTACTGATGTGAGAACCTCAAGCCTCAGATCTAATTTTGGATTCTGTCAATCCAATATCAAATCTTCACATCAGTGGTGAATCCTGATCCAGAGGTCTGGTCTACTGGAAGGGCACACAATGCCTTTCAATTACTGTTCTGCTAGACCTGATTTCTGGAACAGTATTGGCCACAGCTTTACATGAAGTTCAAATCAGTTGTTTTAAAAACAAAACAACAGTGTCATAAAAACAATGAGGTCTACAGGATAGCAAAGAATGCATTTGCAAACAAAGAGGAAGTGTATGTCCATTTTAACACTGATGTGTGCTTGGATCTTTGCACTTTGGATCCTTCACTGATGGTCATAAAATTTAACTCAATGTGGGCAGTGCTGGCCTTAGCAAAAGCAGGGCCCGACTGCAATCCTTGTGGCAGGCCCCTGTATGTTATTATGCATTGTGTAAGTTACAAAACCAGTCCAAGAGCTTTGTGTGGTATCACACTGTGTATGTTTAAAAACTATTAATGCATGAATCCCCTAAGACCATGGGGCCCGATGGTGTCAAATCAGTCCAGTCAGCGTAAGACTGGCCCGGACTGTGGGCATACTTTTTGTTGTTCAAAGGCGTACATATGTACATACACATATATACGCACAGAGTAAAATGTTGTTACTATTACTATTATTGTATTACATTGAGGGTATTATTTATGTCTACTGATTCTGTTTACATTAAATTTAATGGTCGTACATAACCTCAAAACTTCACCCCATTGAAACATTTTGTAACTGCTGGCTACAAACAATATTTCATACACAATTTGCAGGTATGTTCACAGTCTGCCTACATACACATGATATATTCACGGATATAATGAATAAATATTAATACTATGATTGCACATACTTACTTTCCTTACCTATCCATCATGTAAATCACAGAAAGAAGAAACAGGTAACTGCATGGGAACATGATGTAACAACATGAATACTACATCACTGGATTATTCCATCACACCACAATACACCTACAGTAAATAATCATGTCCCTGGCCTCTCGCTCTTTTGAATTTCTTGTAATTGCCTCATAAACAACATGATTTCCAGAAAAAATGTACTGACATGAAATATGTATTCTGATTTTCTCTAGTACTTTTATCTAAAATGTTTCTCATGCCAAGAAGAATTCAGTGAGCTATAATAATAAATTCATGTGGGTCTTCATGCAAAGTGCCTGTGATTTTTGTTCAGTTGTAACCCAACCTGAAAATATTCTTGACAGATTTGAATAAAAATCCCCCACTATAGAATTTCATAAAAATACATGGAGGGTGAGTCAAGTTGTTCGAAGTGGACATATAGACAGGATGAAGATAACAGTCATTTTCTGGAACTTTGTGAATGCACTCTTGTTCCCTTGTAGAACAGTCTTGTACTTTTTTTTCCTTCATACTGTTTCAGCAGTTGTGTTAAATCATGAAACTGTAGTATTACTTACACATACAGTAAAACTTGTTTAAGATGTCCCTGGTTAAGAAAATTTCCCACCTAAGAAGTCAGGATAAAAAAGCACCAAAATTCTCCCATTTGATTAACATTACATGTTGCCCTTTTAATACATCCCCGTGTATGACATAACCTCACAGCCAATGTGGGGGTGTCATATTTCTTCCGCAATGCAGAGACTGCAGTCAGTCAGTCCCCATTACTCGTTCTCTCACGACAACCAAAATATTGTATTGGGCAGCCGGAAACTGATCCTAGCTGTTCCATGACCTGAATAAACCTGTGTTTGGCAACGCTGGCATGTGGAAGCTCACTTGCTGCTTCAACTGCCCGGAACTTGGAGGAAATGAAGGCAGCCAATAACATTTGAAGAAGTTTAGGCGCATGCTAGTTGAAGTGACACGATGTTCCACATTGTTGGGGGGACAGCGGTTTGACGCAAGAAAAGTGGGTGGTTGAGTGCGACAACTCATTTAAACATAATTTATCGGCGGTAATATAAATGCGTTGTGGTGTAGCGTGATTGTGAAACGTGTGGTGACTGTGTGCAGATAAGTTACATCAGCAATTCCAGAAAATAAATTCAAGACACTGCAGAGTTAGTGAAAGTAACTGGAACTACTGATCACGCCTAATGGTCTACCTAAAAGCAAACCTATGGAGTCAGAAGATGTATACAGCTACTGTTTTTGAAAAAAGAGCAAGACAACTCATGCGTGGAAAATATTTCACGGAAAAGTAAACATCTGGAATGAAATGTGAACTTGTGAATGAAAAGTCAGTGACAGTACAGGTAAAGGTGTAAATAAAACTGTTAATGAAAGGTTACAGACAAAATGGTTAAATGGTCATATACGAGCGAGAATGTGTTAAGCCAGCTGCAAATTATACAAATTCAGCATACATATGTAATAAGTTCACAAAAAATAAAAAATAAAAAAATAGAACCTTTCGGCCCTACCCTTTTAAGAAATTTCCCCCTTAAGAAGTCAGGTTTTCTTGGAATTTTCATAAACGTCTTAACAGGATTTTACTGTACTTACTTTGAACATTACATTTATTACGTGATTATGATGATGATAATTATGGTGATAGTGACAGTGATGGTGGTGATCACAGCAATAAACTAATTAAAGCTTTATTTTTACTATTCAAAATTTAAGTCATATTAATTTACCTGTTTTGTGTCAATCAACCTCCTGCTGAAACTGTCACTGAAGATGGATATCAGACCTTGTTTCAATTGGCTTATCTCTTGTGGTGATGCCACCCATACCAATTCTGTAATTCCTAGAAATAATGAAACTTACACTCCTTCATTTTAGTCTTTATGACAGACCAGAGTGTCTACTAGTCCTACAGACAAATGAAAACAATACGGCAACAATTCTGGGATACTAAAACATGGAAGATACAATCATTCTAAGTCACTGCTATCTCATTTGTGAAAGACAAGAGCAATTATTGGAGGCAAGGCCAACAATCACTAGCAGAAGGCAACAGCAGGCATTTTGTCTAAACTGTCAGTGTTTTCCATGGCACTTGTTTTCCATCACAGTGCAAATTACAATATAGGTTCCTTGTAGTTGTGCAACTTTCATCCCACAGAAATGCTTCTTACTGGCTACATGTTGTTGGCTTAGCTTAGAGGAGGACCGTTCTGTAAGTTTAGTTTGTTTTCACATGTTTTAATTCGCGTTCTTCACCCAGAGACCACTTTTAAGTGTAACAAAACCGTGGGAAAAATAATTATTTTGTAACACATCCTTAGTTTTTGAAAGGAAGACACAACAGGAATAATTTCAGAGCAGATTAATTAATATTTCTCAATTATGGCTATAAATGAATTTAAATGGTGTCTTCTAGTATATTATGCTATGTTGACTGGAAAATAGTTACTAACGTTCTGAGGGATTACAGTGCCACCTTTAGGGTCAAGCAGCCACTCTTCTTGACTGTTTGACCCTGAAGATGATGACACTATGATCCTCCAAAACATCAGTACCAATTTATCAAACAACACAGCATAACATTCCAGAAGAATTGAATCTTTGGCAACAATGCTGTGACAGCCTCAAATCCCTCATAAAAAAAACTAACACAAAATGACAAATTTTAAAACCACAAATTTCAATGTAATATTCAAAATTCGAAAGAAGTAATTGTGATGCTATTCCAAACACAAAAAGACTTACCTTGAGTGAGAACATGTGATGGTACAGTCTGAGGAAAACCACGGGGAAGAGATCGCAACATGTAGTAATCCAGGTGGCACCATATTAAATACAGGCAATTTTCAATGAGGAATGAACAGTACTCCAGCTCCCGATGTTTGAGCTTCACTCGGAGTGTCAGGTGTTGAGCAGCTAAGGATCTGTTTTCAGCCACATCTCCAGTATTCATGGTCCCCTCTGGTAGAAACTGTGACACATCAATCATATGCCACAATTACAATCAGTCAATACCATTTGACAGGTTTCCAGAAAATCAGACTGCAGATATTCCAAATATGACAGATCACACAGCATAATAAAAACTGAGTATGAAAGATCTATAGCTTCACAAAATAGAAAATTATAATAAAACCTCATTACTTGATACTGGTCAATTTGAAATACCGTATAATTCAAAAGATGTGGATAATTCATGCACTGCTGCACATGTTAGATAATAATATTTATTCATGTAATATCCCACCTTTTCCCCACTAATTTAACACTCTCAGTATGGAGGGTACATTATGCAGATCATTCTGCCAGCAGTTTTTGACACTATGTAAGAAGAACTACGACATTTATTTCTGTACTGCATACACATCAAGCTGGGATAACAGAGTTTTTAGAATGACTTGCTATGGGCTGGATCTGGCAAGGACAGGAGATTTTTCTATTCTCCAAAGTGTCCAGACTGGCTATGGGGCCCATCCAGCCTCCTATGCAGTGGGTACCACAGCTAATATGGTCATGGTATGAAGCTGGTCACCCACCTCCATATAGTTTTAAGATTAAGAATGCATGGAGCTACACATCCCTCTCAAATAAACTTTCATGGCACGCACATGGACAACTTTACCTTCATAACACACGCACATGCACACACACACACACACACACACACACATCCACAAATATGCTTCTTTCACCTTTTTGCAGGCTTTCTGCAGCCCCTGCTCCATTTATTTCCTAATACTGTCACACACAGCAACCTTTAACCTTTAAAGAGAGGATGTTTTTGAAGTCAAATATTATGATCCTATGAATTCTTAACAAGTGGCTGTATGGCACATCTGAAGCTTACTGCTGGCAGTAGACAAATATGCTTGTGACATCTAGTAAAAGTTTAGTAATTTGGATGGCAGCAGTGACAGAGACAAAAAGGAACAATAAGGAGGAGGAAGAACAGGAGAAGAGGAAAAAGGAAAACTAAATTTCAATTGAAAGTAATCTTTGTCAGAGGGAGTTTTGCAGATACATCCACATATCACTCATAAAGGGTTAAAAGTGTTTTGTAACTGCCCCTTCCAACCCCTGCATAAAAGACAAGAAACTTGCTTCTGAAAGACTAGTGGCATGGGTAGCTACTGTTACAATATTTTCTCTAAAATTGCTTCTACCTGCTCTGGAAGTGTGGCTGTGGATCATAAGAGTGACAGGCCTACTACCACAGAACACCTACTTCACTGTGCAAAGAGGAATTGCAGTTGATGGGGCATTCTTGAAATGAATTACTCTACAATCAGAAAAGAAAACAGAATGCACGCGGACATTTTGTGAAGGGGGGGACATTACACAAGTAAAAGACAGTAACTAATTGTAATGAGAGTAGCAACATGCCTCTTTAAGCTCAGTACTGTTCATGTTTGGGACGGATGACAACTTTCGAGACAAAAGGTCAAGGGTAGCCTTTTCACGATGATGATGGTCCACACACTGAACAAGTTGTTGCACCACCACACCCAAGTTTGGCACTGTGCTCTCTCCCATATGACCCTCTGAAACAAGGAACAGTAAAGGGCCATTTACATTAGACCCCTTTCTGTAAAAACATTCATTTTTACAGGTGGCCATCACTCCTTCTCATGGAGTAGTGAAATACTGTAGGTGAATATTGGTTGTACACATGTAAGACTCACACCTTTATTTTTAGAGGAAAAACAGGAACAAAATAGATGTCCCTTTAATGCACCAAGAATCAAGGGCCCTTACACACAATTTTGCACAAGCCAGGTAAATGAGGGCAGTAATAAAACTAGCAGGTGGAGGACTAATCACAAATTTGTTAGGCTTATATCCATGTGTATTTTGTTCTCCAGGTGTTGGTTACCAAATTCACAAAGCAATAATCTTGTAGAGGTTTGTGTATTTAAACAGAATGCCAAAAGAAGGTCAGTTGTCATCAAAACACGTTAGAAATATAATAAACAAGTGATCAACATGACTGTGTACCGTCATGGTTGCGTAATATAACACAACAGATGTTAATATTCAAAGAAAAGTGAATTGCTTACCTCTCATTCTTCGCTCTGCAGCCACACCTGATTCTGCAAGTGACGCCTTGAAAATAACAGTGGAAGCACGATGATCTGCTCCACGACTAGCAACAATGTTACGTGCATATAGTACCAGATGGCAGGCCACTTGAAAAAATCGTAACACAGCTTCCATCCTGTCTTCTCCTACTGCAGTATCAGTCTGCTGTACATCAGATCCACTGACTGCTGGAGTCCTGGCAGCTGAGATAGTTGCTGAACCTGTCAGTTCCCGCAACAGTGCCTCAGAAACTACAAAGTGAGGTAGGAGTGCCAACATCAATTTCTGGATGCGATGAAGCTGAGATGATGTTTCCATTCGGGGTTCATTTGCTGTGACATGACACATATCTGCAACAAGTTTCAAAATGAACGGTACTCTGAAAAGTCACCATAGTTCATCTTAGTACAGCGTAGCTCAAAAGATAACAGTGCCTCTATTAAGTGCACATGCCCAGGACATGTGACAGTTCTCAGTATATGATGCCGCCTAAGCCTGGTGTAAGTGCCGAACTAGTCTAGGTCAGCTCACTTTTACAGGTGTGTTGACAGTGTCACAATCTGAAAACCCTGCACAATACAAATACAATCTACTACCTAATATTCTTCACAGTGATGTTTACTGCTGAAAAAATGGACCACAAAATAGCATGGAAATGTCCAACATTTGCAGTTAAAAGTTACCGCCATTTAATGGTAGCCTACAGGAAGTATCTGCAGCAAAAGAAGAATCATACTTTAAAATGTAAAGCAATTGCAAAATGAGAAAACAGTACCACGTCACATTTTTACTCCCTCATTCACTGCAAACTATCTTAAACTCTTACTCATCTTGCATAACTCATCTACTCCTTATGACTGTGAATATGTTACTGAGACTAGTCCAGGTGACCACTGTGCTAACTGTGGTGTAAGTGGTGCACAACTGAAAAAGAGGTTGGGATGTGATGCCACGAATTCAGTGTCAACGCTCGATTGTCATACCACATGCTCAACTGTGAAAATCATCTTGTAAGAGACACAACAACCTGATTTTCTGAACATCCACTGCTGAAGGGGGGGGGGGGGGGGGGAGGAGTATGGTACACAAGCAAGCGTGGCACTTAGAAGAAGAAAAAATTGTAACAGCAGTCAGAAATGGCCACAGACACCACTGACCTTGGTAAGATGAACGAGCTATAACTCCAGTGAGGTGTGCCAATTCCTTCAGATGCCCAAGCTGCATATATGGACTGCCAGCTCTCAGTACCATTGTTACCATTTCACTGTGGTTAAGTATGAAATGCAGAATCTGTAACCAGAAAATAAAACCACCCTTACTGCATATCATCAGCAACTGAAGCCTGTGGACAATACATTCAATAAGCTAAAAGTTGTTTCCTGTCTTATCCAATTCATGAAATATATTTTAAAACAGAGAACATAAAAAATGTTAATTTTAGGTTCACAATTCTTACAACAATAACAAAATTGAGCTACAAAACAGTGGTCTCATGTTTGTCATAAATGCACTGGCAGCTTTAAAGATGTAAGAGGTTTGGGTTCTCATGACAGTGAATATGAAGACAACTGTCTTCTGGAATATGATGTAATGTAGTTTGGCAGTGAGACAGTGACATGTCAGAGGAAACCGCTATCTTCATCTTCAGCACAGATGATGGCAGAAGCAGATTCCTCTTAAATGTTGGTACTTTTTCACCAAACCATATGAATGTGTCATTAATCTTTCTAAAGTCATATGCTGATGATTCGATCATGAATTCAGTACTTACTGAAGGAATCAATATACCGTTAAATTCACAAAAACACACCAATAAACTAAACTACCCACATTCTTAGCCGGGAAGGTGCTGAGAGATGAACTAAGTCCCTTGCTACCAAGATGTGTGTGGGAACATACCAAATCCACACTACAAAATTATATTTTACACTTCAAGGACAGTTGCAAGATTTGCCACAACAAACACAGATTCTAACAGGCAGAAGGTTGATTTACGTAAGTGACTATGGAACACTAAACTTCAGTGCCCTCTTAACATTTCCTGAACATTGCATAGAAGTCTTATCATTAGTTCCTTTAAAAAAAAAATCTCAAAATTCTGTTTGAGGCCATTTAAGTTCTACTGCAGTGTGTAACCAACAGGAATTTGAATGCCCATTAAACAACTACTATTCTGTAATACTGAAGAAGATATTTCAGTTACAGCCAACGATATGAAATTGGAGACATTGATCTTGAAATTCCAATACCCTAAAGAAATCTGAAATAACCAACAAAAATACTGCTTCCTTGCAAATATACTGAGATTGGTCATGCAGAAATTGATGTGCTTATGTTTCCAGTGTGTCTTTGACAACACACCTTTGAGAGCAACATATTTGTCAGAAATATAGTACATCATTTGATTGTATGTGATCAAAGTTCTGGGACTGATGCTGCTGTGAAAGTACGGTTTGGTGCATGAACCAATTGCAGCCAGTTTGTGCTAGTCATTTCATGACTGTTGGAGGCCTAGTTACTAGCTCAGTCATGTCATCCATAGCAGCATCGCACATACATTGCGCTTTTATCTGTTGTCATGGACCAAACAACAAATTTGGTTTTAAAATGTGGGAAAACAGCTATAGGAAAATACAAAATGCTTTAACCTGTTTACAGAAATGAAGCACTATCTTGTACACATGTTTTTAAATGGTTTAAAAGATTCAGAGAGAGACATGAGAACCTTGAATACAATACGACAGGGTGGCCATCAACTGGTGGCCAAAGGGCACTTACGGACCATAAAATAGATACATTATCAACTGCACTTCAAACTTGAAGATAATTAGTCAGATCCTTCATGAAGTTGGCAAAGAGGAAAATCTGTGCAAATTTGTTCCATCAGTCACTGACATGAGATCACTCTACCATGACAGTGAAGCACTTCCTCATGAATCATGGCATGGTGGAGAACAGCCGGGTACCTTACCCACCTTGCCTCATACCAGCCAACTTTTTTATATTCCCTAAAGTAAAAACCATCCTCAAAGGAAGATTTCAGGATGTCGAAGACCCCAAGAACAACATAAGCACTGCATTAAATGCAGTTCCTTTGGATGCCTCTGAGACTGTGCAAATCGCAGAAAAATGCAAGTGGTATGCTGCAGTCACGGCAGATTACTCTGAAGGAAAACAAAATAATTTTGTTCTCATTTCATGTGTATCTCACAGAGTCCCAGACTGTTACTGTTTGACCATGTGTATATAGTAAATGGCACTTGAGCAACCCAATACATTTTCAAATATGTTTTCTGGATTAAATGCCATAACGCACATAAATTCTGATGCCGTACCTAAGAGAATGAAGTTCACTTTTCTGAGTCCTGTACTGCAGGTACCATCTTGATATGACACTCATACCTGCACAAAAACTTACAATGTTCCTATCAAGAAATCATTTACTTTCAAGTGAAGAAAATTAGAATTTTAAAGCCCCCAGGATTAAAGCCATTAATATTTTTAAAACATTAAAAACCACCATACAATCTACATGGAATTTGAAAACAACTGGTCAACGAATCACAGTTTTAGCATTTCACAATCTTGATACAAAAAACTTGAAGATAATTGCATATGTATGGACATCCACTAAGAGCTTCCTGTTATCAATAATATAATCATACATTCATACCTGTACTGTACAAGACTGATTGTCAGTACCAAGTGAAGTGAGAATGGCATCACATAAATCCAGCGCTGGGAACAATATCTGCAGGTATCGAGCACTAACAGAAGGGATAAAGTCCATTTCTATACGGAAACTGCAATGAGAATATAAGAGAAAAAAATTTAAAGCAGCAATTTAAATCAAGGGAGCAGAGAAAATATATCATATGGTAGTTCTAATAAAAAGATGGAGAAAGTGTATTGCAATGGAGTACACATACATTCCAAATGTGTTCTTTGATATTCTGTGTACCTCATTAACCCTAATATGTACTGCATATGCAAATCCACATGTGCATGCATGCACACAAACAATTCATGGTGATCTCATAAGCTTACATCTCATCCTGTTAAGGAATGAAAGATTAGAAATGAGGTCTGTTTACCTCCACTGGTACGGACTACTAGCCACAAATGACAATCCCTGATTACTGGGTGTATAGCGCTAGGCTGATACTTACTTTGACCTCACAATGTCTGGGTGGGAGTCAAATACTGCCATGGAAGAAAGGCAGGAAAATGTTCCTAGCTGCAGCAATAGCTCTGCGCCAGAATGAGTAGATGCAATGCGACACAATAATGCCTGTAACCACAGAAATAAGTATAGTATAATTCAATAAAATATTTCACATGAACATACTGGATAAACAATTAAATAATGATAAAAGGTAAAGGTCATCCCATGACAAGCCTGCACAGGCACAGAGAGGAAGTGGAGGTACAGTAAAACCTCACTAATCCAGATTACTTGAGGGGAGAGGTCATCTGAACTCATGAAGCAATGATAGCCCTAAAAGACAAACAAGCTTAAACACCTAAAATGGAGAATTTAATGATATAGGTAGTGCTGATCTAATTACATATTAATTTACAAAACATCAAACTAAATAAAAAATATCGCTATAGAGCTTTATTTAAAACCTGAAAAAAAGACACAATACACACATTTAGTCATACACAGAAGACTGAGAAGTTGCACTTGTTTTTGAATGTAACAGGTGTAATGCAGGTTTGAAAAAACTGTAAAATTTTGTCAGAAGAGACCTCTGCTGCTGTTCTTTAATTAGGATCTCCCACACAGTTCTTAGGTGTTCATAATACGCCTGTATTTCTTGATTTGTTGAAGTGTGCACATAACTGATTACTGCATCAATGCCATTTCTTGCGGAGCTAAGAAGTTTCTTTTTGATTGTAAATACTTGTGGTTCATCTAGTTCATTATGTGATCTTTCCTCAACAGTAAACAGAATTTTTCATATTCGTTGATCCGGATTATCTGACATCCAGATTAAATGTTACCAGATTAACAAGGGTTTACTGTACAGCTCCCACACATTCACAACCTCAGTGCTAGAAGGGGCAGTTGGTCAGTACCATGCCCTAACAGCTTTTACCCCTGGGGAAGACCCAGTACCCATCCTACAGAAGGTTGGGTGTGCCTCAAAGCCAGTCTGGATGGGCACAGAAATCCTTTCCTGCACCGGGATCCAATCCCCGGCCCATCCAGCCCGTAGCTACTTGCTATACCAACTATGCTAAATGGTCATAAAACAATAAAAACAAGAGACATATTCATGCCAAAGTAACACAGTTATGGTTTAGCAACTTCAATATTTATGTCACTAAAAAGGGCATGTGATTTTCTGAAGCTTTATGGTCTTCAGGTGCTAAAAATGTTTCAATCACAGTATCTCTTCCAGCCCATGACTGCACTATTGCGTGCATAGCTGTCTATGTCAATAGTGTTTTACCACTAATTTGCACCAGAAGAATGAAACACAAGCTGGAAAAGAGACAAGCAAATGGAACAACTCCAGAAAGAAAGCAACAGGTACAAGAAATAAAAGAAAAATACTAAAAAACACACATAAAACTGAAAAGGAAGGAAGAAAAAAGAAAGAAAGAAAGAAAGAAAGAAAGAAAGGAAGGAAGAAAGAAAGAAAGAAAGAAAGAAGGAAAGAAAGGACAGGTTAACACATTCACCTGTTCATGTCTAATGTTCCTATTTTCATACTTCTCATAGTTTTAGTGCAGCCTTACCATTTTGGATTCATAGAGGTAGAGTGGGCGAAGTGTAGTGGGAACTGTTTCAAGTACTGACAGCAGTTTCCTCTCAGAATCTAATAAGCTGTCAATTAGATGCTTGAGGTAGCCACGTGATGATAAGAATGAGACCCAACTAGTGTGGGGATCTAGTTCTATCAGCTTGTCCAGACAAGACAGAGCCAACATCTGAAACAAAAAGGCTTTCCTTTATGTGGGATTCTCACACACAAGAAGAAATCAGATGTAAAGTTTTTACTGACAATAAAACCCTGGAAGATGTCATATTTTTTTATAAAGACCTCAGTACAACCTCAATAAAAAGAACAATGTAGAGGTAAAAAATTATCATGTCAAGTCCAGGTACCATGGATAAAATACATAAGTCTTCATCAGATTTGATACATATGTCAGTCCAAGTTTATAGAACATGTTCTAGACCAGTATGTCATATGGCAGCAAAGGATGGAGGTGTGACAATAATATAATTCTCAGTTAAAATAAGTTTCAGCTCTGGAAAACAAGTTATCAACCCTCTGTAAACAAGAAACAAGAGGAAATAATGACCAAATTACAAACTCTAACAATAGTTTATTTATATAGCCCTACAGAAGAAATGCAAACAGCATTTTAAAAATAAGCACTGACAGGACCAACAATTTTAAAACATAACCCAAAGGAAACTGCTTAGGAAGACCTCACAAAGGAAGAAGCCCATGTCATAACAGAAGACATGACATTTCACAACCCAAAATAGTCTGCTGACAAAAAGAAACAGCTGGTGCTCCAGTTATTTTCAAAGAGCAGTGAACTGGCTGGTCAACAAGTTGATAGCCACACTTTTGGAACAATCTCAACAGATGACAGATGGTCAGCTGTTGGCCCTAGACACAATACCCGCAGGAGGCTCAGCTTATCTAATCCTGGGATGATAAATAGTGACACATTTGACCAAATGGCTTAGACTTACTGGAGCAATGAATCATGACTGTACAATCTTTATCCATTTATTTCTGAAGCATTTTACACTCACCTTACATACATCATGACCTCCTGTGCAATCATGGCATAAAACGTCAACTAATTCCTCACCAAAGCCAACAATGACCTCGAGGCTAGCTAGGCATTGGCTGCGCTGTTCAGCGAGATCAATTCTATACCGTGAGCTGTCCAGTCGACTCACATACAGACTTTCAGTGTTGTTGAGATCCTCACCAGGCACCTCTGGCACCAATGCTCCACCAACGCATGCAATGTGCAAGAAGTTGAGAAGTGCACCATACAAATTAGCTCGTAGCTGTTGTGATGCAATACCTACACCAACAAGCAACAGTCATTACCTTCAATATCAGAATCAACTATAAATTATCACAGCAGTGCATTATCAGTTCTCAAGAGTTAGTGTCCATGTGACTGGTCATGCAGGAGCCATTTACACATAAGCACATCTCTAACTCAACACTGCTGTTGGCTGATTAAAAATCGTGACTGAAGCCTGTTTTATACTTGCTTATTATACACCACACTGTCAAAAGCATGGACTCTCAGAACGTCTTATGCAGTAAAATGT
This sequence comes from Coptotermes formosanus, assembly GCA_013340265.1. Classification (NCBI taxonomy): domain Eukaryota; kingdom Metazoa; phylum Arthropoda; class Insecta; order Blattodea; family Rhinotermitidae; genus Coptotermes; species Coptotermes formosanus. The sequence continues at coordinate 4,211,872 of BLKM01003281.1, read as the reverse complement.
AATTTTAATTCATTGTTCAAGCTTTTATCATGTCCCACAAAATAAACATAAAAGTATAGATATAAAATGGATTGAAAAAAAATCATATTTAAATTTACAGTAAATACAACGCTTTAAAACTATGGTAGTAATTTTCTGTTTCATTTTGGCTCAAACTCTATTTAAGATTTTTCACAGCTTAAAGCATAAGAAGCCTATCCCCCATACAAATCTTTAAATCAGCGTTCTACTGTGTGTCACATGCCCATGAAAGCGGGCGTGTGCATGCACACACACAGTACAGGTAACTCTCGTTTTACACCATTTCGCTTTAACGTGACTTGAAAATTTACGCCACTTTTTGAATATGAGTGATAATACTCACTTTAACACGATTTGGCATGAATGATCTGTGGTCACGCTTATCGAATTTACTCGATAATTTTCAGTTTCACGCGATTTGGCATAGACGATCCGTGGTCACGGTTATCTTCTATAGGAGGCTGCAGGAAGACACATCACTGTCACATCATCAGTCACGTGTATGGATTGATTTTGTTGGTGTTATATCCAACTGGCTCATTTAGTTTTCTTTTCAACAGCATTGGCCTTTCTTACCAGTATGAATGAGAAACATAAATCTGCATCACCTAGTGCAATCCAAGTGAAAAATTGGCAAAAGACAATCACTATCATAGAGAAATTACGCGTCACAATGTGACATGAAAAACGTGAACAGATTGTTGATATATGCCATAATGTTAGACACGCTCATGGTATTGTACATAAAATTCATGATAATACTAACAGAATTAAAGAAAGTGCTCAGTCAGGAACTAAAGCGTGTGTGTAGCAAGACTACCACAGTGCTATCCATACCAAAAACTATGGATGTGAGTCTCTTACATTTTTTGAAAGAAAGAAATAAATATATTAACTAGAAATATATGTATACTGTATAGAAATGTATATATACTGTATACGCAGCACCTATATATCCTACAGGTCCGTATGTCCACTAATGGCATAGTCATACACTATATAGGATGAGGTGGTCAGTTCCCTAACCCCCAGTAAATACATTGTTTTAAATGGGAATTTTATATTTGATTTGCACGACATTTTTCAGGAATGTAACCCTGGTGTAAAACAAGAGTTACCTGTATATGAATTTTCTGTCTGTCATTCCAATCCCACTGTCTTACATTTCTCATTCAGACAGAATGACTTCAAAGATAAACACAAGACACTAAATTTCTTACCTGATTTCAATATCCATTCAACAACATTGGACAGGATCACCTTTAGTGTTGCTGTGTTGGCTTGAAGCGTTGGCATGTTATAGGTTTTAAACCTGTCTGGTACACCTGAATTGCTACTGCCAGCATGATCCTTCACTGGTCCAAATTTTGCTTCCTTCTGCTTCAGCATTAGGCAATGGCGAAGGTTTACCAACAGAAGCAGAACGACACCTGATGCTAAGCTTGCTAATTCAGGCAGTGCGTCTTGCAACAGCCCCTGTTAAATATGTCATTTACAGTGTAAGGAACAAGAGTATCGACTGATTCATTAATGTAAAAAATTAAATTTGACATATTTCTTAACACAGACGCACCTTCCTCAGCAGTAAGCGAACAGTCTCCAAGAGCAACTGTTTGCGTAACTCAAATGGAAGAATCTCAGGTGGAGTAACAGCAAAAAGAACCTCAGATACTTGACGCCATGCATCCATATATCGTACAGTGGATCCCACACGAGTACGATGGGCATTATGCTTCAGAGCATACAGCAATACAGCCTGATTAGCAAAGGAAAGTACAAGATTTTAACATATCAGGCATAAATAATGAGCACGAGATATGAAGATTTAAAAGACAAAAGCAAATCATGTTTAAAATATCCCTTCTCTACTGCAGAGTTTAATTAACAACTATCACATTACATAACCTGTGATTCATACAATTTGGTTATGGAAGTGTTTCAATGGTTACATTGCACTGACCACAGATGCAACTGTTACAGCCAATAAGATAAATCACCACACCACAGTCTGTGATTTCTTTTAGCTCCTACTGTAATTTACTGTAAGTTCACTGTACTGTGAAAGCATCACACAACTTGGACTGTTGTGCCAGGTAGTATTGTAGCTGGTTTCTAGAGAATGCTGGTGAGCACCTATCAGCCTACACAGTACTGTAACCCACAAGAGTACAAAGCCTCAAATTTCATCTGACAATAACTTAAATTCTCCTTTTACACTATATTTCAGTACATGATGCCTGGCAGGGTACAGTTCATTGGTTATCATTTTGATGACTTCTAGTTTCCTGTTGGGCCATCATGCCCAGACCAGGTCTGGGGACAGTCACTTTACGATGCAGTAGGCAGTAAGCTCTCTTTACCTGGAAGGTAACTGACCATAGCATGGTGCATACTACTCACCTTCATCCAATGCTAATGTTAAGCATGTGTGGTGCTCTACATCCATGACCTCACATACATTTATCACACAGTGTTTAACTCTCTAAAGATGAAAGGTAATCTGTTTTATATAAGGACTCAGTACCACATTGTAAACACTCCTTGCCTCAGTAATAAAAACCAATCAGTTAATGATGTCTAAGGTAGACATTGCTGTTTGATCTGAGATCCATACAGAACACATAAATGCAATGTGAGCACCATGCAGAATTCTTGAATGTTGAACCTGGTGGTATGTAAAGTACCTGCTAGGCTTTAAAAGGTTAAGCACCACATCATGTTTAGCTTTTACCTTCTCCTGTGTAGGATGTGGTAATGGGTTGATATTAATAGTAAGCATGTGATTAACGGAAATATATAATCCAAATGTACAGAAATTCAAGAACACTACATTTCTGTGAGGTAATGAAATCTGTCCAATGTAACTTCGTATGCAACAGATTTCATATGGATCAGAAAAGTCCAAAACCACGAATGGGACCAACGAGAAGCCCTGTCACCTAGGAACAATAACACATTAAGACAAAACAACCTGAATCTCCTGCAGTATGAGCTGTCGCTGACCAGCAGTAGAGCTACCCTGAATAGCTGCCAGCTCTTCCATGAGAATACGGTGTAACTTCTTCATGTCTATTAATTTCAATCCACTCCCCATGACTGACATTTCACACTGTATCAGAACCTAAAAGAAATATATCAGTATGTTATGAAAACTCCAATACAGAGAACAAATTACTTTTAAATCAGTCTTCATTATGTATAATAAAAATAATGTAAACATACTTAGTATGTTAAATTTTTAAGTATGTCAGATGTTAGATGAATCACTGTTAGTGAAATCTGAGTCCTCTTCTATATATAATGATACCATATTTACTTGAATAAAAGACAAGGTTTTTTGCTTAAATTTGGCGCTTATATATCTGAGGTTGCCTTTTGAACCGGACCATGTGGAGCCAAACCAAGCCCTGCATCACCAAGTCATCATGTATAAACAAACAAAGAACCGCGGACATTTCCCAAGGCAGCTCCATTTCTGTTTTCAAGCAAAGAAGCACCTAATATGGCGGACCCCTTATATAAAGCAATTCTCAGTCACTGCAAACGACACAAACAGTAACTTTTTAAGATATGCACCTGAGAACAGATCTTGTCCGAGGGTAATAATAGGAAAATGGCAACTGAAAAATTAAATATTAGCTACAAGACTCAAAAATAAAACCTGGATGAATCTACAAATTAAAAATGAGCCATGAACTCAGACTGATCAGACCACAGATGCAAAACAAAAATCCAGAACATATGTATTTAAAATTCTTAACACCACCAACACTGTGGAGAAAACTGTGAATTTTCATGAGTTCAAGTAAGTTATAAATCAAGAAATATAAATGTATTATTAAGTCAATATGGATCATAAAGGCATGGCAATGCATCTCACCAGAAGTGATTCTGAATGGTTTTAAGAAGTGCTGTATATCCAATGCAATGGATGGGACTGAGGATGATATGTTGTGGAGTGACAGTGAAGATGAGACAGTTACACTGATTGGTAAAGGTAGATAGGATGACATGTTTTGTGTATTCAGTGTATGAAATTAATAGCAAAATATTTTTTCTTAGCAATGTTTTATTTTGGGGGGGAGTGGGGGTCATCTCATATTTGGATAAATATATTTTCCCTTGACAGAGGTGTTTTATCAGGTGGGTGGGGCGGCATCTTAGATTTGGGTAAATAAGGTGTGTTACTACAACACAGCGTATGTCCCTTTTTTTGGGCAAATGCACAACATTCATTAACTTCAACATAACAGAAGCCTACAGTAAACAATGCTGACTGGTCATAAAAATTTCAGATCAAAGTAAGGACTTTTTTAACCAATGTCTTACAGTACAGGGCAAATTAACACAATATTAATAGACGGTAGCTTACAAGCACTACCACTGCCACAAAATCACTGGAAAAATTGTAGGACCACATGCACTAAAAAAAATTGCCCATTAATATGTTTAACCCCAGATTTCTCTCCAAACTGACTATCTTTCAATCAAACAGTATAAATTTTGGACACCTTAACATAACAAATGCAGATGGTCAAAAATACAACCTCGATGTGAGAATCAATAGCAGTCAATGTTCACTGGTTAAAGGTTAAGCATACAATATCGGCGTGAGAAGGACCTAGCACACAATATATAACAGTATGTGCAGTGTGAATGGTTGTCACAAAACTGGAATAACCAACATCTCCTAAACTCAAAAAAATGTAATTTGACTGGTACATGAGGGTCAATTAATTTAAACACTTTAACAATGCTTGTAAATTACATATTATTATGTTGGATTTGAGATTCTCACAGTAGTGTTCATAAAGATTACAGTATTCTGGGATATGATGCCTTGTCAAATTGTAAGTAACTACAATGAAACTCGTTTAAGACGTCCCCGGTTAAGAAAATTTCCCGCCTAAGAAGTCAGGATAAAAAAGCACCAAAATTCTCCCATTTGATTAACATAACAGATTCCCCTTTTAATATATACCTGCATAAGAAAATTTCCCACCTAAGAAGTAACAAATTTCATGACGACACAATTTTTTTACCTGTTTAATGCATTCTCTGTTTCAAAATCTTAATCAATTTCCCCGAGTTTCCATTTGTTGTTTCCAAAACGCAGCATTCAAATGGCACTGTCGGTTTATATATGTTAACCTTCAAGGTCATTTCCGCCACGTTTCACACAGCAGAATGATGCAACCGCACGGCCATTGCAGAGGTGTCATTTTTCTTCCATGATGCAGAGACTGCAGTGAGTCACTCCCCACTACTCAGTCTCTTGTCACAACAACCGAAAAATTGTATCAGGTGGCCAGAAGCTGATCCTAGCTGTTTTGTGACCTGCATGAGCCTGTGTTTGGCAACGTTTTGCCGCTTCAACTGCCTGGGACTTGGTGGAAACTAAGGCAGCCAATAACATTTGAAGAAGTTTAGGCGCACACTGGCATAAGTCACATGTTGCTGGGGGACAGTGGTTTGATGCGACATAAGTGGGTGATCGATTGTGACAACTTGTTTAAACATAATTTATTGGCAGTAATATAAATGCATCATTGTGTTGTGTGATTTTGAAACATCTGTGGTGACTGTGTGCAGATAAGTTACATCAGCAAGTGCAGAAAATAAATTCAAGACACTGCAGAGTTAGTGAAAGTGACTGGAACTACAGACCACCCCTCATGCTCCTCCTAATAGTGAACCCTGCCTGTCATCTTCCTTAGGCCTCCCTTGATCATGGCAACATCAACAATGGGTATAAAATGCAAGCCACTATCAATATCTGAAAAGCTGAACATCATAAGCAAAGTGGATGGCACTCCAAATGCACGTCGTACCAAAACTGCTGAAGAAGTTCAAAGCCTATGGAATCTGAAGATGTATACTGCAAATGTTTTTGAAAAAAGAGCAAGACAAACCACACTTGACAAATATTTCGAGCAAAAGTAAACATCTGGAACGAAATGTGAACTTGTGAATGAAAAGTCAGCGAAAGTATAGTTAAAGGTGTACATAAAACTGTGAATGAAAAGTTATAGACAAAACAGTTAAATGGTCAGATACAAGTGAGAATATGTTAAGACAGCTGCAAATTGTACAAATTCAGCACACGTACGTAATAAGTTCACAAAAAAACTTAAAAAATAGAACTTTTCGGTCCTACCCTTTTAAGAAATTTCCCGCTTAAGAAGTAGGATTTTCTTGGAATTTTTAAAAACATCTTAATAGGGTTTCACTGTATTTACCAGTCCACATGGGACCATATTCCAGAATACTCATTTAAATGTTACCCTAAGTTTCACTTATTTAGGTAAGATAAAGATTTTTATGCTGATGGTGGGTAATATCTTCTTAGAAAGTGCATCAGTATTACAAGTAGAACTGGCAACAGGTTAAGGACACATTACTAGCTCCATATATGCAGCAATACAATATATTCTCATGGCAAAAAATTTTGGTTAGTAATTGTAAATTCAAATTCCTCGAACAAAAGTTCCTTGCAGCAATTACTCAAAAAAAGCCCATAAAAGTATTTTACTCATATTACCTGTTCTATCTGAGAAGGTTCAAAGAATTCCCAGTTGGGTGCTGTCACACTTGGCAGAGAGAAATCAAGGAAGTGCAGCAGTCTTAATACAAGTGGATCACGGTGATGAGCTGTGCTTCCAAATGCTTAAATACATAGACAGAGAACAGTATTTAAAACAAACACAAAGGCTTGATCACAAGAATCTAATGTCTGTAGCCACATTCAGTTTAGAGAGGCTTACAGTTCCAAAATACTGCCCTCAGTGTTTTAATGGCTATAATGTTCACAAATATTGGCTCCTACCAAAACACCATTAACCACTTGCAGTTGATTTTTACACAAAACACCTCACTACGTACAATTTATTTTCTTCAAATTCCAGGGACATCAAAGACTAGACTGGAACATTATTTTTCTGGGTTGGGCCAAATCCAACCAACAAAGAATGCATTTGTGAGATGGTTAATATACATGTATTAGTGACCAGTCCCTGATAATGGAGATAGAAGAATCTTCACAATATCAGAGGTTTATTCCATATCAACACAACACACTAGGTCACACTATGTCACTGTTTTAGTTCCATGAATACTTGGAGCTGGAAAAGAATGGATACTGGAGAAGGCTTTGTTATTACAAAACCCATTCTGATGGAAACATCAATGAATAATAATGTGCTTGTGATGATTATGTAAAACACTATGAACAAATTATTGTTCCTGTAGCCTAATATAAACAGGCATCATGAATGCGCTACTTCAGAATAAAGTTAGAGGCACTGAGTATTTCTAAAAAATAATTACGTAAATATAAAACAGATACACAGGAACACTTGACAATCAGTCAAACAGTTTTTGTTTTGTACTTTTACGACAAAGATGGTCAATATGTTATATTTTAAAGAAGAGTCATCACTTAATACTCCAAAGTGAATGACATTACATAGAAAAATACCACTTAACTGGTTAGGAACTTAAGAAACTTACATGATTAACATTGGCAAAGATGTTAAGAGTAATGAAAGACATCTTTACATCCCTGATGCCTGATTTGTATCAGATGGTGATTATATACCTACGCATGTACAGTCAACTGTATACTTACGTGACAGTTTGCAATAAACCCTACTGTTAAAATATTATATTTACCTAAATATAACATGACCACACATCACAATATTCAACTTGCAACAAAATTCCTGAACAGAATGTGTTTGTGTATAATTACAAAGCAACCCCCAATTTTTAAATGAAAAATTAGTACAAAATTCTCATCTTATACTCAGGTAAATACCATACTTCTTGGCCATCTATACATTGCTTATTATGCTGTAAACAATAAATTAGACCCTAAGACAGTCCAAGCAACTCAAATTTAGTTTACCTATTTAAGAAGTTTCAGAAGCAAGTCCACTCACTCACTCACTCACTCACTCACTCACTCACTCACTCACTCACTCACTCTCTCTCTCACACACACACACACACGCGCGCGCGCACACACACACACACACACACACACACACACACACACACACACACACAGTCTTATAAATGAGTTAACAGAAATTTGATGATGAACTCACTGCTGGGTGTTGCCAAGTAATGGCTTAGCTGCATGATAGTAGACACCTCAGTCACTTCCGATGGTGCATTCTCCTCTACGGAGACAGCAACCATCTCTTCACCTTGCTCCCGCACCAACAGGTTCACAAGATTTCCGAGCTGTGAGTGATGCATATGGGTGGCTGTTACTTTCAGTTCAATAGCCACTGTTTTCAGCAGCCATGCCATCTGGTTCAGCTCCGAAGCTGCATAAAAAATATACCTGTCAAATAGCTGCATATACACACAACAACAGAGAAGATGAGGGGCAAGGGCCTAAAAGAGCAATGACAGGTGACAACACTAGACAATCCAGTATGAACTTCAAAAAGTCAAGAAGGATGGTGTAGCATCGCTAGCCTACATTCATATTTGAGACATGCAAAGCTAAACTCACAGCCAAATTATGAACAATCCTGATTGTTTCCTGTTGTCCTGTGTTCCTGTGTCCTGTTGAATGCTGGGGTAATATAAAATAAGCCATAATTGCCTCCTTCAAATCCCTGCTTATTCACCATTTATGATAATCTTTTCACATCATTTCACAAAATGTAATATACACAAGTGAAAACAGCACCATTAAATGACTTGAAATTAAACCAATTTGTCAATAAAATGGACAGTGAAATTAACACGTAAGTTAACCATGCCACTTGAAACAAATGGATGCGTCTAGCCAGAGCAGGGAGGCAGATGTTCCTACTCTTTACACTCGTGGATAAAGTCAGTAAAGAAAATTAAGCAAAACTCACTCTGTTGTGGTTCACTAGTGAATGGAAGGCTTGCTAAATGCCGAGCGAGAAAGTCATTACACGAGCGCAAAAATCGCAGAACAGGTTCTGAAGTCTTGGTGTTTGCACACAGAGAATACAACATGCAGTAAGCAGAGTCCAACAACCGAGGTTTAGGAACTTCTGCAAATGGTACAGTTCGTGCAGTAACTGACGAATCCAAGATGGCAAGTAGAGAGTGAAGGCATGTTCGAGGGAATCCCATGACACCTGGAACACAAGATGACAATTATGTACACAAATTTCAAAATCACTACATGCTGTGTGCCCTTCCATCACTTGTGTTACTGTCTTTTAGTTCTATGACAGTACACTTCAGTCAATTTCATTGCATAATTCATAGCATCTTGTAATTCATACACAATCATTTTTCATTTCAAAATTAGGAAAAACAAATTCTGTATCATACTTCACCCTTTCAACTCATCTGCTTGACTGTAACACAATGGAAACAACAGCAGAAAAAGGAAGGAAAAAACATCTAAAACAGGTAGTAGTAGAACCTACTTTGAGGCACTATCACAGCATTAGCCTGGAGGAACTAAAGAAAACCAAGAATACCCTCAGAATAGCCAGTCTTTGGGCCAACATTTGAACCCAGTAACATCGCATATACTGCCAACCAATTGATGTATACTTATGTTATGTCACTTGACACATTACATTGCAGCCAGGGAAACTGACAGAGATAGAATACTTACGGATGAGGTGCTGTGGCATACAAAGAAATGTGACAAGCATGATACAAACACCAAGTTAAAAACCCACAAAGAGTTGAAATACAAACTATGATCTTTCATTATCAATAATAATTAACAGCTACCAAGTTTTTTGGAAGAACATTTCATTCTCAATAACAAATCAAGATGACAATGATATTTTAAGTGACAACTCACTTTCACAAATTATGCACCTAACATGACAAAAATATTTTAAAGGAACATGGCAATATGCAATTAGCACACAACTTACCTTCACACTCTAGTAACATACAGTAATGCAATTTATGAGGAACTATGGAGACTTCTTTGTCTGAAGACTTCAGACAAATTCTGTGCTGAGACAGAGGTGAACAGCACATTCTCGTGGATACATTCTGACTACAACCCTTGTGCAACTTAAAAGTACGAATGTTACAAAAGCATCTTGTTAAGTAAACTTACAGGGGAATTACGAACTTATTATGTGAGATAATCTAAAGTTTTGCAATGTTTTATTCAATAAACTATTGCACTGTTCAGTCATTTGCAGTGTTCTAGCTACAACCTCACAATACAAACTGACAGTTCTCTATACAATATCTATATCTATAAAATATATTGTGTGTACACATTTAATCATATTTTACACTGTATATTTAATCTCAGTTACTGCCAACTGTCACTGGTAACCAGAAAAATGTTACGTGTTATTTCTCTTTACAACAAATTAACAACCAACAAAATATACTGAAGCTAAATTAACTCTTATCTTTCTACCATAAGGCGAGCTCCAATATTAAAAATTTCTTGGTCCAATCATTTATTAAAGGTGCAAGTTTTGTAATTCTGCTTTTTGGTATCCTGTGCTGGGGAATGAAGAACTACTGTAACTACACAACGCATGTCTGCCATTGGCTGGCAGTATTTTGTATCATGCACTATATTGTTACCTACTAGATTTACCTAAGCATTGTTGATGCATCTCTTTATCGCCTTACTATCCTACTCATCCTCACCTCCTCACAGTGCATCCTGTTTACACAAACAAGGCTTTGACATTAATTATGGCGCCAATGACATTCCCACTAGCTGCCCCTACTGGTATTCATTTTACATATATGGAATGCACTAAAATAATAAAACATTTTATATGCATAAGACCCAGAAAAGAATTGGACAGTAAAAACTAAGTGGCTAAATCAAGATTCAAAGATACACATGCACCACAATGTTACATTAAATGTACACTGTCAATATTGTTTAATTAATGCAGTTTATTCATCATTACTTACTACCCCCTTGTGCTTGTATAATGATCAAATATTTTAATGTTAACATAGCAGTATTCAAATGCATATGTGAGCATTGTCATGTTTATTCAACTCTACAGTGCAGAGCCACAATTACATGTAAACCTGGCCAATTTTAATATTAACAGAAACATGTTTTCTGCAAATTTAAAACTTTAGGAGAGGAACTTCTTACATTTGGGTAAATACAGTGTCGTGCTCGCTATGAATGAAAATACACTACTTAACAGTTCTTCAGACAGTAAGCCTGAGAGGTCAGCAAAATGAAGAGTAACTTTATTTCAGGGACAATGATTAAGTTGGAAACAATGGAATTGGTTGCCTGTGGTTTCTTTGAAAATATTCTGTAAGAGTGCTATGAAGGAAAAAGCATACAACTTTGAACTTCACATACTTCTGAATGGGGGTAAGTAAAGTATATATTTCTTCACTCACCAGCCTGCTGAAATGTTGATTTCTTAATGTCTTTGTTGAGTTCAAAGCCAAACAGATAGTGTGCAAGATTTGGAGATGCATGACACAAGCACTGCTGCAGGAGTTTCAGAATGGCTTCCTTTGTCTTTCCCATAACAGTCATTTCCTCCCCGTCATCATCTCCCTATGAGAATTTAATAGATTATAACAGTTTTATTGAAATTCTCCCCCTTGGACAGACTGTATGGGTTCCTTTCAATGCAAAGGATTAATTTCTGCAGACACTACTCAACATCCAACTTTAATGCCATATAAAAGTACACTTAAAACACAAACAAAAAATGCATTAATATCTCCATATAACAACATCCAGGAGTTCAAATTATTTTACCTGTGACATGTGGACAGTCCTCTTTAGACATATAAGATAACAAAAGTGCAGGGCAATTATTAATAAAAAACACTGCCTGATAACTGGGCCAACAAGCTAGTTTAAACGTAACTTCATAAAAAGGCTTCAACTGCAATATTATGCTAGTAAATATTTTCATCAAAACATGAGAACTACAGTTTTATTTTGCTGCTAGTGTATGTGTTCCACCTTCATGTACCATTAAAAGTACTCAACAGTCAACACACTACAAATGCAGTCAGAAGTTCTGAAAATTACAACTTACAGAAATGATGTCATCATCTGCATCAAGACAGTCTACAAAGCCATGACGAATCTCCATTCTGTGCACTGGAGATGAGGTGAATGCACTAATAAGTTGACTGTGAGATGTAGGATACATGGTAACAGCCAGAAGAATCCTTACTGCAGACAGCGTATGATGAGGCAACCACGAATTGTATGTTACATATCTACAAAACACAGGGATATGTTAACTCAAAACAGGTTGCCAGGTAGACTTATACAGCCTCATTTCAATCACACAAAATTCAGTCAAATCATGTGTTATTAAGATTACAGTCAGGTAATGTAAATTTATATGCTAACATTAAAATGCTATGTAGTTCTGGGCTCAGCATGGTGTAATCGTGGATGGTGACATACTGAAATCATAGCTGAGATGGATTACATTTTATGGGTTGCAATTTAAGACATGCTACAGACACTTCTCAGACTTGAAATCACACTGTTGTATTATACTTCATACTTTAAATGTAACAAACACACAAATACAACACTCATGAATCCATAACGTTTTTCAGCCTGGTATACTTTAACCCTAGAATGATTACCATGGGCACAAGTACAATTACATAAACTACAGCAGGCTTTATATTATATATGTAATACAATTTTGGCTGCACAGTGAAACCTCAATTTTATGCTTTTGAAGAGATAACCTCAAACACAGAAATGAGAATTGTTTGAGATCAGGGAAATGAACACACAGTAACATAAAGAAAAATGCTAGTTGCTGCTTAGAGAAAGGTCTGCAGTGGGCATAACATTCTTCACTTCTTGTCATGGTTTTTCACAGCTGTGTTTGTAGACTCTACAGGTCCCAACCACAATGCACGTTTGACATGTGCTCCAATACCAACACAAATTTCCACTACCATACTAACTTAACATATACTGCAGACACTTTCTGTTTTGCTTAATTGTCCATATTTCAAGCCAAGAGAAAATAATTATTGAATAAATTGCCACGCTGAAACACACAACGCTTATCATCATACAGATTACTAAAACAATGACTGCAGCTAACTAGACTTAACAGTCAGCATAATATTGTTTTTACATTTGCATCTGGCAAAGCTCTCCCATGTAGCAGTCAATAACTCTTATGTGCCTTTTGTACTGAGACAAACCTTTAAACACAAGCAGAAAAGCAGCACCACTTGGTTAATTTTCACGAAATAACACACTGTGCATGTAAAATCAAATAAAATTCCATTAAAAGAACTTAGCAAAAATATAAATGAGTAAATATTAAAATGTTTTAAATACGGGCGCTTGGCTGTGAACAAACACTGTATTTTACAAATGTCTCAGCTTACTCACTTTGCCACATTCAGCAGGTGATCAGGTTTGCCACTACGAGGGTTGACACCAAGCAGAAGTTTGTTGAGTCCAGTAAGAAGTAGTGAGCATCCTGAGTTGCTTAAAAAACTAAAGAAGTTCTCTTGATGTGCCAAGGCTCGATCCAACAGATCCAGGCAGCTCAACATGCTGTCTTCCAACAACTCTTTGCCAGGAAATGGTGAATATGTGTCCAAGAGATGACAACCCTCATCCACAAGATACAATACCTGCACACAAAAAGAATACCCTTCAGTTAACTTTCAATGCAAGCCAAAGTGATATGGGCCTATGAATGAGGAAGCACCAGATACATGAGAAACAATTCATAATGAGGTTTCATAATCTGTACTGGTCACCTGTTCTTTGAATGTTAAAATCAAGGGAGGTGAATGGGTATGACATGTAGCACACACACGACAAATTAGAAATGTAGACAAAATATTCACTGGAGAATCTCACGAGGGAGACCTCACAATAAACGAAGGATATTTAAATGTCCCAAAGAAAATGGGTTTGGAAGTGTAAACTGGATTCATGTGGCTAAGAATAAGATCCAATGGTAGGCTCTGAATTTCATAAGGTCATGGATTTTCTTCATGAATTGAGAATCAAAATTTCAGCATTCTGCACCACAGGTACACATAGCACAATCATAACAGAAAGAGGAAGAGTGTGGTTTGTAAAAAGAATGTCAGTGTCATGGCAAAAATTAACACCATAAACTTCTACATGCTACACCTAGAGGAAAATCTGGCATAAACATGTGGGACTATTTTCTGCACTCTATGCATTACAAGTTGCTTCTAACTAGCCACAACTCTTTTTATAACAGTTCTTGCACCAACTATACTACCAGTTTCACTTCCTGACAAATTTATATGAGGTGGTCCATAACCCATCCCTTAGGCCTCTCTCCCTTGCCTACAAACAATTCCAAGTTCCAGGATGTGCATATAGTATGTCAGGAGGGAAAATATTTAAAGGTGTTAGGTGCACATTTGCAAAACCGCTGCAATACAGGATGAGGAAACAATGGCCAAATTCTCAAAATGTTAATCCAGACTTTATCTAAACAGAAACATCAACTACATGATATTATTCAGCAGCCTGTTTCACCACACATTGTTTCACTAGAGAACAGGTGCTCAGGGCATTTCTGTGACTGTGCTTTTGCTGTCTTAATTTAGTATGTACTCCACTCATCTTATGGCAGTGAAATGAGATCTGAATACAAATGTCAATGTCATACACCTCCATGAATTCAGTAGCCCATCAAAGGCAAGAAATGGAAGCTGCCATCTACAGTATTGGTCACCACTTTAAAGAACAATAACAAAATAACATTAGCTGTTCTATGTGATGGATGTGGCAAACCAAAGACACAGAAACTAGCAACAAATGCAGCAGATGAAGATTCTGAATCTGTGCCCTTTATGGGTTTTGCTGGTGTCTGCTTAAAAGACATCTGACATGAATAACTGTAATTAATGGAAGGCAGATAGCAGCCACATATTGACAAACACAAGGATACTAGAAATAACTGGAATTATGGTGCCATCTGTACAATGATATCACTTTTAATTTGCGACTCATAAAATTTTAAGTTATTCACTTTTGTTACAGAGTGTATAAAAACAGAAGCTTGCAGAAAGTTCTACTTTGCCACTGCTCCAGCAGCAGCAGCAGCAGCAGCAGCAGCAGTAGTTGGGTTTCCTTAATTTTTTGCTGGATTGACATGGCAACATGAATTACTGCTTCATAACTTAGAAGTGCTTTATGTACCTTATCATAAAATGACAAGTCCTTCAAGAGCAAATCATGTGGAACATCTCATTTGCCCAGTTATAGTAGCAGGTTCTTACATCAATGTAAGACTGGCCTAATTTACTTCAACGTGTAGTTTAATCCTTGAAAAGCTCAGTTTTAGAGAAACATAAGCAGCAGAGCCTTCAGCATAACTGCATCCTACAATACATATACTTACTCACCAGTCTCAGTAGTTCAGACTTGGTGTTGAGATGGACCATGATATGGTAACCTGGATGAGGGTTTACTTGGGCGATAGCACCACCCTGCAGCTCTACATGACTGCCCACAAAGTCCTCAACTCGAGGCTCATACTGGGATAAGAACTTGGCCATCAGCCTCAGGCAGCTTTTAGCAACAACCCACTGAAAGGATTATAAATGTGTCATTTTATTTAATCTTACATTAACTAATGACAATGCTACAAATGGAGTAGCCACAAAGCACTTGAGGAGACAGTCAGATCGCTGTCCAGACCATTTCCTAGCCAACATACCAACTATGCAGTCCTGGCTCCTACACTACAAAGAATAGATGTGTTTATTTTAAACATGCTAATAATATAATATGAAGCTGTATTTATTTGCGTGATTGTTTTCTCAGCATTATTGAGGAAGACTAATGTCTTACAGGATATGACACTATATTTACATGCAGAACTACGACAGTTTTAAATCCAAAGTGCACAAAAGTTACATGGTGGATCACAGTGGAAGCAGGACTGTTCCAGATGTGTGAACTTCATATCATTTATTTTCCTTAGAAAGACGTTGCTGTCTGCACTTTAAAAAATATGTGCTGCTGCTTCTGGGGTTTGGTTGAAAAGTTTACTTCTTATGTTTCAATCTTGGTTATTACAGACACTCAGAGTTGTGAACAACCAGTCCAATCAATTTTACTTTAAACTGACTAACCTAACTGCATATTACACTTCTGACACTGTAACTGCCAGACAAAGACAAAACATTCTGTATCTGAGAACAACCACATGCACAAATATAACTATGCTAGGCTACATGCACATGAGGAAATTCTACTAACCTTCTCATCTGGGTTCTTATAAGAACGGTTATTAAATCGAAGAAACACAGAGTTAACGACAAAGTTCAAGTATGGATCAAAGCCTGGGGTTCTGGTGCCTACTCCCAGCAACCTTGGAACTGGAACATCTGTCAGTACATCTAGCAGATGCAACAGGGCCCTCGTGAGGGGAAATTCCTCGTTGCGGGATTCAATCTCTTCCAGCTCGGTCTGTAAGAATTATTTCCTTTCAAAAATTGTATTATTCAAATGTACGTATGTTGAGGATGTCAAGCGATACATATTTTTTAAGGCGAAGTGGAAAATCCAGCAATTTTATACTGTAAGGATTGTAACATACCACTCTGTGACCATTGTATGTCTGATAACCAGCACTTACTGGAAGGTTTAGAAGTACCACGCATGGAGTGCAGTAGATGTGAGGAAGTTAAAGAAGCTGGTGACTAGGGACATTCTGTTCTCTCTGGGGCATGGCTCAGTGCTGAAGAACTTTACACTTTCTTCATAATGGAAATGGAAATCTTTCATGGACAACCAGCAGATTTGAAAATATAATTGGTTTACTCACCTGGATGCCACGTGGTTGGTAGCTACTTGTGCTTGGTACTGTAGTTAGTATTTGTGATGCTTCCAAGTTGTGCCACAAGGTAGCAGCAGTAGTTGGGGTTTTGGCAAGCGCAGCTAGAGTTAGAAGCAACTCTGCCTTAAGTGGAATGGGAACAGAGCAGCTGACTAAGCCCAAGAGAACACTGAGAGGGGCCCAGTTTGGATTGTCACAGAGCGCAACTCGAGCCATCTCATCATTTTCTGAAACAATGTGGAAATACCAGTCACATGTACCAAGATGTAGCAAGTAATTTAATACAGTTTCCATTAGCAGTGAAGTTAAAATCACTAAATTTATCATGACAGACTATAAGCTTAAACAATGTATGGAAAGTTTCCTCCATTTGTTTCAGACAGTAACTGTACAAAAGCAGATGAAAGAAGGTAAATGTCCAGCAGCACAGGAAGAATTTCATATATTCACAAACTGAAAGAAGGAGTCGGTTTTGTCACTGCAACTGCTCAAAAGATTGGTCCAGGTCCTGAAATATTCAGACAAAAATTAATTTTCCATTTATTTAAAGCTAATACTTAGATATACTGTGACCTTAGATAATACACTTTTAGATACAGTAAATGGAGCAGGACTAGATTGTTACTCCGTGACAACTGGGTGGGGTCCTTGTCTGCCAGTCAGGTAAATATGGTTAACACACAATATTCACCTGGGTATCAATATTGTTGTTGTTATCCAAATGAATGCCACAAAAGCATCAAAACGGAATTTGTTTATATTTGTAAATACTGAATAAAATGACAACACATCAACAATATGTTTTGACACTTCACACATCACCATCATGAGGAAAACATGTTTATCAACTTGGTGTGGTTATACTGAAAGTCGGCAAGTTTTCCTCCAACGATGACCATGTATGAGGCTGAACCATGTCGGGGGATGTACTGCCATTTATTCAAGAGACACAAATATAAACAAGCTGTGTTCTAATGGTTTTATTTAATTAAGATGGTAATGTACGATATGCATTCCTTGTACACAGTGTAAATACACAAGCAAGGTTGGGTCCTTCCTCATCTTGTACCTACAAAACTACAGATCTTACACTGCTTAGGTTTGGTACTAGATGTCTACAGTAAAAATGCGCAGCAAATTCAATTTTGATTCATATCAGTCTCATCTAACCCATCCTCTATAGAATGTTCAATGTGAATGTATTAGCAACTTTGTTACAAACAGATAATCATAAAAAATGAAACAGGCATACAAACAGTAACAAATTTTTGTGGAAACTAAGTAAACCCCATAAGAAAATACCCTTCCAGTCTCACTTATTTTGAAGTATACACATTCATCTATGAACCACAGCCCCACTTAGACAAATTAGATAATGGTTATTACCAGCCACAGCACGGACTACTGCCAGAACAGCCTGAAGACCATGGATCTCCTGCGGGGTAATGCCTCGTGGGTAGTTTCTATGTCTGTACACAGTGTCTGTAGTAGGCGGTAGCTCCTGGCGTAAATTACTGTAATACCTATCAGAAATGAAAAAATTTCCTTCTACATTTTACTTCACTAGGTGTGTTCAAATTCTCAAATAGTGCTGCACTAATTGCTGAGATTGTGTAGTACTACAGCAAAACAGTCATTTAAGATTTCTTTGGGGATATAAACATCAAATTGAGGAAACCTCAAAATGCAGGAAATGTGACAATGAGATTACACTGAATATTAAATAAAGGATAACCCTAAATTGAGGAAACATTATTGGAACCTACAATGTACACAACTGTCTGAGAGCATATTATACAAGAAAATTAAAGATGTTGAACAATTTCACACAGACAATCTTCAAGTTGTAACTTTTTTAAGAAAATAACCTTCCCACTTTATTGAAACCGTTCAGGTTTATGCACTAACATTCTGAGCTGTCAGTTTTATGCATTTTCATTTATTTCCTGAAACTGCTACCTGATCTAATTTCCAAAAAGCTAGCACTGAAATATAAAATGCAATTACTTGTTTTATACTGCCGTGATATATCGCTTACCATGAAGGAAAATAAAATGTCAAGGAAAATATGTACTTATGACAGAGGAACTACCTAGTCCATATACAGACCGTACATGGAGATCAAAAACAGAACATACAATGGAATCCTATGTTCTCTTGTGTTGTGATATAATCTCTTACCGTGCAGGAACATACAGCCTCATGACAGACCTACTGGCTACCATGGGCCAGATATGAAATTCCTAGGATGGCAAGAATGGAATAGCTTTTGTCATTTAACATTAAACTTTTGCAGTTCCTGTCACATTATGTGTTAGGCTCCTTCTATTTATGGCATTCCTTACTTAATTTACCTCCAACAAAATCATTGAGAGAATTCAATATGAATGCACTGGCATTTACACTGGGAAAAACATCTTGGAAAGCAGCCTCTTGTAAGACACAGCTGATCACACACAATTAACCCTTTAAAGATGAAGCGTATCTCTTGCATATAAGGATTCAGTGCGTACCGCGCAGTAAGCACTCTCTATTGCGGTTACAAAAAACCAATCAGCTGATGATGTATAAGGCAAACGTCGCCGTTTGTTCTGAGATCCATACAAAACACATAAACGCAATGTGAGCACCATGCAGAATTGTTAATTGTTAAACCTGGCAGTATGTAAAGTTACCGCTAGGCTTTAAAAGGTTAATATCCGAAAAATATGACGTTGTGTTGACATGGATTGAACTGGCCCATGAAAGGATGCAATAAAGGACTTTTGCATTAGCAGTGCTAAACCATCACAATCAAAACCAAAGAATTGTTTCACTAAAATACATTATGTTTTTGTTTGTAGGTCCTGTTCTGAAGTTGCTTAAAATGATGACACTTTATAATGTCTTCGGTAAGTGCTACGCACATCAACATATACAGAATGTCCACATATTTTATGTCAATAATCCAGAACCGTACTCCTGAGGTCCCTTGCAGCCAGGACTGTCACAAAAACACAGGTCTGATACACAACAGTTATGGTACTATAAATATTTAAATTCAATATAATTTTAAAAGAGATTATTAAAGAATGGGTTTGAGGGTTCTACAATTCACTTCAATAGAAGTTCAAAACGACAGCCTTGTTTGGATGTCCATTCTGACACAACTGACTATGGAAGGCATAGCCTTATATAGCACATCAGGGTCACATGTTGGGAGCATTGAAAGTTCCTGCCATCTGCTTGCTCTGTGTTCATATGTAATGATTTCCAAGCAACCCCGCAGAAACTTCCACTTGAACATATCCTTGTCTGCTCATGCATGTGCACTGAAATCACAACAGGAAATATCCAGAGCTCCATAACCAATGAGAATTAGATGCATATTCATATGACACTTCTGACTGTGAATGACCTCAAGAAAAATATCCTGAAAGTATTGCATAAAGACACCACACACAAGGTACCTGTTCAGTGACTGGAAGAAATGATCCCAGGAGACATTCACTGAATTCCCAACAACATTTTGTTTGAGCAGGTTAAAAGCATGTCGAGCAGCTTGCGGGTGTGATGCCAGGCTGCACAGCATCTTCATATATGGTACAAACAGCAAAGGGGGCAACAGATCAGCACACCCACTTACAAACTTGAATAGAGATGTCTGCAACAAGACATGAAAAACAATCATCATTTCATTGGTGAACAAGATTGCTCTTTGTGGACAACATGTAACCAACATATCCTGACGCTAACAGTCCTGTAGAAATACAAGCAAATACATTTCACAAATCTGCACACTTGCAGTGTTGGTACAGTTGATGACACGGCTTCCAATGGCATGAACAAGTTTCTCAAGCCTTGGTCAATCTGTCTCCATAAGTCTGACATACGCAACAGAACTGGGAGTTTCATTCAGATATACACAGCTTGTGAGCTGGGTCCCACAGAAATTATGTACCTCCTTCAGAATGCTACAGGCTCCTATTCGCATAAGAATTACAATTCCCAATTGTCAAACAAAGCTGTTTTAGTAAAGACCATAATGAAAAATATATAAACAACATTAAAAAATATAGTCACAGAATTTTGGTAAATGTATGCAACATAACACTCCAGTAGTTTTATTATCTCTGTTTAAACTTCACAAAATTATCCTCAAACTCTACTGCAAATCTGTGGCTCTGAACAGTGCTGACAACAATCCATACTGGTAACAAACCTGTCTGGAAGATGAGCGAAAGTGGTATGATGTGGATCCAGTTGCAGCCGTAGGCAACACATCAGCTGGATTCCAATAATCTAACACTAAATCCAAGTTCAAGTGCTCACTGGAACTGGTGCTTCTGTACAGCCGAGCTATGGTAATTAGGAGGTGCTCGTAGTGATGAGGGAGATGAGATGGTGGCTCCAATCCCTCCTGTTCAAAATAAAAAAAAAAATTTTTTTACGCTTGCGTACGGAAGTTTATAATACATGAACTGAAAATTCATATTTGCATGAAGCCAGTTACATTTGTTTTAGTCTACGTTTAAGGTCAGTGTCTTCAGAAATCATGATTCATAGTGCAGGAGCCTCGGGTCTCATGGCCAGGCTGTTAAGTCAGCTATCATAACAAAACTATTGTTTCTCATAAGCCACTCCAGATTTATGCTGGGATACACATTACCGCAAAACATGCAACAACTGCTTGGTTCCACATCCTTTCCAATTCATTACTCCACAGTAATCCTTACATTTGACTTTATATAATTTAAGCCCTGGAGAAAGTATCATTAAATAAACTAAAAATGAACACAGAAAAAGCTCTCATGTCTGCCTAGCACTGAATGATCCAGAGAACTCTACTAATCAGACACTGATTACGAGGCCCAACATATTTCACTGTTCCATCAACTGGCAGCAGCCAGCACCAACTCTGAGAGCTCAGCCTTTAACTACTGGTGTCACGGTTTTATATCTACATTGTGTTGCATAAGCAGTGATGAAGCAACAATGGGAAGAGCTGCAGGGAAAACAGGACAGGATATCAAGTGACAAATTAAATGGCTAGGCATGTCCATAAGGTTGCTAGGTGCATTTAGGATACCCATTTTGTACAGCATTCTAACTTCTGGAAAATTACGATATTCAGCAAACTTTTGTCCCAGATATCAGAACTTTTACTGTGTGTGTGTGTGCGTGTGTGTGTGCGCACGCGCACGCGCATGAGCACATGCGTGCATGTACACATATTCATCTCAACTGAAATCTGATGTTCTGTACAGAAGTATATGTAAATGATCTCTTGCTGCACAAAATCTTCGGAAACACTTTACAAACCACATACAGTCCAAGCTCACAAATTCCTCTTAAAACAATGGGAAATCACAGATTACCTATACCATATATGCTTTAACCTTTTAAAGCCTAGCGGTAACTTTACGTACGACCAAGTTTAACATTAAAAAATTCTGCGTGGCGCCCACATTGCGTTTTTGTGTTTTGTACGGATCTGAGAACAAACAGCAACTTTTGCCTTATAAAGCATTAAGAGATTGGTTTTTATAACCGAAGTGGACAGTGTTTACAGCGCGGTACGCGCTGAGTCCTTACATAAAACAGAAACGCTTTGTCTTTAAAGGGTTAATACAGTTAACTCACAGCACACAATATAAAGGCATATGCGGAAGTTGAGGTGTAGCTCCATTTATTCTTAACCTTGGCACTAGATGGACAACAGTAATCAACTTCACACCAGTTTGAGTACCTTAGGGAAGAGAAAAATCTCTTGCTCCTTCCATGAAACAAATGATCCCTTGGCTATTAAACAAGTGCCCAGTCTTATATTGACTATACTATCTCACCTCTTACATATGCTTTAATACTGAAAGTCTAGTATTTTTACACAAAAAATGGTAGTCATGGAAATACTTTCTTTTGGTACGTCACTCCCATGGATCAAGCTGGGTGCAGCCATCAAGTTTATATGTACTGCAGTGGGAGGCACATATGATGCACTCCTTCTAAAAATAATCCCAAGTATCACACTGCGCTCTTAACACCAAAGGTTTGTGATATACATACAGCAAACTACCAAAATGCCGTGAGAGAAAAAAAAATGTTGGTTTGTACTTCACTGCACTGCAAGAAATGAAGGCACACAACATAAAAAACAAAATAATAATAAAATTAGCCAGTACTGATGTTCATTACTTGTAATTAAGAAATAAATAAAACTGATGATCTCTGAAGTATTGTTTCTTTTCTGTGCTACTGACATCAGTTTTATTATGACTACATTAAATAATACAAGACTGTATATTCAGCAAAACACAGTCGAACCTGGTTAAAACGACATTGGTTTATGCGACACCTTGTCTATAACATTGGATTTTCGTTGGTACCAATTAATTCCTCACTGTTAACCATAACATAATAGTTCTCAGTTATATCAACACTCAAATAACAACACAAAATATTAAGTCCCTTTCATGATGTTACAACCAAGTTCGACTGTATTCCCTTTCACAAGTATTACTTTCGGAAATCATGGTGCCTTTTATACACCAGCAAACACTGTGTGTTAATAATTTATCAAAACATCACACTTACTTACCTGCCTACAGGGATTCAACACAAAAAAGTCAATATAGGTGTCATACAGCCTGTCTTATTACCTCATCCCATACAAAAGTGATGGCAGTAAGAGTAGTTTGTCTTAAAAACTCTACAAGCATACATCAGTACATCAGATAGCATACTGAACAGCATTACTGTCAAACCCACCTCAGAATTCTCCACATGTATCACCTTGGTAGTGCAGATGATAAAGGTTATTTATCAAGCTAAAAAAATCACCGAGGTAATTGTGAAGCTACTATGGTGGGATGGAGACACACGTATAATCAACATATCATATGAAAGTAAGCCTCATTATGCTTACAAAATATTGAAAGCATGCAAAAAAATTGTTACACTGGATGACACACACTCAGAATATTTCTCTTTTTCTTGAACCAATATTAATTTGTGGGGCTATGTCTTACATGGGTATAAACTTGCATGGTGCGGGCAGTCTCGTCTGCTCTGTTGCGAAGCTCTTTCAGCTTCAGAGGCATCAACACAATGAAGTCTGTCAAGAGGCAATGAAGCCGTCTTACATAAAATTCCTGGAACACACACACTCACTCAAAAATCACATACCAATATTAACTAAAAGAACAAACCGTAATTTTTAGTGTCCAACTTGAATGTGGTATCAAATTATTGAATCATACAAGATTTTTTTCAAGTTCAATGTACTGTAGGCCCACAAACTCTTTTGAAATTTATTAGCAGTGTACATTTTATTTGCATTATCACAAAATATACTTCTTGCTGCTTTTCTTATTTCGTTTCAGCAAAGTTCAGTTCGTAATTTGACTCACTGATTCTTGGACTATTCAAAAGCACTTATTTTTAAATCACACATCATTTCAAGTAAAATAGTAGTATGATTGTAAACATTGAACTGGACAGAAGATGAGATCAGTTGCAACATATTAACAGGTTCTAATCTATCATTTATTTGCAGGAACTGAGGAAAAGCTTGGAAGAGAACACTCAGGAAAGGGAAAATACAAATCTGGAATATTCCAAGCAAAAAGCAGAGCATTGCCATGCAACCACAGTGTACAGGCATTCATATATTTTGTTGCGAATGAAATTTTTTTATGAAAGTTACATGGGTGATTGAATATCACTGACCTCCAGCACAAATAAAGGAGATGCTTTATGTTTAAATTAAGCAAACGTTCAGTTTTAATGAATGTCATCCCACTGTGTTGTTAATAGTACAAAAATTAAATCAATATCTGTCCAAACACAACTACGCACATTCTATTTATTCTATAGAACTAAATTTTTCAACCTATCTCATGTTCAGAATTGCTCTTTAAAACATATTGAGGAAGAAATATTTCTCCCTCAGTATGTTTGAAAGATCAATTGTGAACCTGAGGATGACCTGAGATGGGTCAACACATGTAGTTCCGTATAATAAATAGAATTTAGTTGTGTTTGGACAGACGTTATTTAATTTTTGTACCAAAAGTTCAATCTTTATTCATGTTAATCAAGGCAAACAGTCCAATTTCTTTAGGCCCTGAATTTAGGTAGTTCACATATGATTCTGTGTCTGCATACGCACATGAAATGGAACCTTAAATGAATTAACTTAACAAGAAATCAAAATGAATATATTACCTCTTTATAAATAGCCTCATTCTCTAGAACTGTATGATGAAGGAAATCGAACACTTTCATGTCAATGGCAGCATCCACAAGCAAATCATCTTCATCAATGAAACCTGCAATGGTGGTAACAAACACAGTTACAATCGCAAGTTTTTAAAGAATGTATTAAACTTACAATTTATAGTTTGTTTTACTCTGTCTTAATTTATATTTATTATGTTCAACCTTGATGCAAGCAACTGAAGTCATATCAAATCAAATGCGTTTCTGAGAAAACAAATACATTTTTTAAATAATGTCTTCTGAGGTGTGCTGCCATATGGTACAGCATAAATTCACTGACATTTCTGAGAAACCTGCTGCTTCCAGATAACAAGCTGCATGGGACAAATAGGTTAAGATATAAAGACAGAGAGAGAGAACACAACTGCATGGTGAACCCAAAGACAATTGCGGGACCAAAAAAGAAAGAAAGGTGGGAACATGCAAAAACATTCATGTTGACATTTATTGGAATAATGCTAATGCTCCTGTCTGAAGGTTATCATGGTCATCAAATAATGCAAAATTCAAGCTGCAGGGGGAGGAGACTGGAGACCATATGAAGAAAAACGTGACCTTCGATTGATCTGTCTTCTTCTGCAGGTCCTTATATACCTCCTTGCATGGTGCCATGACACCGTCCATCTCCGTGTTCCACCTATACTCAACAAGATCCATCTCCTCAAGAAAGGAGTTACGAAAACTTAGACACGATATGTTGACACTTGATGGACCAATGGCCTTAACACTTCCCCTAACCATGTTCTGACACTTCTTCATTCAACAAACTGTCAATCTGTTTGCAGCAGGGAGGTACCAGCACAGATTCAACCGTATGTGTACTACTTCGCAAGCATGACTGTGAAGAAGTAAGGAAAGTACACAGTATACAAGGGTGGTCACAGTAATTCTTCCAAGAATAAGTGAAATTGCAATGTACACAACCCATGAACAAACGTGAGCCTGCTGTATTAATCATGTGTATTGTTGCTTAGCTGACACATTGAAGAATTAACCATGGTCAGCTGGTATGTCACAGACAACAGGGGAGGAAAAAAGGCACTAAAAGAAGTTACAAGGTAAAGGAGGCCTTGGAAAAGGCACTTTAAAGTGGGTTCAGATAAGGGATAGCTTCAAGAAACCCATGGCATGGCACAGCATAAGCACCCAGTGAGGTTTCCCGCATTCCTTCAGTGAAAGGATAAGAGACTTTCACGACTTACTAACCTTCTGCAGGATGGAGATTTGTAGGTGCCGTACGAAGAGTGGCCAAAGCTAGACCCCAGGCAAGACTGGCCAGTGCCTGTAAGCCTGAACATTCCCAGCTTCCACCAGAAGGGGGCAGCTCACGTATCAAACTTCTGATAAAGTCTGCTTCTGCTATTAGTGGCAACTTCTGCACAAGTTCTGCAAAGGAAATAATAAGAGAGATTTAAGATCCTCACAGCAGCATTGATGAGGATTCAAGTCTTATGGGATTGGATACTAACCACAGAGTTTCAGGATCAATCTCAGGACATCTACAATTAAAGTACTTGAAGCTTCTCCTTCCAAATCACTGTTACACCACTACTCCATACTGAGTTATCATCATTCTCACCAACAGAGGCTGGTAAAATAGGCCACAGCATCACAGAATTCAGCCACACCGCATGCTTACCATAACACCATTCTTGAAGAAATGGACTTAGCACACAATTTAGAAGCAGAGTTGCACAGACACACTGTGGTCCAATCAGCACACTCTCAATGCAGACTCATAAACTACAAACACATATACCAGTAACTCTGGCAGGTACATAATATAAAATTCACTGGCCAACAGCTTCACAGCGTATTTCACACAGTTTTTTTTACACTCGCCATCAGGCTTTGCCAACTCCAGGTGTGTGAATGAGCACATTTTTGGAGCCACAACAATAAAAGTTACAATAACCTTCAAGCTTCAAACAATAACATAGACTTACGTTCCCCATCCTCTCGTCGCTGAAGAATGCTCAAGTCCAGGGCGTATAGCAAGGCCATTACCAGGGACAGGGTAACACTATCAATCCCTCCTGTAGCATCTTCTTCCAGAGTTGTAGCTTTTAAATAATTTATCAATCTAGAAGTGTGAATAAATAATTTAAATATCTGGGAATACCAACAAACAGAAATTAGTTTCATAATGAAATCAAGAGAACATACATTCTGGAAATACTCATTATTCAGCTCAAAAACTAACATAAAAAACACCCACACATGTGAGGTGATAGTTTTACTAGCTGTTTGATGTGGTTGTCACATGTAACTCTTGCTGTGAAGACTAATTAGAATTACTGTTTGAAAATAAAAGTCTTCAGGATTTGGATCAGGAAACAAGAGTGCAATTTAAAAGACACATTACCATGGAAATGAATCGAAAAAATTACAATGCACCAGCACAATAGGTTGTGATGACATGAGGCAGACAGAATTGGCTCTAAGTTCTGCAAACTGATGCGCTTTGGTATCAGTCATTCTACCTCTAGAAGGTTCCTCAACCATTAGTTTACGTGTGGCATATGTGTATGCCGGCATTTAAATAACCCTGCGGTACGAGCAGCTTACATATATGCCAGCAGTATTTAAATGCAGTGAGGTTTCTTGCTGTCCACGCCATGAAATCATTTAGGAGACAAAGTATATATCCAATCATCCTTAACTTCGCATTAGATGACATTCAGTGGTCTGCTTCAGGCTCCGACCACTTTATCCAAGGAAAGGACCCACGTACTCATTGACTGTGTGGCTGTTTCAATGTAGTCTGAAATCGTAAGTACTTTCCTTATGCACTTGTTTAGCTGGCTATGCACTGTGTTGATCTCGAGTTTCGTGTGTGAGTTGTCTTGACATTCCCCTCAGACAGAGGCTAAAGCACGGTTCAATATGGGAGCCATGTATTTCAAATGGTACAACTGAATGTTGGTCTCATGTATAACAAAAGTTTTCTATTGTGTACTATGTGCTAGTGAAAGAAAAACAGCTCTGGTTATAATGAGTCCTCTATTTATTATCGCAGGCAAAGTGAGTAAGGTTTCCTTTCACAGAAAAATGACCTCATGGGTCACACAACTGATCTGGCCAGAAAAGTTTCATGTGCAAAAAGGTACTAAAGCTCTATTGCTTTTCTTCTAATAAACCATCAAACAAATCCCGTCATATTATTTTTAAATATTATTTGTCTGAAGCTTAAAACATTTTTCAATTATTTCTTAATTGCGAGAATTTCTCTTGTGTTTTCTGAAGCTTCATTTTATGTTCGGAAACACATTTGCTATTCCGTCAGATTGGATTTTCTCTTACGAGTTATAGTGCAGTTTTCCTATAAGCGGTACGTACAGCTGGAGCAGTCACACCACCAAGGTGTTTGGTCTACGAGCAAATGCTGTTACTACGACTGTGTTTCATTTCAGTTATGAATGTGCATTCTTCAGATGAAGCAGGACCAGCGAAAATGACAGAAGAGGTGACGTTGCCAAGTTACAAATAACGTGATGTAGAAGTACTGAATATTCTAAAATTTTATCATATATTTTAGACAATAAGGAAACTTACGGACCTTTTCCAAACAACACAACAACAACAATAGAAATGGGACATTACTTACAGGACAAACTGACAGTCTACTGGGCAACTTCTGACGAGTTGTACAAGCCTTTCTATAGTAATGCTATGAAACGAGACAGATATCGTCACATCCTTTGCTTTCTGCACTTCATAGACAAGACTGAACCTGACAGGAAGGACGAAATTTTGACAGACTGGAAGATTCGAAACTTATTTGAAATTCTAAACAGGACATTTTCAAAATTTTACAACCATTCTCAACATGTGGCCATCTACAAAGTTATTGATTTGTACAAAGGAAGGGTCTTTTCACACAATACATACCCAAGAAACACAATAATTTTTTCGTAAAAACTTACAAACACTGTGAGGAAACTTGTTACACATATGACATGAAAATATATGTGGGGAAGGGAACGCAGCGAAAGGTGCAAGACTTGACCATAGCCCATGTGACAGTGACAGAGAAATTACAAGGACGTGGCCACAAATTGTATATGGACAACTTCTTTTCTTCCCCTCAACTATTCAAAGGCTTGACCATGAAAACCTTTACTGCTGTGGCAATGTCAGACCCAACAGGACATGCATGCCAGAGGACTAGGCCCGAAGAAAATGAAACTCAAAAGGGGCAAAATTCATGTAAGAACCAGGGGTCACTTGACAGCAATACTGTGGAGGGACAAACGTGACATATACATGTCGACAAATACCCACAATGACTCCACAGAAGGTAATTTCTGCAACAGTAACTGGGAGGACATAAAGCCGCAAATTGTGGCGGATTATTCCCATCAAAGGGGCTTTGTGGGTAAGGGAAACAGAATAACCAACAGCTACTCCATCTGCCGTCGAACACTGAAGTGGTGAAGACACTGTTCTTTCACCTGTTCGACCTGGCCATTCTGAAGAGCTACATTCTCCTTTCCCCATGTGGGGGAAAGAAAATTTCACATAGAGATTTTCGATTCACCCTTGTGAGCAATACGCTGGCATAGGCGGAATATGAACAGACTGTACCAAGGCCATTAGCAAGACATCCCAGCGCTGCCTCAGAAATCAGTAGACTAGAGGCGAGCGGTAGCTGGCCTAGACCGTGCGCCAAACATGTCGCGCGGGTTCGACCAGGGGTGAATACAGAAACGTTTTAGTGAAGTGCTGCAAGTGTGATTTGGGAATCTGTGTAGACAGAAGCTGCTTTGAGGACTACCACACGAAAGCACAGCTCTGAAACTTTTCATTCTGTCCAAGAGGGATTTCCCTACGCAAAACTGGGGTCTGAAACCAAAATGTAAGTAAAAGAAATGGAATATTTTGAAACTTTTGAAAATTTACTTGATACTACTAAATTTTACTGCTCTATTCCAGACGCACTGAAATATCCGTTTCATTTCCTACAAAACGCCATTTATTTTGCTGTTTAATTTATTTTGGTTCAAATGATATGTTTTTTGTAACCCATGCGCAAAAATTTAAAGAGCCGACTGGAAGAATGTCGTACCCAAGACCTGGCCAGTTCGATTTAAAAGCCGTCACCTAAAGGATAATTAATGGATGTGAAAAATGAGTAATGGAGAACAATATTACAATAAAAGTGTTCATGTACTAGTTGTTTTAACGTACCATGTCCTATCATGCTCTATACAAAAGCCTTCAAAAGTTTTCCAAAATTCGGCTAAAAGCACTCACACACATACACGTGCACGTGCACACAAACACACACACACAATCATTAACTGTAAGATACTCAACTTATCTTAAATCTGACTCCAACATTCTAAATGCTTGCTTACTTTTACCAACAAAGTCACTAATGAGTACTGTGATTGTATTTCAATAAATCACACTAGCAGAGAACACAGAAGTCCATTCTGGACAAGTAATTTTCTCAGAACCAACCCCTAAATTTGCATTTGGGTAGGTGCAGCAACATATGTAATTTTAAAGAAAAGTCTCTCGAATTCAAAGTAGATTTTCACCTGCAATGTCATATGTGACAACCGAATATTTCTATAAGGAAAATTACTTGGAAGCCAGCTGGAGGTTAGACAGCTTGTTACTCACACATTAGTATGCAAAACTACCATGACAAACATGGCAATACACACAAATAAGATTAACACATGATACATCAATATTGGAGATATGAGATCAAATGCAATTCTCTCAACTTTGCACTGATTTTGAGAGTCTGTATGCCTTTCATTATCTACAGACTTCAGTAGTTTTAAGTCTATATCCGGTGAAATAATGTGTTTGATAAAATATGGTAACAGCACAATTTTGCACAACTTTACAGGTTCTTTTGCTTTAGTGTGTATCTATTCATGTTAAGGAGCCTGTACACAATAAAGTGCTTGACAGAACATGTAACGCATTTTACTTTTATATTTAAAAATAAGTATTTAGTTATGACACTGACATACTTGAAGGTAGGGTCCTTGGGGAGCCCACACTGGGCTGCCCAGTAATAGACAATATCTGCCAGGGTCTGCCGAATGCCTATGAACAAGTCTTCTACTTGACGGTGATGACGAGGGCCACCAAGTGCCCGATTCTGCTGTAGTAACTCAATCTCCTTTGACAGGTCCAGTGTTTGCAGCAACTCTGATTGGAATATAGAAAAGCAAAATTTATCAGTCCTCTCAAAGAAAAGTGCTGCCTTCATCATCAGGGTTATGAGCCAATTCACAAACTCATAACCCTGAAGATGAAGGTAGTACATTCCATTGGAACGCTGGGAAGCAATCAACTAACCACATGGTGCAACAACCCACAAAACCGCTTCCTCAATATGGAAACAGGTTTGCAGCTAATAAAGTTTCAGCACTGTATCATTTCCCATGGGTAAAGGAGGAATCCTGACATTACACAAGCTGTATCTTTCACTGCAGTAATGTCCCTCACTTCTTAAACAAGGGACAAGAAGGTTACGTGTTGTTACTGTTGCCCTACTTAGATTTAAATGGACATCGTGAAGCACACTCCACCTTGCCTTCGCTCTGTCTCCATCTCTCTCTCTCTCTCTCTCTCTCACGCGCGTGCATGTGTGCGCGCGCACACAAGGTTAGCAGCAGATGCTCTGCTGCCATAGCCTTTCAGCAAGTGAGCCACACAAACTGCATACTACATGCAGTAATAGTTAAAAAAAAAAAGATTTACGAGACTTCTATCTTTTCAACAGAGAAAGGAACTGACTTCCTCCACTTCTCTGGTACAGCAGCAGTAACTTAGCCACACTTGAGGATTTAGCACTGGTGGTCTTCTGGCTTATGACACCATGTAGCATGGTTTCAGAGGAAATGACCACCATAATACGAATTACACTTGAAATCTCTTTTAAATATTACAAATATTCTGTTTACCTAAAATCTTATTGATGAGGCCATATTCCATAAGCTCTTGTGTGTACTGAGTAATGTATGTCACCACTTCTTCAGATGAATCTAAAGTCCATAAGATGCCTCTCCTGGCCTGAACAAGTGTACGAAGTGCTGTTGCAATTGATTTGCGACCATCATAGTACAGCAAAACTGCTACCAAGCCACGTGTCAGTCCAGGATAATATGGCAGTTGCTGCTGGGCTTATAAACATAAATCCAAATATTACTTTAACTATGTCTTTTATGTCCCACAGGAAACAGAATGGTTTGTATGTAGAACAGTTACTTCAACCTGATATCTTCATAACATACATAAGGCTTCATTTCTGAGGGTAAGCAACAGTATCTCACACTAGAATCTCACTTCATAGAACACAAAATTACACACATATAACATGTTACTACATAATTTAAGACACCAACAAATGCACTATATATATAATAAAAAAAAAACACTATCACATCATTGATATACTTTCTTACCCGACATGTTTCGATGTCCACATGGCATTATCATAAGGGGTATTATACCAAGGGCTTTATACAGAAACCATATGTCACGTTGTAGGTCTTGAACAGTACATCACATATCCACTGTCAAGATATTAGTTATAACAGTGAGATTGTGTGGTAAAACAACTTACAGTAAAATATTGAAAATGTGTGTGTGTGTGTGTCACAGTATTTAAAACTTATTAAAATCTTAAAAATCTGTGTATTCACTGTCAGTCAGCACACTTTAGCACCGTCACCAAACCAATACAATGGTTAACACTCCACGCAGCTGATGTGGACTCCAACACACGCTGTCACCCACATCAACTACCAAATACTACAGAGCTATATCAACATATATGCCGATATAAACAGACCAGCGCTATGGCTTACACCATTGGGACCCACTTATACATACACTCTGATGTACTGATATACAGTGTGGACGATTGCTGTTATCATCCTCAAAGACAATTGCACATTGCATCATAATATCTATGTGGAGTGTTAACCATTGTATTGGTTTGGTGACGGTGTTAAAGTGTGCTGACTCACAGTGAATATACAGATTTTTAAGCTTTTAATAAGTTTTAAATACTGTGACACACACACATTTTCAATATTTTACTATAAGTTGTTTTACCACACAAACTGTTATAACTAATATCTTGATAGTAGATATGTGATGTACTGTTCAAGACCTACAACGTGATATATGGTTTCCGTAACACCCTTGGTATAATACTCCTGATGATGATGTCATGTGGACATCAAAACATGTTGGGTGAAAAAGTATATCAGTGACGTGATAGTATTTTTTATTATATATATAGTGCATTTGTTGGTGTCTGAAATTTTGCAAAAAATGCACGGTGTGAATGATCTAAAACTAATGTTACTACATGTTCAGAGACTACAACTTTAAATCAAGAAATTGTATAGTCAACACACAGCTACATTAGTGGCTTTAGCATGTGAAATTCAACAACAGATTTTTACATACATCATCAAAAAAGTCACTCTAGAAAGATTTGTTGTACAGAATACTGCTAAGAACAAGGACACTTCATTTTCTAAGTGCACCTCTGGGAAAACACTGGGGTTCTCAGCAACAAATACAGTATTTGACATACAAACTTAAATATGCCATTCATGTTTTGGAACAAAAAATAAATCTGAAAAGCACAAACCTGCTGCCTTTGACATGGTCAATCCGAGGAACATATCTGTCCTTTATATTTAAAAATATAGTTGCTGGCAAAACTTATAATTCTCCTAGAGGTATAGAGCATAAAAAATGTTTTGCAAAGCCAAATCATTTCTGGCTTGGCTGTAATAGAAAAACACTGTAGGACTGTATTTCCAAAAGTAATGCCTCCATCTTGATTACTTTTGTTTTAATAGGGACATTTTAATAAATTAAACATGAAGAATATTCTTGAAATGAGCTCTTTTATTATGTGCATTTACTTCTCCACATAATCACCTCCATTTTCCACACGCTTCTTCCAACCATGGGCAAGTTTCTGAAAGCCGTCACAAAAGATCTCCACACTTTGTTTCTTCACTCAGGTCCTGACAATCCTTTCTGCCTCTTCATTTGAGTCATACAGATATCCACGAAGGTCTTCCTCCATTTTTGGAAAAAGGTGGAAGTCGCATGGCACCAAGACTGGACTTATGGCGGATGTGGTACAATGGTGAGAACCAGCTTCTCAATTACCTCCATGATGGTTCGCGAAGTGTGAGGCCTAGCATGGTCATGCTGCAGCAAAATGTTCTTCTTGTGCTTCCAAACCCTTCTTAATCGTTCAAAATGTTTGAGTGTTCCAATGTAGCACTCTGAGTTGATGGTGGTCCCAGGTTCAAGGAAGTCCATGTGAATAAAACCATTTGTGTCCCAAAAAACTGTAGCCATGAGCTTCCCTGCTGAAGCCCGGATTTTGCATTTTTTTTTCACAGGTGAACCTTTGTGATGATATTACATGGACTGATGCTTGTTTTCGGGTTCATAATGATGCACTCACGTTTCATTGGCTGGCACGATGTTGTGAAGAAATTCCTCACCTTCCTTCTTGTTGCGTGACAAAAGTTGCTAGCAAATTTCAACTCCCGAAGCCTTCATCTCTGCCATCAGCATGTGAGGAACCCGTCATGCACAAACCTTCTGATACCGAAGAACATCAATGATGTGACTCACACGTTCCTGTGAAATGCTAAGCTTGACAACAATTTTCCTTTGAGTAATCCATCCACTGTCCTCAATCAGTTCATCAACCTATGTCTTGTGAAACTCATTGGTTGCTGTCAAAGGTCGTCCACTTCGTTGTCTATCACACAAACCAGCTCTTCCCTGTTCGCCAACTTTACATTTTTGGGCCGTGTGACTCACAGTGCTCACATCAACACAGTCACCACAACAAACAACCAGCATTCGGCAGTGCATTTCAATTGGAGAGACTCTTTGGGCAGTCAAAAATTCAATTACGGCATGTTGCTTAAAGCACACCAATGAGTGTTCAGTGTAGGCTTCCATTTCACATACAATAGCAACACAGAAGTTCAACACAGCAACTTGTCACCAACTGAGGTAATAGAATAGATGCTACAGAACATGTTACAACTTGCAGTGCATCATTGCTGCCATCTGTTGGTGAGTTATAAGTTGGAGGCATTACTTTTCATTCACCCTTCGTATTAAATGTAACACTCAGCTTCTTTTAAACAGTCTATTTAACAAACACCTGAACTACAAAATACATTTTTGAGTAACAGAAAATATATTACGGCAAAAACGCCTGTAGCTTTTCCTCTAATACTGAATACTACTTAATCTGATGGCTCAGTTCCAGATAAACAAACAGGCAATGAGTCTGCTAATTTGGTCCAGGGTAACTGGGCAGATGCTTTGGCATTATAACTCATTACGTCTGGATAAATCTTAACAGGTGCATGCACACTGCAAGGATGGGTAGCAGAAACCAGTATCTAATTTCTGTCAGGTACCCAGTATTATGATTAATGTAATATGGTGAGGGGAATGGGTTAATAGACACAGAAGGTGGGCTGGAAGCTCAGTGATGGTAGCCTCATCAGTGATTCTTGTCAGTGCTGAGCCTGCCATCATAAAGAGCGCTAGTATTGTTGCCGTGGGATATTTACGGAATTCATGATGAGGATCATTTAAAACAATTTGAAGAGGAATTCTCTTGACCAAAAGAGGCCTTGAAGCTGATAACCAAGATTACACATAATGTTTCTTTTGCAAAATAGACTCTGGTAAGAAAACAACCAAACATGCATTGTAATTTCTACTGTCTCCAATACTGTGGAAGAAAGCAACAAAGCAAAGCTTTTACACAGAAACCATATTTATGGTAGTTCTTGGAAGACTGTAAAAACAAGTCAAGTACAGTTTGGAAAGAAATATGCAGATGCTAC
This sequence comes from Coptotermes formosanus, assembly GCA_013340265.1. NCBI lineage: Eukaryota > Metazoa > Arthropoda > Insecta > Blattodea > Rhinotermitidae > Coptotermes > Coptotermes formosanus. The sequence continues at coordinate 4,175,898 of BLKM01003281.1, read as the reverse complement.
ACACGTTGTTACTGAAAATTATCAGAGGATGTGTCATACCCACACACAGGGCACATCCAGATTTTATAAGGCAAAATTAGGAAAAAAATATTTTCTTTGCATTTGACGCTCAAATTCATACATATTTAAATCAACAAACAGCAGTGCAGTATAAATTTTCTAGTAGTCACAGAATCCCCTAAAATCATCACTAATATCACACATGTCATTCCTATCATTATTGTCCAAAATCTCACTTTCTTCAAACAATACAAAATCTACAGCACCATAAAGGACATTACTGATCCCACATTTACTGACTTCACAATTGTCTCATCTTTCATCGCTGATGCTGCTTCATAAATCTGTAATACAAAGAAGCTACCCCTACAAAATTAAGTGACGCTATGTAATACTGCAAATTTTCTCCGTTCAAAACTGATCATTTTCAAGACACAGAAATTCCATGCTTCTGTGGTGTGTTATCCAATTCTTCACCTCTGCTTCTAGGTCAGACCACACTGCATGATGTGCACATACAGAGAATTCATTCTTCTCTTAACCTCTCTAATTCCTCCTCCAGCCCTCTGCATTTGCACATCATCTCAGTTTAATTTAATTTGCCTTTACCTAAATTCAATTTGAAACCTACAGTGTATAAAACCTTGGTTTGTTTACTACACATTCCTTTAGCAAAACGCATTTATTTTCAATAAACTCATCACTGCATGCTACTCAAGGAACAATGAAGCTTTGTTTCTCTCCCTCCAAGGATTATTCGTGTGATAACCACCATTATCGCTCCAGCAAATGCAGAAACCTCAGTTACATATAAGGCGATACTGATGCACTTTTGAACTACAAGAAGCAGACCAATTGTACATGATAATTCCACCATAAAAAATGTGCATATTATGGTCTGGGAAATACAATACTCAAAAGAGACATTCAAATATTTTTTTGTTCAGCTGCCAGCCCAATTAAGATATGCCCTGGCAATATACCATAGCCTATGTGCAATTCCTAAAGAAATTAAATAAATGATTACTACATTACCAGTGCAAAGAAGATCCAGGGCCATGTACTCATTCAGGTCATACATATCTGAGATGATGATTACTTCATCCACCAACTCTTTAGGCAATATCTGATGTCCAGTTCCAGGACGTGATATACCTTCAGTAATCCCTTTGCGCAATTCTTCACGGCTTTTGGCACACTTTGGCTATAAATAAATAAAAAGAAAATGCCGTAAGTACTGAGTGCACAGTTATTTCCATAAAAAACACAATGAACATTCTTTTCCTGGCATTTTTAAATTATTAAATTAAACTATGCTGAGTTGGGGGGCAACAAAAAAGTGGGTGAAATGAAAATATTTGGAAATATTTCATGGAAAGCAAATACTTGAAAGATGAAGATACAGATGTGAAGACAATGACAAAAGATGACTGAGGAAGATTAAACCCAACAAAGACTGGCTTCAATTTAGTATTTTGAAAATACTCCAACACAAAAGAAATATCATGTAAAATATGTGCACACATTATATCATCACAATACACTTTACATGTCCAGCTTTAATGGTTCATTTATAAACACCAAATTACAATTTTATATAAAGGATTTTCCTGCACAAACAAAGAGCAAAGTTTCACACATGGAGTTGGGTAGATCAAAACTGCCAGCGTACCAATCATTACATGCAAAGCTCTAAAATTTAGTAAATCAAAACCCAATACAGTATTAATTATGCAGTTGATAACTTATAAACTGTACATGCTAGACAGAACTACTATTTGACTTTTTCACAAATAGTCTCCTGAGACCAGGGGTCATGATATATGTAGCAATCCCTCGCCAACCACAGTTTTGCCAGTAGCATCTTTCAAGCATCTGCAGTTTCGTGTACATATGTAAAAAACTGGTGGCTTACAGTCCAAAGAAAAAATGTTTGCTGGGCACAGAATTGTAATGCCATCTTCTCACTTCCAGATTACCCCAACAGTGCATATTCTTTACACATTTTATATTTTACAGTTAATTTATTTTTAAAAGTACTAAGTATATTTTTTCTTTCTTTGTGAAAACACAACTTAGTTAGGCCATAATGTATAATAACAGCGGCTGAGGTTCCACTAACACCAAATTTCCCGTAACATCAACTGAGGTTTTGCAGGTGGTGAGGGACTGCTTGTTTGCCTGTCATGTCTGCTGAAGAATTTCTACAAATTCTGACTCACAGACTGAAGAATGATTATGAATTCAAAACACATGGACTGGACATGTATCATCAGTACATAGTATGACTGCAGAAAAATGGTCTTACTGGATTTTTAAGTAATGTGATGAAATTCTGCTTGTGTTTCCGAAGGATACCTTCCACCTGCTTGAGTACACCTTGAACAGGTCTGGAAACAACTGCTTGAACTACAGCCTGCAGTTCTTTAAATGGTGTCCACATATCCTCACTTTTTGCCATTTCTTAAACCAGAACAAAATAACTTCAAATGTGTATGTTAAGTTATTAAATGCATACATGCAAATGCAGCTAAACAAACTATAATAGACTAACAGTATAACAAATCATAAAATAAAAAGAAATGGCAGTACAGAAGTTTGTTTTTACTTTCCTCCTACACGTTGAAATGAAATTTTACATAACCAGTTATACTTTAATACTCATCATGCACTGCTTCATTCATGATGATTGATGAAGTAATAAAAATACTGGTTCTTGAATTATTACAGCCATATCCCACAGAATGTCTCCTTGGTTAATGTCTTTCCAGTAGAATGCCTCTTGGTTTTTAATATCCATACTTCAAGAACGTACATATTTCTCAACACAATGCTTTTTGGCCAATGTTTATGTAGGAAAAATTTATAGTCATGTTCCAAAAACTCAATACAACATTTTTAACAAAACAATGTCCATGCAAACTGTACATGTTACTGCACACAAAGCAAATGTTTGTTAACAACCATTTTAATTGTTTGATGATCAGGAAGTGATGTTTTATGCATTTTACATCCCAAAATGGTAGTTTGTTACTTATATAGGTGTTTTACTGTGGTTTAGCTCTATTTTAGGAAATTGGTTGGGGGTTTTGGATTGATGTCATAACACATTATAATGTTTCCCGTTTAAAATAATGGGAAATTGGCTCCTGGTTACCGTTTTTGTGCAGTACGTCTGATTTTCAGGAACAGATTACTGACATTAAGTAGGAGATGGCTGTATGTGCTTTTACACATACCTGAAATCCATAATTTTTGACTGGGAAAAATTGTAACACATCTCAGGAAATAAAAAAAATCACACCCAACTGCAGTTGTTAAATAACTCAAACCTCTGCATGAGTCATTCATTATGGAAGCGCAATATAAAGTGGACTAACATACAAAAGTGAAAAATAATCAGAAACACTGGAGTGAAATGTTTTGCTAATTAGTAATGGGTGGAATAGTGATAAACAAACCAGTTTTCAAAATTTTATAAGCTGAAATTTGAGATGCATATTACAAATATTGGTACTTCACATAAAGACAATAATAACTGATCATTGATAATGCCTCATGCAAGAAAAAATCATACCTAACTTCAGCCATTCAAAAACTCTTTCATTAGGACATTTTTCATAAATGTTCAGTCATCTGGCATTCCCAACAATTATGATACACAAAAATCAAAAACAACAATCTGATTAAACAGAATCTTGATTTAGTGATTCACTAAGCATAATTCCACCTATCAGACTGCTGCCACCTCACATATCAGCAACTAACCACCTCCATCAAATCACCTCACCCAACTCACACCTCACAAATGAAGCACATTATACACGGAAGATATTTTTCTGTACCTAACACTAAAAACACTGCTTCTCCATTATAAGGAGCCACTAGTTAACAGAGTTTAGAGAAATAAACACTTTAATGTGAGCACATCGGTAAAATGTGTGGGAAAGTGAAGTGTCTTATTAATGTTGATGCATATGGCAGAAAACAGTAATCACTCGGCTTTCAAGGGTTTGTATGACTGCAATCATTAGCATGCATTCTACTAATCTCATAAGCTGTGATTATTATCATGATCCCATCAAGTATTCCACACCGTAGGCTGCTAAGGTTTCATGCTATCTGTTCACTTCTTGTCCCAAACTTCTCCAACACCCCACCCCCCAGTCTTATGTGCTATAATGTGTCTGCTTAGGACACTACCCTTATGAAACTTCAAAACACACCACTGTTGCTAATGTGCATGCACATACATTGTAAAACACCATTTGTACTAAAAGCAACATTTATAACTGAACATATATATTTTAATTACATACATGTCATCCTATCAGGGTGCCAACATACATACAGATTAATAAACATGAAAACTGTAAAGCTGGATACATAAAATGTCCAGGAGGGTAGGCCTATATGTTACTATACTTAAAATAGAAAGCCTAAACACCATAATTTTCAATTTACTGACATTTTAACGAACCTTATATGTGATTCTTGGAAAAGTGAAAGTCAAATGTAAACTTTGAGCCTAACCTTCACTGATCATGTGTCAATACCAAACGTCAAACTAAGTTCGTGGTAAAAAATTTCTTTATTGTACCGTACGTCACACCGTAAAATAAAATGCGTTTTCCTTTCTTCATGAATTATGCGTGCCCTGAGGGTGTACCATATCTTGGGCACCACGACTTGCATTTTTGTGACAGCAATGTTGGCAAACCCGACATACATAGCTTTGTTTGAATAACAATATATGGGGGTACCATTGCAGAAATGTTTGAAAAAGTAACGTGTACCGACGACCGTAAGGTTCTGACAAGTGCTTCCAATACGATAGATCAGAATAAAGCCAGAGCTTGAGTATCTATGTACAATACCTACGCAGCTCTTTCATAGTAATACTGTTCCTCAATAAAAGACCCCTTAATTTAGTTTAAAAACTGAAAAATAAATATAATTTGCATAGCAACTAGTATTTAACATAGCAACAACTTGACAACATGTCGTAATGGTTCACTGTGTATTACCTTCCGACACAATTACTCACTCAGAGAAGAGTACTATCACTGTTAATACACACAATCCGTACCACACACCACACTCCCGAGCGCGCCGAACCCCAATATAAACGTTCGACGAAGGATGGCCGACCGCACTGTCAAAAACCGTTTCATACCAATTTACCCTAAATTTAATATTTCCTTCCTAATTCTCAATGTCGTCACAAAATTTACCTACCTTGTAGTTTCCAACCCTGACTTCGTGTTGATTATCCGTGACTAAGAGAGGTTGGAGGGGAATCCTTGTTTTCTGCTGCATCTGGGATTCCATTGGAGGAATTTTTTAGACAGTGGTACCGCGTACTTTCGACGCATGCGCGTCAAACGCCCTACTGAATGTTGTACATCTTCCGTGGAGTTGTTTTATTATACAAATTTATTAATCAACCAACAACTGCACAATTAGTTTATAATCTCCAACATATTTCGGCCTCAGTTATTTGGCAATCATCAGGGAGAATGCTTTTCTTAGACAACAAGCAGCATATGACACATTAGTGAATGGTTATTATAATCACATTTATTAGAAACCTTATATGCCAAAACTAATGTTGATATGTGACAACGAATGGTACCTAAAATTGTTTAGAATCTCTTTCCAAATGTCTTGTTTCCAACTTATGGGAAGAACTCTGATTATACACGTATGGTTCACAGGTGCGAACTCTGTGCAGTTGATGAGTATACACGTTGTATGGTTCACAAGTGCCAACTCTGTACTTTTGACAAGTGCACACGTTGCATGGTTCACAAGTGCCAACTCTGTACTGTACACAGTACACAGTTCGTACTTGTGAACCATACAATGGGTATACTCAGGGTACCACCCATAAGTTGGAAACAAGATGTTTGGAAACAGATTTTAACAATTTTATGTACCATTCATTGTAATATATCAACACTAGTTTTAGCATGTAAGGTTTTTAATATACGTGATAATAATAACCATTCACTAATGTGTCATTTGCTGCTTGCTGTCTAAGAGAAGCATTTTCCCTGATGATGGCTGAGTAATTGAGGCCGAAACATGTTGGAGATTATAAACTAATTGTGCAATAGTTAGCTGATTAATAAATTTAGCCTAATTTTTTTTGTGCTTGGTCACTCATTAGGGACATTGTACATGGAGAAAAAAGTATATTTTCGGCAGTATCTGGGGTTCTATTTGAGGGATTTTCATGGAATTTCACACCGTGCCTTCTACACATATGTGCTACAAACACTGCACATTTGGTTATGATCTTCACTAATTAAAGATATTTTACTTGAAGAATAAAGTACATTTTCCGCACTATCTCAGTTTCCATTGAAGGGATTTTTCCTAAAATTCACATCTAGCACTCACCACGCATTCTCTACAAGCGGTGCAAGTTTGGTTGTGATCGGTCACTAATTAAGGGCGCTTAAATTATGATGCAAGTTTGGTTGCAATCAGTCAATAATGAAGGGCATTAATTTCAATATTTCAATTAGTTTTGGGTTACACACACTTAACTGAATTATGTTGTATCATAACTTCACCTAATAACTATGCTAGTAAATAATTGCCTTTGCAGAAGGATCCCTCACGGTCACGCTGACATAATTTAATTATGGTGGTTCCTTCAGTCTTTAAAGGCCTAAAAGCCCCTCTTCTTCAACATATTTCTCTCCCAGAACAAAACCTGAATCTTTACAAATTGCCAAGTCAGGATAGCTCAGTCAGCACAGTGAATACACTGCAGTTGAACTAATGGAGGCACACATTTTACTCTCCGCTACTCTGTCCAAGCTGGCTTTCGGTCCTGCCAGACTCCTTTCCAATGCATATCACATGCTCTTTCAGCAGGGGTAAAGTAACCAGGTGTAAACTTTAACTACTCACTTCCAGTTAGTGTTGAGGTTAAGGATGTTAAGGATGTGTGGACCTGTAACTTCACTCTCAAATATACCTTCATGACACTGTGCTCACAAAGGCACAGGGACAGTTTTATCCATGATGTATCACCATGCACAATACAGACATGACAGTGAGGTTCTTGTACCAGCAAATTCTGGAATGTAACCAACCACCTCTACTTTTACCCTGGAGATGGAGGCAGTACATTAATCTGAAATACTGATACCCATCCACCAAGACACATAGTGTCATGACTTACCTACCTAAATACTGTAGTACATGACCCTGCTGACACTGATTTTTCACCATGCCTGATATTTGCCTGCCTCCTAGACAGAGTGATGTAATGCACACAGCATTAAATACAAGGGACAAAGAACTCTGCCTCAGATCACCAATTAGCCAAAAGTTCTGCTCATCAGACATCTGTCCACATGACAAACCACACTTCCCATGCTAATATGCTCCACATGACATAAAAGATATAAAGAGTGACACATGAAATATTAACATATTTTCAACAATGAATTACAACCATATCAATTATTCATTCATTCATTTTTCTTTGTCCATCCAGTCATGCATGTGACACTAGACATGTAAAATTAAATATATAATCATAAATACAAAAGCTTTGTTACCAATGTACATTACAAAGAGATGAACATTACAATGCATCAGTACCATGACATGGAATACAACAGAATAAGATACAAAACCACTATCAAAAACCAAATAACATTAAATAGTATTTTTCACTAATAGAGTAGTAGTAGTATTAAACTAATAAAACATACACCATCGAGTGGCCATCACAGGGCATTAGTAGGACACATATTCGTCCACTGAATAAAATGTCCATTGTAGTAAGAAGTGCCTGAGTTTTTTTAACATCCCACAGCTTTTCTAATTTTTTTATTTCATTTGGCAGTTTATTATACAACTTTACTCCCATGTTTACGCTACTATTTTTAGAAGGAGTTGTTCTACAATATTGAACATGAAAATCAGACTTTTGGCGTGTAAAATGAGCATGTACATCTTCATTACCTATCATGTTTTCCAAATTAGATTTTACGTAGCACACAACTTCACTTATATACATACCTTACATGGCAATGGAAGTATACCAAGGTCTCTAAATAGATTCTTACAAGAAGTGTGTCGGCTCACTTTACCTACAATTCTTATTGCTTTCTTTTGTAATTTAAAAATCCTTAAACTTGCAGAATCACCACCCCATAAAGTCAACCCATATCTCAAGTGAATATGAAAGTATGCGAAGTATACAGTCCTTAAGATGAATTTACTTTTAACAGCCTTTAAAGAATTAATTATATAATAGCTTGTATTTAGTTTTGAACTTCAATATTTAATATGAATATTCCATTTCATATTTTCGTTAATATATACACCCAAAAATTTTGATTCTGTATTGTATGAAATGTCTCTTCCTTCAAAAATAATGTGAGGGAGTGGAGGATTTTTATTTTGCATGGCATGAAAGAATAAGGCCAAAGTCTTTTCAGCATTGACTACAAGATAATTCACTCTAAACCATGTCTACAATTCATTCATAACATTATTTATTTTATACTGAAAATTGTTAATATTTTCCGCTTTCACTAATATGTCTGTGTCATCCGCAAATAACACAATTTTCGATTCCGTAATATTTTCAGGTAGGTCATTTATGTATAACGAAAACAATACTGGACCTAGAATTGAGCCCTGTGGCACTCCATGATTAATTCCCCTTATAGTTGAAAGATATGTCCCTGCTTTCGTGCTAGTTATTTCCACACACTGTTTCCGATGCGATAAGTAAGATTCAAATCATAAGTTTACCACCCCTCTAATTCCATAGGAGTCCAGCTTTGATAATAAAATTTTATGGTTTAGTACATCATAGGCTTTTGTAAGATCCAAAAAAATTCCAATTGGATTCATCTTTCTCTCTATAGCTTCCTGTGTACTTTCAATAAAAAATTCTAATGCTGTTTTGGTTGACCTTTTTATCTTGAAACCATGTTGTGCCTCAGTTATAATTTTATTCTGTTCAATACCTGATATTACTCTATTATACATTAATTTCTCTAACAATTTTGAAAAAACAGATAACAAAGCGATTGGCCTATAGTTTCCAATGTCTTTCCTATCCCCTTTTTTATACAGTGGTATAACTTCAGCCACTTTCAGTTGGTCTGGGAAAATGCCCGATTCTAAAGATGCATTGTAAATATTAGTTAAAGGTCTTTTCAGTACTTTTGTGCATTGTTTTACCACACAATCAGGTATTTCATCAATACCAGTTGACAGTTTATTCTTAAGAGCCTTTGCAGCTTTTTCCACTTCATTTTCTGTTATTGGAGATAAGAACATAGTATTAATATTCACCTTTATTTTTACATGTTGACTTATAGGATTGGTCGTTCTAGACCCATTTCACTTTACCAGTTCTTCTGAAATTTTAGAAAAGTAGGAATTAAATAATTCAGCCACACTCTGTGGATGTGCCATATCTTCAGAGTTCCAACTTAATTTAATGTCTAGCTTATTTGAAGAGATTTTCCCACTTTCCCTATTTATAATCTGCCATACAGCTTTTGTTTTATGTTTTGCATGTAATATATACCTATCATTTTCCCTCATTTTCACCTCCCTGATTACTCTTTTGTATATACATCTATACTTATATCACAAATTGATGTAATCATAATTGAAAATCTAAATTGTGAAGTCCAAATAAGGAACATAGATGTGGGCTATTCAGATCATCTAGCCCAAATACTATACTTTATTGTATAAACATCATTTAGAAATTTAATATGTAATATGAAGAGAGTTTTTTCAGACACAAAAATAGATGAAATTAATTTATTGTTAAGGGAAGAAATATGGGATGATGTCCTGAAACTGGAAGATGTTAATATATCCTATGAAATATTTTATCAGTTGTTCAGACACTATTTTGATGGAGCCTTTCCCGTTAAATTGAATTCTATGAGAAATAACAAAAGAGAGAAAAGGTGGGTTACAAAAGGGATTTTAGTTTCGAAGAGAAGAATGTGTTTCTTAAATAGAATAAAAAGGGTTAAATCTTTAACCCCAAAAGCACTTGAATATATAAATAATTACCAACAAATTTTGAAAACTGTTATAAAAGAAGCCAAGATAAGGGAATTTGAAAAGTATGTATCTCTTGCAAAAAATAATACTAAACACTATGGCAGATTATAAATAAAGAAATGGGGAAATCAAGGCGGAAAGTGGAAAATATTGAGTTAAGGAATAACACAGAGATCATAACAAACCCACAACAAATCTCAGAGAAGTTCAACTCTTTTTTTATAGAATCAGTACAGTCCCTTAGAATGAGTAACAATTTAACTCAGTCATTCAAACCTCCATCTCAAAACACTTATTATTTCCATGCCTCTATGTTTATTTCCCCAGTAACAGAATGCGCAGTAGAGAACATAATAAAAAGTCTAAAAAATTCATATTCAGCTGGTTTTGATAAAATCCCGGAGGTTATACTTAAAACCAGTGTACACTATATAAAGAAACCACTGACCCATATATTTAATCTTTCATTACAAAAGGGACTTTTCCCTGATAGCTTGAAGGTCGTAAAAATACGGCCTGTTTTTAAAAAGGGAGAAAAGTCAGTTATTACTAATTATCGACCCATCTCAGTACTTTCAGTATTCTCTAAGATACTCGAAAAACTGATGTATAAAAGGTTAATTTCTTATATCAATACATTTTACCGCAGAGCAACATGGTTTTAGGAAGTACAAATCCACTCGTACTGCGGTTCAGTCATTTGTAGAACATATTCAGGAGGCTTTAGATAAGCAGCAGTATGTCATAGGAATTTGCTTAGATTTAACAAGAGCGTATGATGTTCTAAATCACTCTATATTTTTAGATAAACTGGAATTCTATGGTATTAGGGGCCAGGTAAAGCTTGGTTTGAGTGATATGTATCTAACCGATCGCAGTTTGTGGAAATAACACATACAGACTACCTAAAGTCCACTCAAACTTCGTACTCATCAAAGTTAAGAAAACTTCACTTTGGAATTCCACAAGGATCGATTTTGGGACCAGTATTATTTTTGTTATATATAAATGATTTAACAACTTTTATAAAAGATGTAAAAATGGCCCTTTATGCTGATGATACCAATATATTGGTTACCAACAAAAACAAAGAGTCTGTAAACCCAAAATTAACCATGGTTATGATGCAGTTAGAGGAATGGTTATCAAAGAATGAATTAGTTGTAAGCACTCAAAAAACATTTGTAATGTATTTTCACAATAGGCACCATTATTTGTGTGAGAAGCCAAAGGTTGTGTATAATGACAAGGATATTAATTATTGCTCTCAATCAAAATTATTGTTTACACATTATGGAAAACTTGAATTGGAAAATACATAATCAAAATTTATATTTAAATTTGAGTCAAATATATTATATTATAAAATCCCTAAAAGATACTATAAGCCTACAAATGATTTTATATATCTATTATGCTCACTTTCAAGCTCACTTGCAATATGGCATCATTTTCTGGGGACATGATAGTGACAGTATGAAGATCTTTCGCTTGCAAAAAAAAGTAATTAGACTGTTCTCTGGTATTGGTAGGTTGGTTTCATGTAGAAGTGAGTTTAGGGATTATGAAATACTAACTGTACCATCTCTATATATATTGGAGACTTTATATTTCATAAAGAAACATTCAACACATTTAAAATCTAATGAGCAGCTGTATGACTATAATACCAGAGGGAAGACAAATTACCACAAACTGAGTTGCAACACTTCCCAATACCAAAGGAGTGTCACAAACATGGGTGTTAAATTATATAACTGTTTGCCTAATAGATTAAAAACCTTGAACAGTGTTAATATATTTAAAAAAGAAGTAAAGCGGATACTCCTTGAAAACCCCTTTTATACTGTACATGAATTTTATAATTGGAAAGAGCCTTAGCTATTTGGTTTTATTTTATGAGGAAGAGTAGTTTGGTATGTTGTTTTGTACAAGTTGTGGTTTTTATGTATTTATCTTGTAGGATACATTTTTGTACATTTGTATGTGTAAACTGACTTACCCAATTATTATTATGTGATTTTCTGTTGTTATTAGGAATTGTAGTTTTGGTATGTTTGTCTTGTAAAATGCATTTTTTGCATGTTTTTGTATGTGTAAACTGACTTACCCAATGTCACTATGTGATTTTAAGGGAATAAAATAAATTTAAAAAAATTACTTATCAATATATGTTTTTACTTCTACTGTAAGATTAGGTTGTTTCTGTAACATATTCAAAAATCTCATCTGTTGCTAGACATTCTTATACCTTGAGTGATCCATCCCTTCCATAATGGTTTCTTCCTGTGCCTGAGCTGTAGTGGAAAAGCTATGTTGAACTGATATAAAACTAAATCCATAAAAGCCTTGAACTTAGCATTTACTTCTGTTTCTGACAGTACTTCCTGCCATGAACGTTTTCCTAATAAACTTTTAAATTCCCTGATGTTTTTCTCTCTGAAGTACCTTTTCAGAACATTTTGATCTACATCTATGTGGTTCTTAAACAATACAGGTAACAATTGGGCATGATGGTCTGATAATCCCAAATCAACTGCTGTAACAGGTTCCATACAATACTTCCTATTTATTATCATTACATCTATCAATGTGCTAGTGCTTTTCGTTACTTGAGTAGGTGACTGAAGTGTATCTATCAAATTATAACTTAACAGTAAGTCCTTTAAATCATTTAGATTACCATTATCACTGAGGAAATCAATATTCCAATCACCACAAAGGCTAAGAATTTTGCCTTTCTTGAGTAATCTCTCAATGACCATCTCTAACTTGCTTAAAAATTTATCAAACTCTTCCATAGGAGATCTATGTATACATACTATAAGTAATTTATTTGCAGGCAATTCAATTAATGACATTGCAAAGATTTTTTTTTTCACTAATGCCTGCAACACAACTTATTTCTTTTGTTTCAAGACCATTTTTTACATAGATACCAGAGCCACCATGTTCACTACTACTCCTACCAAATGCACTTACTAACTTAAAATCAGTAATATTTATACAATTTAATTTTAGTTCACTCTGCCAGTGTTCTGTGAGGCATATTACATTGACAGGCTTTAGCTCAGAGCATAATAGAACTTCCAGTTCAGTTGTTTTAGGTGTAAGACTACAAATATTTTGATGGAGTACAACAATTTTTTTATTCTTGCACTCCTTATCATTGTTAGCTATAGGTAATACTACGCTTTTGTTATTAGGTCTGTTGTCCAAAAAAAATCATCAATTCTTGAATTGAAACTTCTTAACATTTTATGACAGTATGCAGTATCTCCTGTAAATATCTCTACAGGGCAATGAGGTCTCACATCTTACTTGCCGCACACTGGTACTCCTAGGCTATGTGCTTCACCAAAGATATTGTCATGCCATTATGTATAAAATACCAACCCTCCTATTATATAATATGTATAAAAGGCATCATATACTCTTCACCATTCATGGAGAAATTGAGAATAAGAATTGGAGGGAATAATAATCAATAAATCAATACTTTTCCTCTCATCAGCCTAGATTTTTCACTTGTCATGGATGAACACACATGTCGATGTTGAGTACTGAATTGTGATCTGCAATTTTACAACATATAAGCTGCAAACTCAACTCTGGATGTACTGGAAGGGTTGAGAACGCAACACTTTCAAGTTAATGTCTGTATATTCTGTAACTACATGTATATACACAAAAGAGACTACACACTATGGAAGTCGCCATGCTACAACAAATACAAACTTCTCTGGAGTCCCAAACTGAGGAATGTATTTGTGGCTGTATCTCAGCACTGTTGTGACTATTCAGAAAATGAATTCAATGGCCAGTCATATTCACTCGATTGCCAAATTATGAAACTTCATCTGCGGTGATGTTTATAGCCCGCTTCAAAGTCTTCTCTTTAAAATACAATCCTTTGTCAGGAATCAGTGTCCTGGAAATCAAAAATTAGTAACAATTCAATGTTGGTCTTTGTGCACAATTTGATGTGGATGCATTTTGAGGTACTTTCAACTTAAAACTTCTCCATCCTGGGCAGTAGTTGGAATTTAAACCCCAGAACCAATGAAGGGCTAAATGCCTAGTGTCAAGAATCTAATTTAGCCCCTACCAGCAAAATCCCAATCATACTTACTCCAGGGTCAAGGCTCAATAATCCTGCATACCACCATAAGACCTGTCATGATGTCAGCAAAAGGTCTCCATTTCCTTCATGTCCAGCACTAAACTCTCTGGCTAGCTATAACTTTAGCATCAACTTTTGAGAACAAAATACTCCACAAAAGGAAATCCATAAACTTCTTGTTGCTTCAGCTTACACAAAATAACCAACCAATTACTTTCCAATATTTAAGTCAAACCCCACCCTGGATTATCTGTCCTCAGTCCTGCCATGCTTACAATCATTTTGTGAGAGCTCTTCCCTGCCAACAATAAACTCACATTACAAGTCAAATTATCAAAACTGAAAAATTCAAATATCACTATTAAAACAATATGTCTTATACAGTCTATAACAGTTCTGGGCTTCAGCTAACATTTAAAGTCACCAGGTATTAGTAACCAGGGCACTTACAACATGTCAGTGTAGAAAAACATACACAAACCCAATGAGAAAACCCACTTGCAATCTGCTTTTCCTTAGTGAATACACCAGTATTTCCTTATTTTCCACCTATTCCTGCATATTTAGCACACCCCACACTACCAGTACCAGCAATTAACTTTGAACAGCAATTTTCATCTATGTACTATCAACACTATGAAGTACAGCTGTAACTATAACATTTTGAATATCATTTCTTTCATGATGGCGCTGGAAATCAATAGTTTTAGCCATCACATTTTAGGAACCTGATGTAGTTATGTCCAGCCTATCCCTGACTGCCTAAATAGTCAAATACTAATCGAGCAATTCATAGCCCTTGTGATGTAGAATCCACTACCAAACCAGATGACAAATATTACACTCTCGAGGTATATGTGTAACCATAACATACAGCCATTATTAATTTCACACATCAAAACAACTTTGGCCACCAAAATGCGTAATTCCACTGCATAGTTAGATACTTAGATGATGGCTGCAGTCATATGTGTGTGCACAGTACCTTCCATCAGGGTGTGTAACCAGAGAATTTTATTTTTCATTTTTAAAGACAAACATTTATTGCATACTCAGTCATAAGAACATTATTTTTATTCATCAAACCAAGGGAACTAAAACTAAAACTAAACTTTTTTTACATTAAGAACTAAACTCTACTTAAAAACGGGACACAAAATATCAAATTTTGAGACAGCAGGATGTGCCGTTTATGACATGATGTGGAAAAAATATGGTACAGCCAGAGAGGCAAAATATGACAATATGATATGCTGCATGGCCGTTGCATGCTCAATAACTAAGGCTACATACACTCAGAATGTCATACCTATTGCTTTTCCATGGTAACAACAGTTCTATGAATGCACCTCAATGTTATGTTTGTATCTACACTGCCTGTCTTGTTTAGATTATATAAACACCATTTTACATAGGCAGTGTGACAGAGAAAACAGGACAGGACATCAAGTGAGAAATTAAATGGTTAGGTTTATCCAAGAGGTTGTTAGGTACAGACTAGATATAACATTCTTATTTTCTAGTATATTTCAAAAGTTAAAATATTTCTCTAAAATTGGTTGTATTTCTAAAAACAATGCTTCATTCCTTTGATCAAAATATTCAGCATTCCTGGTGTGCTTACTTTTGGGTGAATGTGTTTACTCTTGGAATATCATTTGTCTAATGGGCAGTTTATGTTGATGTTTAAAAGTTTTGACACTGAGTATGCTTGTATATCTATGGTCATTCTATGTACTTTTTGTATGCATTTTTTTATATGTCGTTCATGCCTCGCTTAACAGATATGAATTTTATTTTCGTCCGTTCAGATTCGTTTGCATGTGTACTCCATACACAAGGCACTCTTATGGAATATACAAGAAAATAAACATTCACCACATAATGCTACAAAAAATTTGAGAACAAGATGGTAAAATCTGTGAGCTCGCAAATTAATATTCAATTTGCACACATACTTGTGTTTTAGGTATGTACTTTATGCCTGGTGATGATCCTTGTGAAGGTCTGAAACATTGCACCGCCCCTCACTGGGCCCACACTTGGACCATACAGCAACATAACAAAAGATCAAATATAATAAAACAAAACAAATTTAATATTAATTTAACATACATACATGGAAGCAACTGAATAAACATACTTACAATAACTGATATTAACTTGTTGTAGTGCCAAACACAAAGTAACTCAAAAACCAAGGTACCTCCCTGGTGGCGTGGGGCTAAACTCAAAGCAAACCTCCATCAGTGGGACCAGGCCGCCAGGTGAGGGACTCCGGTCACAGCCAGCATATCCCGGACGGAATTTTGGACCTCCCCGCCGAAGCCCAATTTTCATCCGAACCACACGCTGGCTGGACGCAGAGTGGCGAGAAGACGGACATCAACCGTACGAAAAGGAAGGAGGGAAAGGGAGGGGGGAGTTGGATAGATGCCCCCGCAACCGTCAGTGCTCGGGGAAGAAAACCCCGGCACAACATGTAGCATTATTGATAAAAGCAATGCAACACATGGCAACACATTTAGTAACATTGACTTGAGGACGGCTCTCGTAGCCGAAATTTGGAATTATACATCATTACACATAATCTGATGCAGAACAAATCATTAAAAACTGCCGCTGAAATGACTACAGAATTGTATTAATTTTTGCTGCAAGGAACAATGGGCCGAGCCTCGATGTATTTACTTGCGTTACAGGTGTACGTGTGACAGCGATATACCACACATTCGATTCGTGCGGCGCAGGGCTCACAGTGAGTGTTCGCATCTACCGGCGCACTTGGACTTTAGTATAATCGTGTTTTCCCTCAGACACAATTTTAAAGTTATGACCACGAGGTCCGGGCTAAATCGTGGATTCGAAGGCATTCCCAGCGATCTGCGGGTATGTGTTTGTAGACGGCATACTGGGAAGCAGAATGCATTCCCGCTTTTCCGTGCGTGCACAGCCGCGCCAGTGACGGCAAACCGAGTCCTAATTTCTGTTCTGAAAGCGGAGGCATAGCTGTGGGAGGTGTGAGTGGTGCTGCCGCCCCGAGCTGCAGTGTCCAATGAGCGGCAAAGTGGGTAAAAAATGAACATTATAAATGAAGAAATCTGGCCGAATACAAGGAAATCCAGAAAGCAATTTGATCTTTTACAGTTCGTAATTTCTCTTAGGGGCGGCCATTGTGATTATTTGCGCCGGGCACTGCAAAATCTAATTACGCTACTGCTTATTCATTTCAACAGTATCCCGTCTTCCATTTACGGTCTGTTGGGATGTGATGCGGTGTATACCAAACTGCACGGCGTACATCTCAAGATCATAATCTTAATACTGACCTTGAGAAGTTTTGTATACTGCACTTAAGATTTGATGAAACACGTCCAGAAACCAGATTTCGTCTTTTGGCGAAACGTACGAGTCCATGTGACTGCGGGGACGACAGGTCGGTCTGTGACACAGATCTGTGACTTCAGTCGACTACTGGCAGCAGATGTGTGCCGGTCAGCTGGTAGCGTTTGTACTGTGCAGGCGAGGCTACTTTCCGCGATCGTGCTTGGCTGCTGGGTGCCCACTCCATTCCCCCATTGCTCATTCACTTTCCCTCCCACGCGTTGCAATGTGCCATGTCGTCTTAATGTTCTACCCACAATTCAAATGCCTACACGGAGAAATTCATTTTGTTCTTTCAGAATTGCCAGGGCCATGGCAGTGTTAAACTCAAGCAATGGTAGTCGTGTAGTTAATTTCAAATTTTATGTTTGCCTAACGACTTTTCCAGTGCATTTTGCTGTACCATTGCGGCCACACGCTGGACTTCACACCTCTGTACGTGTCTTGTAGCATTGCAAGCTTACATAGCAGCAGTAATCATCCGAGACGTATGTCCGTTTTGCGCGCCATGTTACGGGGCTGAAAACGGGCCGTGACAGATTTGTAAATACTGCGCTACAGCAGAATGCATTGGTAAAGTGAGATTAGACATACATTTTGGAATTGGATGCAGTACTGCTGCTAAATCTGAAACTTCCGTGACGCTGGTAATTCTGATTGAGCGATGTCATTTTGACAGTGCGGATGCTGTTTTGATGCAGGGGCAGAGAACAGAGACTCTACGGAAGGAATGGGGGACATTTCACTTACAGACAATTTATCAGCGGGTTCCCCACTTTATTACTTGAGTGAGTGTCATGGTCCAGTGGTTAAGTAACTACATTGTCAAATATATGATCGGAAGGTCGAGGCCGAAAAAAAGCCAATCGAAAGAAAATTCTGTTACACATCTTTAGCCTTACAATTCATCTGGAAGTTACAAAATTCTTCTCTCCGAAGAAATTTAGCGGTCCAGTGGATAAGGCACTGGACAGCCAATCTTAAGGATCACCAAGAAGTTCAAGCCCGGCAGAAAGGACTTGTGGTGCAGAAATTTTGTGCTAAACTTCCTTGGCCTAACAATTCATCAGGAAGATCCAAAATTAATACATCAAGAAGAAATTCGTGGTCCACTGGATAAGACATCAACCCAGAAAACCAATCGAACGCACCAGGTTCCAGGATAGTCAGCAGAAGAGATATGTGATAACTCCTAGAGCTGCAGCAGAGAAGTTAGAAGCAGGAGGTGTAGTAAAAAATTCTAGCATGCCCACAACTTTAAAAAATTATTACTAGCATGACAGGAATTTTATTGCCAAGAAAATTTTTGCTACCACACGCATAATATATAGCACCAAGTTTCTCAATTGGTGGCACTCCGTTGATCAGAAAAATTTTCAATAGCATAGCCACTGTTTAATATGGGGCCCCCTAGTTATTTACCAGCACACTCACAATTTTCACTTCCGGTGAGGTTCTATTACCAAAATCTGTCAATAGATGGTAGGGTTACTCCAAAAAAAGATGTGCATTTGACCATATTATTCATTTTTAGAAGTTAATAAAAGAGAATATTAACCTTTTAAAGCCTAGCGGTAAATTTACACACGACCAGGTTTAACATTAAAAAATTCTACGTGGTGCCCACATTGCGTTTATGTGTTTTGTACAGATCTCAGAACAAACAGCAACTTTTGCCTTATAAAACATTACGAGATTGGTTTTTATAACTGAAGCGGAGAGCGTTTACAGCGCGGTACGCACTGAGTCCTTATATAAAACACATATGCTTCGTCTTTAAAGGGTTAATATTATATTCCTACTACCACTGTTCAGCTACCATCGACCATACATAATTTTACAATTTTATTATAAAATGGAAATATGTGAAACTGTGGGATCCCACGTAGAACATGATAATGTTTTGTACACTGTATCTTTTACCTGCCTTTTTAAGATTGTGTATCTTAGCCTGATCGTGGTTGATACATAGACTGAAACATGTAGCTTTAAATACAAACACAGTTGTGTTACACTGACTGTTTAATAAAGTTTTGAATATTTTCTGAAGATACAATGGGACAAATTCTATTAACTTGTCCGTTATTACCTTGATATAATAAGAAAAATAAGTATCTTGATTTTAATATATTTCTGCATATAAAAGTACAATAAACTCATAATCTGATATAGCACAATTAACACCATTAAGCTGCATTAATAAACAAAACAACAAACTGGAAATATTTATGTCAACATAATAATGGATCAGCATACAAAGCAGAGCAGATACGTGACATATCATGTCTCAGATGTGTCTGGAGACAATTCAAGAAACAAATACTGATACAACACAGACAAATTATTTGTGTACAGTTAGCATCTGAGACTGACACAATCTGGCTGCTATAAAAAGTCAAGCAACACAAAAGCATGTAAATGCTGTAAAACAGAAAAGAAAACTTGTCACAGTAAGAGCACGTAACAGGCACTTACTCCAGAACCAACAAGTTCTCCTGTTCCTTGATCAGTACTGCTTATTATGCATCCAAAAATATATGATATCTAAAATTTTGTAACATTCCATGGACGGAATACAGTTCATTTCAGTAACTTCAAACATGTGTTGTTTGAAATACAATCCACATTCTCAACTTTGTGCACCTACATAACAGGAAAAGATATTAGGAAGTTTTACCACACAGGATACTGCACGTGGATGGAACAGACTTAAGTCTTCTGGAACATGTGGAATGTTGTTTATGGCTATTTGAAGTGGATGTTGTCTTGACCCAAGCGGGAAGATTTCTTGGGGTTCATAATCACTGCTTGAGTTTCTAGCTTGGAATGATGCAACAAATATCAGCTGCAATTTGCAAACTTACACACCTCCACTAACACTTAACATGTGACTAAGCAATAAGATTGTACCTCGTAGGTAATGTAGGTAGCGCATTCGGAAAGTATGTACCATTTGCGAATATTTCTGCAGCAGTGCTGAGGTCATGATTTTGCGCATGCGCGCCATCATCCCTCCCTCATTGGCAAGCCACAGAAGCCAATCTGAGAAAAGCAGTTAGTGTTTAAGTATTGTTCAGTGCGTTTAAAATGTTCAAGATAATCGAGCACCCCGCCGACTGTGAAGTACAGTCTGTTATCCGTTTTTTAATGGAAGAAATGTGAGAGCGGCAGATACTCATCGTCAGATATGTGAAGTATACGGTGAAAATGCCATGAGTGATGGAATGGGTGAGGAAATGGGCCAGGAAGTTCAACGAAGGTCGTGATAATGTGCATGACGCGCTGCGGAGCGGCTGGCCAGCTGTGGTCAGTGAGGATTTGTTGTGCGCGGTCAAAGCAAAAGTTCATGAAGACAGATGGTTCACCATTTTGTCGCTGTCCTTGCATTTCCAGCAAATTTCAAGAACTTTTCTCTACGAAATTGCAACAGATCGTTTGGACTTTCGGAAATTGTGCTCACGCTGGGTGCCGAAGATGCTCTCCGAGGAACACAAAAAGAAGTGGGCTGCCAGTGCAATGACCTTTGTCACGTGATACAGTGAGCAAGGGGATCGGTCTCGTCACATGGGTGTCCCATTTGACTCCGGAATAGAAAGAGCAGTCCTTGGAGTGGAGGCACACCTCATCGCCAAAAAGCACAAATTCAGACAGACCATTTCAACCCACAAGATCATCTGCACAGTTTTTTGGGAGAGGCAAGGAGTTTTGCTTGTTAATTCTTGCCTCAAGGCACAACCTTAAACTCAACAGCCTATTGTGACACCATGAAGAAACTTTGTCGCGTGATCCAGAACAAAAGGCAAGGCATGCTTACTTGCGGACTCATGTTGCTTCATAATAATGCTCGGCCGCACACTGCTACTAAAACTCAAGCCCTCATCACATCATTTGGTTGGGAACAATTCCATCACCCCCCCCTACAGCCAGATTTAGCGCCAAGTGACTTGCATTTGTTCCTGTGCCTGAAGAAGTTCCTTGCTGGCCAGCGTTTCCTCAATGATGACGACGTCAAAGAAACAGCGAAGAAGTGGCCGCCTTCACAGGCGGCCACGTTCTATGAGGAGGGGATACAAAAACGGGTGCTCCATTATGATAAATGCCTTAATAATGGTGGAAACTACGTAGAAAAGTAGTTTAAGGTATGGCAAATCTGATAAAAATAACATATCTTGAAAGTAAATTTTAGTTTTTCTAATAGCCTAACGGTACTTACTTTCCAAATATGCCTCGTACATGAACCAGTTACGACAGCATCCACTGCCAAAGTCTTGTGTATTAATCTTTACAAGTACAAAAAATTATGTCAGTACTACAGCAACTGTTTCAGTAATCTGCACTGTATTCAATAGACAGATATTAGTCTAGGTTTCAAAACAAGAGTCTGCTTGAAATACCAGTGCTGTAATAATAAACAAATGAAGTATACCTTTAACCCCCACAAAATAACGTATAAAAATAAAAGCACAGCGACATGTTTTGGACCTTGTATGTATAATATAACTGTGCCACATATATAACTCTACACATTCCTTTCATTACATGATTAGCTTTAAATCTACACAACCTAAATTGCAGTATTTATACTCATATAATGTGCCTATCCTGAAGTTCTACACTTGGTTTTCTGAAAGACAGAATATTCTAGAACATGGCATATCCCACACTTATCAGATTCTACTTCCAGCAGTACCACGAATAGGAAGTAAAATTTTCCATTTGAGATTCTGCTTCCAATAGTGCCACCAGCAGGAGGTGAAATTTTCAATTTCTCTCTCTTTGTCTTTTAATATCTGACATCCCCGTTGGTATGTACATGCAACGTATATTGACAAGAGCAAAATATACTTCTCTTTCTTTCCTTACATTGGCCTGTATTGGAGTTATGCTTCTATATACAAAACAACAGTAAAAGCAATTTATAGTTGTCTGAACAAGAGATTAAACATTACTTTCATAACACTACATTCTTCTGTTGTAAGCTATCACAGCTCTGTTCCTTACATGCAACAACATTCTCTGTTGCAACAGGCCTTCACACTGAGTCCACAGTCACACAAACAATTATCAACAGCTTTACTTTTTGTGAAAGTTATAACATGACTAGGGTCTCCTCAATCTCCATATTCACTGCTGAGAAAATCTCAGATTTTGGGGTGCACAAAATATTACCAGAGAATGACAACCAATGGTTTTGTAAAGCACATAATTGGAAAAATGCTCAGAAGTAAACTGCGTCAAAACCTGAAAATCAGTATCATTGGATTACATGTGAAAGTGCTGGAACTACAGATAATACCTAAATAATTTGTTGCACAGATAAACTATGTACTTAAACTTCCTCACATACAGGCAAATTTACTGTCACAGGTTGAAAAAAAGAGACAGGCCTGTTTCAAATGTATTTGCAAGATGGCTGTGTATCTAAGAAGCCAGCATATTTCTTTGTGTGCAAATTTGTTGAGATATGAGAAACAGCATTTTATAAACAATGGCTACAAAAATTAGTAGTTTTGCCAATTTTTGTGCCTGTGAGATGAGATGTGGCCTAACAACAGCCTACAAGTTTAGAATGAAGTGCACAGGAAAATATGCAATGAGGGTATTGTGTAATAAATGGTGTGTATGTCTGACTTAAAAATTACAAGTGTCTGTGAAACGTCATCACAACTGTTTCTGCACTTTTACCGGCTGACACTCTTCAGTGATAGATCCACCATGCAGTGTCAGAACATATCTCAAGATGTGACATGAATGTGGACAAGCCAACACTGGATTTTGTGCTTATCCATACATGGCGAAGATGCCCTAGAATTATGTCAGCACAGTTTCTGGACATCTCACGTGTGCGCACACACACACAAGCATGCAGTTATTCTACGCTGCAACAGGCCAGTAATTTTTCACGCAAAAATCAGCTCCTACAGGCAAGTCACTAAGTGAATGAAATTCATGCAATGAGTTGCTGATGTTACAATACTCCATGCTTCAATCCAGCTCACAGATAAGTTACAAGTACTTGTAATCTGAAAAATCTGCACCCATAAAAATGAGAATTGTTACTATATAAAGTGCCCAATAATACACAAATTAACTAAACACCTGCATCTAAAATATAAGTTACATGTACTATTGCTGATTTGATAACCATCACTGTATGTGTTCTTGTATTTAGTTACTGGTTTCTCAGTGCAGAGATGCAGGTTTACTACAAGGGTCATTACAGAAGGACTCCTATTGGATGAAGTGGCACTGGGTCATGTTTCCTTGCATGCACTTCAGTTTTCCCCTACCAATTACCATTCCACCAATGCCTGATATTTGTCTATCACCAGGAAGTGGTATCAAAGGCCCACGTGAGACAAACATACAAAAGACTTAGTCTCACCTAACTCCTACAACTTAAAAATTCTATTACTTCACTGTTTATCTGTATGTATGTACGCTACCAAGGCACTGAATTAGAACTTCTGCCTGTAAAGGAAATGCATGATACATTAATTAATGTGCACCTGCAAGAGATGTCTTAACTGGCACAGAAATATACCAAATTTTCCTTATTCAATCATTTCATACGAAGGACTACTGACTATGTTTGACATAAATTATATTTTCTAATTTCTGTCTTTTTCACAGATGCAAAACTCTGAATAAGTGCATGTATATGCTACCTACAAAGAGAGATTCATATATTATTAACACTAATTTCTTAAGCTCTGTGACTTATTAACTTCTGCTGGTCAGACACCGCAAGAAAAGACGAACATACACATGAGAAGTTACTACAAAGGATAAAATACAGTAAACAATGCAAAACATGCTCAATAGTAAACAATCAAAGCCAGACATATAACATGTGTCACGTTTTAATAAGAATTAAATTTTCAGTAATAACTCCTGTTCTGAGAAGATGAAAAAAAAATACTACTACTAGATTTCAGACAAGGCACAAATGGTTAACACACTATAAAATAACCCAACATATGAAGAACTCATGCCTTTAAATGTTTGCATACTACAAGAAATTGTATTCCTCTTCACAAATGTACATGCATTAAAACTGAAAGTAAGAGGTAAAGTTGCCCATGTGCATGCCATGATGGCATTGAGGAGGAGATGAATTACAGCTCCACTAATTAACCACAGTACCAGATGGTGAGAAGAGGTCAACTTAACACCCTGGTCACTTTATCTCCATGGGAAGAATACTGGTACCCATTGAATAAGAGGCTGGGTGGGCGCCAAAGTTGGTCTGGATGTTTTGGAAAGAAGAATAATCTCTTGTCCTTGCCAGGAATCGAACCCCACAATGTCCAGCCTGTAGCCTTGTCACTACACTGACTACAAACTAATGCAAATGCAAAAGTGTTCTCAAATGCAAGCTTTAAGCAGCACCAAAAACGACTTCATATCTGTCAAGCCAAAGTTAAAAAATGTGGGGAAGAACATAAACATAAAGAGCTTTGTCATGATGACTGAAAGGCAGCAGCATATTGATATGAATTTAGGTTTCAGGAAAACAAATCTGATCTGCAAAATTCTTGTCTCCCAGCACACACATTGTATGTTTCAATCAAAAGTATACAGTAACAGACTCTTCCTTTGCCTGTCTTTTGAAGTTACAACTTACAACAATCAAGATTACCACCGTATATGTATTTCATACAAAATATTATTTTCCAGTATTTATGAAGTGACACTAAATAGTATGAAAAGAAAATTCATGTTTAAGTACTTGAGGTACTGTATTCTTTATGTTCCTCATGGAAGGAATGACTACTTTTGGCCTTACAAATGCCATCCAAAGCAAGAAACAATGACACACACATGGACCGAACATGAATACGGCTGCATTTTGATAAATGGCCTTGCTGAGTGTTAGAAGTATTTCAGTTAAATACTACAACCTGAGAAGACCCTTTTTATGCATTTTGAAAGTCACCATCAATACAATTACCCAGCACATTATTTGGGGTTTCAGAAACACGTTAGTTAAAAAGATATGTTAAAATACATAATATCTGCAACAGGACAACATCCCTCCGATGGACACATTGTGACTACCTACACATGTACTCATTAAATTCATTATGAGGTATTTAAATGTGTTACCAATTCAAATAATACGTGGAATTCTTACTAAAAACTACTGCACAGCTATAATATTGTATCTTATGTAATTCCACCCGGCCTCAGAATTCTTTGTCTCTGAATTGGTCTTCAAACCATACAAAATTTCCAAATAAACCTGCTTCTTCTTTAAGTTAAATGCATATGGGGTTCAGGCATAAGAGACTTTTTGTTCATACGTTTTGTCTTGCCAGTCAAACTCCGTGGGTTTGGCAGTGTGACGCGTCCTGCAAAGGCGTGGTCCAAACTTCAGCATGACCACAATCACTCCCAAGAACACAATCATTGTGAGTGCGGTCACAGCTGGCCAATAAACATGAAACATCTTTTTTTTGAAAATATTAATATCAATGCTATATATCTTACAGATCACTTTCCTTCTTGTGTGTTAATTCCACATACTCCAGTGGTACATCAGCTGTGTCAAACACCTGCTGTGGAGGCAGTGGACACTTCTCTAGTTCTGTGTAATCCAGAGGAGGCTGCTGATGCGGAGTCTTAGTCCAGATTGGAAGAATCCAACGATTACCTGCAACAGACAATACACCTAGCAGTATTTGAAAGAATGTCATGTCATATATTTTGATGGTGGGACAGCCTTGGTCGTACTTTGCTAACTGTTTTTATATAGTGGTTGCAAGCACAGCAGCATACATGTGACCTACAAATCATGACTCCACATGATAAATAAGACTTCTTTTGCACCATTAACTTCCAATATTTGAGATGACAGTAACTGCTATTTTTCATTTCAATTCTAATATGTAATTTCTGCAATAGACACTGTTGGTACT
Source organism: Coptotermes formosanus (assembly GCA_013340265.1). NCBI lineage: Eukaryota > Metazoa > Arthropoda > Insecta > Blattodea > Rhinotermitidae > Coptotermes > Coptotermes formosanus. Next base: position 4,149,402 of record BLKM01003281.1, on the reverse strand, counting down.
CTAAATTCTGTCAAGTACTTTCCTAAAGGATTAGCTACTACTCAGTACGGTAAAAAACAGAAAAGATTTAGAAACCTTGAACATACAACAACAACAACAACAACTGTCACTGTTCGCAATATGCATTCTTTGGAACAATATTACAAATAATGGGTGGTAACAAATTTCACAAACCAGGAGTTCACATACCTTAACTTCCAGCCAGTCAGTAAGCATGACTGCATGCATGTCAGCTTACAGACAAGTCATTTTCTAAGACTATTGGACTGTTTTAAGTATCAAGCTAAAAGTCACAAACACAAGCACAAAATTGGCACAACCCAGCAGACAGGCATGGACCCCTTGGACGAACCCACTGCTATTGCTAAAATTTCAGCACAAGCATCATGTCACCATTGCTGTTGTTGGTATCTTCCTTACCCTTTAGACTGCATTTTCCCTATACTCACAGCCAATCATCTACACTCAAGCCAATGCAATAATTCTCGATGTAATATAGTTTGTCGTATTACTTTCCACATCATAAATTGCTGGCAGGTTTTTATGTGTGCTTACTATTTTCACCACCAACTTAACAAAGAGAAAATTAAATTCAATTAAACTAAAGAGCAACCAGATTTATAAGAAAAACATAAAAATGTGTCCAAATACAAGATCTCTGGTTTATGACAAGTCTTGTCCATTACAGTGTCACAACGAGCTTTCTGTGAAGCACACCACACACTGATTATTTACTGCCTCTGTTCTGCCTACTGTATGGCCTAGCTTAGTTACAAGTAGAGCCTTTGGCTTCTATACAGGTTTCACACACAGAAACAATGTTTCTGGAGATACAGCAAAGTTGCCTCAAATAACAGAAACTTCCTGCTGAAAATTTCCTTTTAATTCTTGTAGTGAATGAGAATTATACAAGTACAATTTACCTTTTACTGTGTCCCATGTATGTCACAAGAATTAAAATCAGGTAAGTAGACAGGCCACAACCCTTAACATTTTCTTTATATTTTCCATTCAGTGCACTATAACTCAATTTTTTGCTACTAACCAACAAATGCATACAATTGTCATAGCTTCACAACAATATTTTTAAAACACTACACTTCTACATGTTTTGGACCTTACTGGTCCATCATCTTGGAATACATCAATTGTTGTTGCATACAACAAATACTTAACACTATTTTGGTCTCTTGTACATGAAGAACTGATGCAAATTCCCCGTATGAGTATGAGTGGTGGACAGAACTCTTACACTGTAAACTAGAGCAGCATGTGGACATGGAGGTGCTCATGGTACTACAGAAGAGGATGTAGGCAAGAAGCCTACTCCCTGATGATGGACCAATAAGGTTCAAAATGTGTCAGAGTGTAGAGGTCTATGTTCTTCTGGGATATTACCCAGTGTTGTGTGGTAATTACCACACAACACTGTGTAGTGTCCCAGAAGAGTGCAGATCTCATCAACGTCGCGGTGGAAGCCTGAAATCACGGATGCCAGAGTGTAGCATTTTAAATATATTGCTGTGAATCTATGACAACTGTTTGCTGTTGGTTAATAGTAAAAAAAAGAAAAGCTTACCATGTTCGCTCCCAGCAATGCCATTGCTCGATAAACTGCCATCCCAGCCTTTTTTTTTTACACTAATGCTTACTGTGAAACATAAAATTTAAACGTAATTTTCTCTTAAGTACAGTACAAATATAAAAGAAACTTTTAACAAGGCACAGCCTGGAAGTTCTAATATTGCCTTGGGTATAATATTTAGTGCCATATGTCCTTGAATGGAGGGGAAAACTACATTTTTGGCAAAACCATTTTCTCTGACTTATTTCTTCTTTTTTGTGCACACTCCGTATAAATTTCACTCAAACCACTGTCTGAAGGAATTAAACCATTATCAGAATCCTTGAACAAAACAATTTTGGCAATACCATTACCTTCCAAACCCTTACCACTCGACACTACATTTTTAGTTTCTGCTACGCAACATAATGCTCCTCCCCCCACTCATCACCACTTTAATCACCACCCCAGTGCTCTCAAAACCACAGAACAGCTCAAAAGCAAAGAAAATGATTTTAAAGGGCACTACACACAGCACCTAGTGACTGAAGTGGAAACTACGTGGTCAAACCACATTTCTATTGCACCATGTTCTCATGCAAGCACAGTAGGATACCGTAGTTTGGACAAAATCAACTTACGTCACATTGGTCACGTATGGGAGCAAACATGTGAATTTATCACTCATTCACAGAAATCTTTGGCTAACATATTCACAGAATTATGAACTGCGTGGGATGCAGCTCAGTGCTGCATGAAATGCCTCTGCCTTTTTTCACTTTCCATCACATGATCATAACAGCATGACATAATAAATCTTACATAACATTTGGAACTTACTGCTTTGTCAGAAAATTTGGAGCTATTATTACCAAAACACTAATGATACACCACATTCTGACTTTCAAAGTGGTAAAAGCACCTCATTAATAGCATGAGGATCTAATGTGGACCCATACATAAGGCATTATCTGACTAATGTACACTGCACTTCAGCAGAACAAAACGTTAAATTCTGGGTCAAGAAGACCATTAAACAAAGACTGCTAAAACTACAGACTGCATCATTATACACACAAAATATTCGTACTCGTGGGTTTGTAAACTTAACTTAGAGATCTGCTCACCACAGCAGTGACCTTAAGTACAAATTCATCCAAACTAATGCACTGTTATTATTACATACATTCTTACATTGCAGTATTTAGTTCCAACATGTTTCGATCCCTTCTGGGATATGTTTAAAAGTTAAAATTACACCATCTGAATGATGATGTTTAGCACATGTTATAACATATAAAATGTGTACAAAAACAGTTAAATGACATGTAATTTTAACTTTTAAATGTTATCCCTCAGGATGATCCCAACAAGGATTGAAACATGCTGAAGCAAAATATTGTAAGGTAAGAACATATTGAATAATAACAGTGCATTAGTTGGGGTGAATTTGTACTTAGTGACTGCGCACGGTAGTAATAATAGAACGTAGAGACCTTGTAACACCTGTGCTTGTCATACATGAGTATTTCTCTCTGTCCATATATGGTTATCCAAACCAGTTCACTTGTAAATATTGCTTGCTTTATGAACAAACAGTCTTTGGCAAAGAAGAATGACAAATATTTTGGCAACAGAATGAAAATAACCTTTCCACCTGTTATATGTTACTTTCAGTGTTCTCTTTGGTAGTATGCTTTTTGGATTTTATTTTGTGTAACACCGATTCCACTGCACAACACATTGCCACTATTCTATAAACTTTCTGAAACTTTGTTGTTTCCTCCATGACTTACACTTCAGAAAATAATCATATATATATAAAGGCTCACACAGTACAATTCTATCACCTACACAGGTGTATCCACTGGACTAAAAATGACTGTGCTTTGGTCTAAAGGGGCATTGGTTAATTTTTATACAAAGCAGCACCCTCAGAACCTCAGACTTAAAACCTATCAGTTTCATGATAAACAGGAAATGCTGTGTAAGTAGAAATCTTTGCTTTAACTTTTGTAGCATAATGAAAAACGTATGCTGGTAATGACAGCATGTCTATAAAATCACCATAAAAGCATGAGATATGAAATTAACTGACCACAACATTCTATGACATAGCATAACTATGAATAAAAATTAGTGTAAATGTGAAATGCTCACAGCTGAAGCCGCAGTACTGTAATCTTAACCAACCCACTTTAAAAGTTGTATTTGGTTCTCTTGTCTTTGCAAAATCAGATGTATGAGACACTATACTTGCCTGTATTACTGTCTTGCCAATACTTCTTGTATCTTGAACAACAACAAAGTGCAATATTCAGGAGAAACAGAAATGCACCCAGAACGGTACAAATTGTTATTGTTACATAAAATGCTGTGAAGTCTCCAAAAATTTTCTCATGCAATCTTGGGTCGTGTGTGGCAGTCGTAAAAAAAGGATATAGAGTTGTGGTAGGTGTTGTCGTGTTATAATCCCATCGATTTTCATCAGAGTTCATTGTCTTAGCGAGTATTCATAATCTGAAATCATAATAGACACCAAACTATGTCATGCGTATCAATTAATGGATGGGTGTGCGTGCATAGTGTGACAATGAATTTATATGATACAATAACAATAAGAATGCAATTTCCGGGTAGAAAATCCAAATATTACTCACAGGTACGTTCGATTCACTACTATGCACACAAAGAACTAAAATGTTCCACATGTAATACACCAAGATCACACAACCTACCACTCAAGAGCAACGCCCTTTCTCGGCGTCACAGACTGATGGTATCCGTTACTACCTACCCTAGATAAACTGTAGCATAAGTACCAACTTTCGACAGACTGGAAACTGCCTCGCATGGAAAACTACACCGCTAATTGCGGCGGATTCGTGCGTTACTCTAGCCGGCACGGCGCACTGCCTAAGGGTTAAACGCGCCCCCGGTGGTAATCCATGGAACTATGCAGCATCACATCGACAAAGCAGCCTACTGCTTTGCCACTCCCACTCCGTCACCCTGTAACAAACAAACAAACAAACAAACAAACAAACAAACTAGCTCCATGGAGCAGAGGCCAAAGTTATGCAGTAAAACGTTGTTTGAGAGCGTGTATTCTAGAGAAAGGCGGATTGTTTTTTGTGTTCCAAAAATTACAACTTTTGTAGCTCTCATGTATGTGTAGGCCTATACATAACTAACTAAATAACTCCATGGAGCAGAGGCCTTCTTGAGAAGCTAACAGTTTCTCAGCTAGTCAAGAAATTCCCCCCATTTTATGGAACCCGAAGGTTCATTACCGCATTCACAAGAGCCCGCCACCTGTCCCTATCCTAAGCCAGCTCAATCCAGTTCATGTCCTCCCATCCTACTTCCCGAATATCCATCTTAATATTATCCTCCCATCTACGCCTGGGTCTCCCAAGTGGTCGCCTTCCCTCGGGTCTCCCCACCAAAATCCGGTATGCACCTCTCTCCTCCCCCATACGTGCCACATGCCCCGCCCATCTCAGTCTTCTCGATTTGATTACCCGAATAATATTTGGTGATGAGTACAGGTCATTAAGTTCCTCGTTACGTAGTCTTCTCCAATCCCCTGTCGCCTCGTCCGTCTTAGGCCCAAATATCCTCCTCAGCACCCTATTCTCGAACATCCTCAGTCTTTGTTCCTCCCTCAGTGTGAGAGACCAAGTTTCACATCCATACAGAACAACAGGTAAAATTATAGTTCTGTATACCCTAATCTTTGTGTTTTTGGATAGCAACCTGGAAGACAAAAGATTCTGCACCGAATGATAGCAAGCATTCCCCGACTTCAATCTGCTCTTAATTTCTTCATGAATGGAGTTTCGATTCGTTAGGGTTGCTCCCAAATATTTGAATTCTTCCACCCTTTCAAAGGATTTATTATCAATATTTATGTTGTGATTGTGTCGTGCATTCTGATTTCGAGACATGACCATGTACTTAGTTTTCTCAGCATTTACTTCTAGACCAATCTCCTTACTAGCAATCATTAAATCTTCTGCATTTTTCTTTATGCTATGTACGCTTCCGCCCAATATATTAACATCATCAGCATAAACCAGAAGCTGATGTGTACCATTCAATTTCAAGCCCTCCTGGCTTGCCTGAACCCTCCTAATGGCATATTCTAAAGCAAAGTTGAAAAGCAATGGCGACAGAGCATCTCCTTGTTTCAAGCCATTCTTAATAGGGAACGTGTCAGACAGATGTTTGCCTACCCGAACTCTGCTATACGTTTCACTTAGGCACATTTTTATTAACCCTACTAGTTTCATGGGGATACCGAACTCAATGAGAATATTATACAAGACCTCCCTCCTAACTGAATTATAGGCTTTCTTGAAGTCTATAAATAGCTGATGCACTGCCTCATTGTATTCCCATTTTTTCTCAAGTATTCGACGAATGCTGAATATATGATCAGTAGTTGACCTGTTACGTCGAAATCCACACTGATGATCCCCAATAATTTCCTCTGCATATGGAGTTAACCTTGACAAAAGAATGTTGGCTAGAATTTTGTACGTAGTTGACAAAAGTGATATGCCTCGATAGTTACTGCAATCTGTCTTATCACCCTTCTTATAAATAGGCACAATGACAGACTCCTTCCATTCCTCAGGCAATTCCTCCTTATTACAAATAGAAATAATAAGTTTATGGATTTCAGACCGAATAATCCTACCCCCTGCTTTAATCAATTCTGCTGGAATCTGATCAATACCTGGTGATTTGTGACTTTTTAGTTTTTCAATAGTCATCTCAAACTCAAAGGCACTGGGCTCAGGCACTAGTGGCTCTGCTGTGTGTACTTCAATCTGCCTAACATCATTAACCCCGTGTATATTCAACAGCTGGGAGAAATGATTCCTCCACCTAGCCAAAATACTGTGGGAGTCTGCAACCAGGTCACCCTTCTCATCCTTTACTACATTAATTCTAGGCTGGTACCCCCTCTTAAACTCATTGATACCCCTATACAAGTCTCTTATATTCTTGTTCTTACTGTTTGTTTCAATTTCATTAATTTTAGCTTTCAGATATTCCTTCTTTTTGTGCCTGAAATGTCTACTAGCTTCACATCTTACGTTGTGCAGATTATCTCCATTATTTTGGTTTGGATTCTGTAACCACTGAATTTTAGCCTGCTTCCTTTCATCTAAAAATTCTGCACATTCTGCATCAAACCATGGTTTATGCTGCTTCCATTCGTGTCGACCTAGACTCTCTTGAGCCGAGATTTTTATATTCTCTCTAATATTTTCCCAAGCCCTATTCATGTCCTCACTAACATTTAAGTTTTCCAAAGCTGCAAACCTGTTTGAGATCTTAAACTGATACTGTTTCCTAGCCTCTAGTTCACTTAGCTTCTTGAGATTAAATCTTTCTACATCAAACTTCTGTGCTGCTTGTTTACTTACTGCTAGTCTTTCCCTAACTTTCGCAACCACGAGATAGTGATCAGTATCACAGTCAGCTCCCCTGAAAGATCGCACATCGAGTATACTGGAATGCCGTCTCCTATCTATCAATATGTGATCGATCTGATCGTGAGTCTTCCCATCAGGAGAGGTCCAGGCGTATTTATGAATGTTTCGATGCGGAAACATAGTGCTCTTAACAACTAGACTCTTTGATGTGGCAAAGTTTACTACTCTAACACCATTATCGTTGCTATCCTGATGTAAACTCTCATTCCCAATAGTCGGTTTGAAAATATCCTCTCCCCCCACTTTTGCATTAAAATCTCCTAACAGAATTTTCATATGGTACTTAGGAAAATGATCAAAAACCCCTTCTAATTCCTCATAGAAGCTGTCCTTTGAATCATCACCCTTCTCTTCCGTTGGTGCATGCGCATTCAGAACAATGATATTACACCAGCGGCCTCTCAGCACTATGTATGACATCCTAGCACTAACAAACTCCACTCTCTTGATTGCTGATACTATTCTCTGGTGCACAAAAAAACCTGTTCCCAATTGATGATTTTCCTGCCCTTTGCCATAGAAAGAGTATACTCCCCGGCTCTTACAGTCCCTTCTTTGTCCCACCTAACCTCCTGTACACCCACTAAATCTAACTTATACTTGGCTAATTCCCTGACCACTGTCATAAGTGACCCTGACCTATACATGCTCCTCACATTCCATGTTCCAAAACTCATATCCTTTTTCCGTAGCTGGGGTCGTACCAAAGAATCGGTCCAGGTCCGAGGCTTTGTAGCCTGTTTCGTAACATCATAATTTTTTACGGTGAGGAGTTGTTAGCACCTCGCCCAACCCCCAAGCTGGAGGACCACCCCTTGTCGGCCGCCCGCGACTGCTTATTCAATGTATTCGCAGCTACCCTCCATACCTGGAGGCCGATCCTCCATCCGCAACCTGAGGACGCGCCATGCCGTGGTGACAGGGACCCACTTAACATGGTGGCCTATACATATACCTATTTAATTACAGCGTACTAGTATTTGTCCATTATGATAGAATCATAGTCACAAATCAACAGAGTCAATATGTATCTCAACATTACAGGACATTTGCCTTTTACACGAAATATTTTTATGCGCATTTGTGTACAAGCGGTCGGCTTCAAGAAAATTAACGAAAATTGTTCACTCGAAGAGGATTTACGCCCATATCAAAACCCTTACAGTGAGCTAATACGTAAGGAATGACAGTTACCGATAACCACGTTCTTCACAAGAGAAAGGAAATAGCCTCCAACATCGAAGAGTCCGCCACCAGACGCAGAATTGTATTATTACTAACGTACATTGGTCTCTTTTGTAGCACATTGTACATTCCTGTATTTTCTGTATTAGTGATTTCGTACTATTTCCCTCATAAATATACTTTAAACTACATTCATACCTACACACACAAATCCACTTATGATCGAATTCACTTGTTTAACCCTTTAAAGACGAAGCGTATCTGTTTTATATAAGGATTCAGTGCGTACCGCGCTGTAAACACTCTCCACTTCGGTTATAAAAACCAATCTCTTAATGTTTTATAAGGCAAAAGTTGCTGTTTGTTCTGAGATCCGTACAAAACACATAAACGCAATGTGGGCACCACGTAGAATTTTTTAATGTTAAACCTGGTCATACGTAAAGTTACCGCTAGGCTTTAAAAGGTTAAGGGATTTTGGGTATACGCGCTGTATAAAACATGACTCTGCTTTACATCAACCTGGTTTATTTTACAACGGAGTGCTTTGGGTTATATACTCATAGCGTTGAGACCGACCTTTTTGTTAGCTCATCTGCTAAGACTACCTCAGGATATACAGGGGTATGTTCATCAAGTCAAATAGTCAACTTAAATTTACGTTTATTATGTCAGAATTGCATATTTCACATACAATCCACTTACGACTGCTCTCCTCCCTCCTCTGGCCTACGACCAACACAGATCACGACGAACTGACTCCCACACAGTACTGGATTCAGCCGAACATATGGTCTCTAAAGATTTATTTCCATTTTATGATATGTGGTTCCTTTCTTCCCTTACTGTTTGAAACTTGAACGCTGGGTTCATGGTTCTCCGCTTGCTAGGAAGATTAGCTTCCTTAGCAAGGCCCAGTAACTGTCAAAAGGATGAACCTTTCATGCCCTTCTTGTAATGATTGTATGACACTAGAAAGTGTCTAGCTATCTAACTGCATGGAGCAGAGGCCTTCTTGAGAAGCTAACAGTTTCTCAGCTAGTCAAGAAATTTCCGCATTTTATGGAACCCGAAGGTTCGTTACCGCATTCACAAGAGTCCGCCACCTGTCCCTATCCTGAGCCAGCTCAATCCAGTTCATGCCCACCCATCCCACTTCCCAAAGATCCGTCATAATATTAAGAAATTTTTAAGAATAATTTTTATTTATTCCCTTAAAATCACATAGTGACATTTGGGTAAGTCAGTTTACATATACGAAAATGTGCTAAAAATGCATTTTAAAGGACAAACACACCAAAACCAACATTCCTAATAATGCAACCAGACTCACGGACGAGTCTTAGTCACAATAGCCCTTAACAAACCACAACAATGCGAGTCGGATGGTCTGTATCAACACTTCCGCACTACTGGTTGGGCGCCAGCATGTTTAGTACGATGGCTAGGTGAATTTTTGCGGTAGAGTATGAGATCGCTCCCAGGGAATGTGTCGTGTGGTGCTCCCAAGAGATCAGCGGGATGTTGGATTGAGGAACGATGCTCGCCCACACCAAGATACTCAAACACCTTTTTTTACTAATAATTATAATCAATTCATTATTTATTTATTTAACGTAATGTTCAATACTACACTCTTTCCGCTGGCGACACCGCAACTCGTTCATCAGCACTGCCCCCAATCCACAACCTTCATTCGCAACTTAACCACCGCGAGTCGTTTGCAGGTTCACAGCCCAAAATCATCTGAAGAATCAAACGCGTTCCCTAGCCGGGGTCCTTCCGAGTCTGTCCCTTCTGCCCTCTCGTTCACTTTCTGTTTACCGCTCTGCCACCATTCACTCCCCCGCTACCCACTTCTATAGGCTAATAAAACGGAAACTTCTTTTATCCCCGTATGCCGAAACTAAATTTCAAAGCCTTTATTTCAACTGGCTCCCCCTAGCCTCCTAACCAAATTTCTACCCGACTACACAGGTGCATTGCCGGACACTTTTGGAACCAAAATCCTTCCTAAACATGCAGGTGTTTTATGGAGGTCGATGCCAAACATCTCCCCTCTCCGTACTTTATGGTATCCCGTCTAGGGCGGCCTTCCTACGCATCTGCTACCAAAACGTGACCAAGTCTTAAATCTATGCAAGTAATTTGAAGATTCCCCTTAAATCAGTGTCCGGTTATAACAACATAAAATCACCTAATGATATTAGGGTAAGTCAATTGTCACGTACAAATGTACAAAGATGTATCCTACAAGATAAGTACATAAAAACCACAACTCATACAAAACAACATACCAAACTACTCTTCCTCATAAAATAAAACCAGATCACTAAGACTCTTTCCAATTATAAAAGTCAGGTACAGTATAAAAGGGGGTTTCAAGGAGTATCCACTTTACTTCATATTTAAATATAGTAACACTGGTCATGGTTTTTAATCTATTAGGCAGACAATTATATAATTTAACACCCATGTCTGTGACTCTTTTGGTATTGGGAAGTGTTGCAACTCAATTTGTGGTAATTTGTCTTACCTCTGGTGTTATAGTCATACAGCTGCTCATTGGATTTTAAATGTGTCGAATGTTTCTTTATGAAATATAAAGTCTCCAATATATATAGAGATGGTACAGTTAATATTCTGTAATCCCTAAACGCACTTCTACATGAAACCAACCTACCAATACCAGAGATCAGTCTAATTACCTTTTTTTGCAAGTGAAAGATCTTTATACTGTCACTATCATATCCCCAGAAAATGATGCCATATTGCAAGCGAGCTTGAAAGTGAGCATAATAGATATATAAAATCATTTGTAGGCTCACAGTATCTTTTAGGGATTTTATAATATAAAATATATGACACAAATTTAAATATGAATTTTGAATATGTATTTTCCAATTCAAATTTTCCGTAATGTGTAAACCTAATAATTTTGATTGAGAGCAATAATTAATATCCTTGTCATTATACACAACCTTTGGCTTCTCACACAAATAATGGTGCCTATTGTGAAAATACATTACAAATGTTTTTTGAGTGCTTACAACTAATTCATTCTTTGATAACCATTCCTCTAACTGCATCATAACCATGGTTAATTTTGGGTTTACAGACTCTTTGTTTTTGTTGGTAACCAATATATTGGTATCATCAGCATAAAGGGCCATTTTTACATCTTTTATAAAAGTTGTTAAATCATTTATATATAACAAAAATAATACTGGTCCCAAAATCGATCCTTGTGGAATTCCAAAGTGAAGTTTTCTTAACTTTGATGAGTACGAAGTTTGAGTGGACTTTAGGTAGTCTGTATGTGTTATTTCCACAAACTGCGATCGGTTAGATACATATCACTCAAACCAAGCTTTACCTGGCCCCTAATACCATAGAATTCCAGTTTATCTAAAAATATAGAGTGATTTAGAACATCATACGCTCTTGTTAAATCTAAGCAAATTCCTATGACATACTGCTGCTTATCTAAAGCCTCCTGAATATGTTCTACAAATGACTGAACCGCAGTACGAGTGGATTTGTACTTCCTAAAACCATGTTGCTCTGCGGTAAAATGTATTGATATAAGAAATTAACCTTTTATACATCAGTTTTTCGAGTATCTTAGAGAATACTGAAAGTACTGAGATGGGTCGATAATTAGTAATAACTGACTTTTCTCCCTTTTTAAAAACAGGCCGTATTTTTACGACCTTCAAGCTATCAGGGAAAAGTCCCTTTTGTAATGAAAGATTAAATATATGGGTCAGTGGTTTCTTTATATAGTGTACACTGGTTTTAAGTATAACCTCCGGGATTTTATCAAAACCAGCTGAATATGAATTTTTTAGACTTTTTTTATGTTCTCTACTGCGCATTCTGTTACTGGGGAAATAAACATAGAGGCATGGAAATAATTAGTGTTTTGAGATGGAGGTTTGAATGACTGAGTTAAATTGTTACTCATTCTAAGGGACTGTACTGATTCTATAAAAAAAGAGTTGAACTTCTCTGAGATTTGTTGTGGGTTTGTTATGATCTCTGTGTTATTCCTTAACTCAATATTTTCCGCTTTCTGCCTTGAGTTTCCCATTTCTTTATTTATAATCTGCCATAATGTCTTAGTTTTATTTTTTGCAAGAGATATGCACTTTTCAAATTCCCTTTTCTTGGCTTCTTTTATAACAGTTTTTTCAAAATTTGTTGGTAATTATTTATATATTCAAGTGCTTTTGGGGTTAAAGATTTAACCCTTTTTATTCTATTTAAGAAACACATTCTTCTCTTTGAAACTAAAATCCCTTTTGTAACCCACCTTTTCTTTCTTTTGTTTTTTCTCATAGAATTTAATTTAATGGGAAAGGCTCTACGAAAATAGTGTCGGAAAAACTGATAAACTGTTTCATAGGATATACTAACATCTTCCAGTTTCAGGACATCATCCCATGTTTCTTCCCTTAACAATGAATTAAATTCATCTATGTTTGTGTCCGAAAAAACTCTCTTCCTATTACGCATTAAATTTCTAAATGATGTATATACATTAAAGTATAGTATTTGGGCTAGATGATCTGAATAGCCCACATCTATGTTCCTTATTTGGAACTCAAAATTTGGCTTTTCAATTATGATTACATCAATTTGTGATTTTACCTCTCTGGAGAATCTAGTGGGAGAATCAATAATGTTGATTAAATTAAACATGGAAAGCAAGGCCTTTAACTCTTGAACCTTTGAATTTTTCTTTAGAAAGTCAACATTCCAGTCCCCACACAGAATCAGTCTTTTTTGACTAGCTTGGACTCTGTAAATAACTACTTCTAAATTTTGTAGGAACTCCTCATAATCCCCATCAGGCGATCTATAAATACAAACCACTACAGTTTTCAAATCTATAAGTTCAACCGCAGATAATTCGAAATTTATTTCATGAGCTAGGTCCTTTAAGTAATTTACCTCTTTGGCTCTTATCTCATTAATTATGAAAATACATGAACCACTGCCTTTTCTGCTGCTTCTACTAAAATTGCTAGCTAACTGATAATGTTTCAAGGAAATGGAATGGATTTGATCTATACACATCCAATGCTCAGTAAAACACAATATATCCACACTCATATCCTTATAGGCTAATAACACTGATAGTTCATACAACTTATTTTGTAAACTCTGAACTTTGTGGTGAAGGACCTTACGGAAATTAGTATACTTATCATTTACCACAAAAAATCCTCACTTTGATTTGTGGGGGGTTGTCTGATTCTTTTCGATAAAACTGAGGATGGCTGAACTTCACTTTGAAACTGCTTACGCTGTTGTCGCTGCTCTGTCTCATCTTTCGTGACTTCTAATTCTATAGGGACTTTCATACTCATCATTTTACTATTATCTAATTTGTCTACTTCACTGTCTCTCCTCACTTGTAGGTTAGACACATCTTGTACCTGAATGTCTTTCCAATACATGAAAATTGGCTTTCTTCTGACATATAATATATCTGTGACAGAGTTTGCAATTTCTTTTGTTAAGACTTCTTTCCCTTTTGAATTCGTGTGGAGTCCATGTTTTGTGAAATGGTCTCTATCATAATTTACTACCTTCGTGTGTGCATTATTTAACAGTTTCAGCTGCTTACCTAATTTTCTATTGAAGGTTTTTACCTCTTTGTTAACACATGAATCTACTTGTAAATCAAACCTATTTGGCACATTTATTACCATCACATTTGTGTTTTGGTACCTCTCAACAAATGACTGGATATGGTGTAAGCCATTTCGAGTGTCATTTCTGCCTACATCCCCTGTGCCGCACCATACTACCACAACATCATTCTTTGTTAGTTCTTCTATTTCCTTAGTAGGTGCTTTTAGGATTGCTGCTGCATTTGCTCCTGGTGTTATATGACCATGAACCTTAAAATCTTCAGGTAGGTTCTGTAGCACTTCAGATGCCATGCCTCTCACATGGCTGTCACCCACGATTAATATTTTATGTTTTACATTTGCGGATTTTACTTTCTTAGGGTTGCTCTTCCCTTCTAAGTGATACACGCTGCTACAGCTTAAAACTTCACTATTACAATATGCATTTTTAATTAGATCATAATGATTTGTTATAACAGGTATAGGTTTCTCATCCATTCGTCTGATGTATGGGGACCTTTTTCTGTTTTTCCCCACAGCTACTTTGGACCATGCCTGTTCTTTATCCATCTGATTTAATATTACAGCATTTAAACGACCAAGTTTTGCTACAAAAAGCTCAATGTCTTGCATTATAACCTGTTTCACAATCTGCCTTGTAGCTATTCTTAATAACTTACGTAATTCCTCCAGGTCCCTTTCAAGACATTCCACATTGTTACATATCCTTTGCCTACTAACCTGATTTTGTATGTCATCACTAGCTACTTTTTCATTTCAATGACATGAATCACTAGAACCATTCACTTTTACACCAATCGATTCATCAGAAGTTTCTGCACTATATGCCTTCTTCTCATATTCCTCTTCAGTGGCTGCGATTAATTTTTGTCTTTTCTTCTCCTTCTCCGCTTTTTTCTCATCTCGATTCCTTTGACAGATCGTACACTTAGGAGGGGTCCTATGTAACCATGCCGGATTGCTAGTGCAGCTACACATTGTCTTCACTAAACCCCATTCATTAATTGCTATGTTTGGTTTTAATGCAGGAAACACAAATCCAGAAGATTCCACGCAGGTCATTTTTACTCTCTTCACGTTGTTAACACACTCTGTCGACCTTCACTTCGATTATATTTTTGCATCAGTCCGTTGACGACCTTGACTTTTAGGTTATGGTAGATTCGATATACAGTTTTGATGATTTTTTTTAAAACACTGTTACCTTCTCCGTGAGAACATTCTTATTCACCTGTAAATACACTCCTACACATACACATCACATAAAACTTCCAACAGAATAAACAAGGAAACCGACGCTGCACGTGGGCTTCAACCTTTCAATTAATGTCTTTCGGAAGAGGTTTGATGGTTAATTGCTGCTGATTTCAATTCTGGTGACACACTGAGAAAATTATACTACGTTACACTATAAATTAATCTATTATATGTCCAATGTGGTTTAATCACAAGTTAAACTGAACGAGCTATATTATATATCAACCACCATCAGCCGCCATCTTCGAATTTTATCCTTCCATCTACGCCTGGGATTCCCAAGTGGTCGCCTTCCGTCGGGTCTCCCCACCAAAATCCGATATGCTCCGCTCTCCTCCCCCATACGTGCCACATGCCCTGCCCATCTCAGTCTTCTCGATTTGATTACCCAAATAATATTTGGTGATGAGTACAGGTCATTAAGTTCCTCGTTATGTAGTCTTCTCCAATCCCCTGTCGCCTCGTCCGTCTTAGGCCCAAATATCCTCCTCAGCAACCTATTCTCGAACACTCTCAGTCTTTGTTCCTCCCTCAGTATGAGAGACCAAGTTTCACACCCATACAAAACAACAGGTAAAACTACAGTTCTGTATACCCTAATCTTTGTGTTTTTGGATAGCAACCTGGAAGACAAAAGATTCTGCACCGAATGATAGCAAGCATTCCCCGACTTCAATCTGCTCTTATTTCTTCATGAATGGAGTTTCTATTCCTTAGGGTTGCTCCCAAGTATTTGAATTCTTCCCTCATTTCAAAGGATTTATTATCTATCTTTATGTTGTGATTGTGTCCTGCATTCTGATTTTGAGACATGACCATGTACTTAGTTTTCTCAGCATTTACTTCTAGACCAATCTCCTTACTAGCAATCACTAAATCTTCTGCTTTTTCGTTATACTATGTATGCTTCCCCCCCAGTGTATTAACATCATCAGCATAACCCAGAACCTGATGTATACCATTCAATTTCAAGCCCTCCTGGTTTGCCTGAACCTTCCTAATGGCATATTCTAAAGCAAAGTTGAAAAGCAATGGCGACAGAGCATGTCCTTGTTTCAAGCCATTCTTAATAGCTCCTTCACTCTCACGCAATCCATTAGAAATAAGAACAGCGAAAGTTGAAATTATTACAAATCAACTGAAGGCATATATTAGGAAATATTATTTTACATTATATTTTCTTCAACATATTTCTGCTTCCATCAAAATATAAGGTAAAATAATAAGATATATTTATTGCCTAACACAGGTATAATATAATGTAAAATCATATATAATGTATAAGATAATGTAAAATAATAAGATATATTTATTGCCTAACACAGGTATTCAGTCGTTTTGTAATAGGGATACAATGCACAGGAAATGCAGGATATTAAGATTCGAAGTTATAGTCTTCTGAGTAATGGGACTATAGTCTGACTGGTGGGTACCGAGGTTTTGGTCAGGACATACTGTCTCCATCTTTTGATTGCCTGTGAACACAAAACACGTCACACTTCTCCATAGCATTCATAAACATGTGCCACACTACCTAACCCAGACCACATATGAAGGCTCACCACTGTGAGCACCTCAAATCCTGTACCAAAGAATATAAAGAACAAGCATGGATGGAAATTTCACATTGGGAAAGCTAAATTACAGGTAGTGAATATGTTTTTTAAAGACACAGAATTTAATGTCACAATTCTTCCACCAACTGTGTACACTGTTCTCATACTTTTCTCTCGAACAAACAGAGGAAACAAGATCTGGAACACTTTTTGCTTACAAACATTATTGGTATAAATACACATTTTAGGGTCAGGACCACATACGACGAATTTCAAAGTTCTACTAAAATCATATCATGAGGACAAACACACACTCAAAACTACGAGGTACTTCAAAAAGTTTCCGCACTTTATTTTTTAAAAAATCTTTATTTATATTACCGACATTAGAACAGTGTTACTTTTAAATATAATCTCCCTTCTTCTCGATACATTTAGCCCAGCAATCTGTAAGCTTCTTAATGCCATTGGAAAAGAAAGCTTGTGGTTGACTGCGAAGGCAGTTATGCACGGCCTCTTCCACCACATCATTAGCTGCGAATCGACAACATCTTAGAGTGTTCTTGAGGGGTCCAGATGGAAATCTGAAGGGGCCAGGTCTGGGCTGTAGGCAGTGTGCTCAAGAACTTCACAGTTCAGTTGCCAAATGGTGTTGATGGTGAGGTGTGCCATATGAGGGTGTGCATTGTCATGTAAAAATACAACACCCTGTGACAACCTTCCTCTCTGTTTTGAGCAGATAGCCGGCCTTGGTTCATTTCTTAACATATTGCAGTACTTTTCACTTGCTACCATGACATCTTTCGCTATATACCTTTCAAGGAGAGGCCCTTGGGAGTCCCAGAACACCTTCAATAAGAGCTTTCCAGCAGAGGGCTGAGACTTGAATTTTTTGGAAGAAGGAGATGACATGTGCTTCCAATGCATGCTCTGCCGTTTGGTTTCTGGTTCATAATGATGAATCCACGTTTCATCCCCAGTGATGATTTCCATCCGTTTGGATCCCTCAAGAACGCTCTAAGAGGTCGTTGATTTGCAGCTGATGATGAGGTGAAAGAGGCAGTACATAAGTGGCTTCGCAGTCAACCACAAACTTTCCTTTCCAACAGTATTAAGAAGCTTACAGATCGCTGGGCTAAATGTATCGAGAAGAAGGGAGATTATATTGAAAAGTAACATTGTTCGAATTTCTGAAACATAAATAAAGATTAAAAAAAAAAAGGTGCGGGAACTTTTTGACGTACCCTTATGCTTATAATGTTGAACGTTCTCGAAGTAAAAACATCTGCCTCCATTACACATAATTCTCACCACATGAAATAAATAAAATATGTATGCCATAACTATGATTACATGAATCAGAAACTTCATTTCTGATGATGATGTGTTTTTCACAGTACACACAACCCTAATACACTAAAGCTGTGGCATTTCCCAGTGTTACAAAACAGCCAACACATAAAACAACAATGAAGACACAAAGTGTAACACAAAATACAAGTTCAATCTTAAGTCACTGAGATGGTGTGCACAGACAACAACCATATGGTCATTCTTCACCACTTGGAATGGCATTTTGCCATTCTTACCTGTGAACAAGTACAAGATTTTAAATGGTAAGGCACCTCCTATCATTCACACAACAGTTTGTGCTGTGAGCAACACAACTCATTAACATGAAAACACTTCATATAAGGCAAAGCTGTGTTTCATTAAGCACCACACAGTGAGGGTACAGAGCGGTGTGGAGGAACAGCACATTCCTTGGACTTCCAGCCCACAACATTGCCTTCCTGCAAAGCAAGCAGTTGCCCAACAAGAACAGAAGATTCCCACATTACAAAGGGCATGGACATTCATTCTGGGCTTACAAGCACCCTGAGCCAGAACAATCTGACCAGCAATGTCACACCTTATGTAAGATGTTGTTATTATCTTCCCTCTATGTCTAGGCCTCCCAACTGATCTCTTCCATAGAGATGTGAACAACGATCAGTGAACTTCTTTCTCTTCCATTCAGTTTCTCTGACCTACAAAGCATATAGTTTCTGAAACCTCCCATGCATGCTACTTACCCTGCCAATCCCCACCTTATTAATTTTGTAACCTTGACAGTATTTGCTGAACACTACACTTTATTATGCAGTGTGGTGCATTACCAACTGTAATAACACAATACACATACTTCACACAAAATCTATTATTTTAAATTATAAAAATTGTACTTGAACACTAACTTGCTCCAGGACAGGGCTGAGGTAAGTATCCCTTACAGTCCAGTTCCCCTGTCTTGATACTTGAAAGGTATTTTAAGGAATGTATGGGGGGGGGGGGGGGTTGGGGTGGGTATTCGCCTAGCCAGTGTATTTGACTCAGCAACTCCTACCTGCTCAAAAACACTAATCACTTACATTGCAGCCACTGTGCCAGCTGCTAATGTTCAAGCAGCCGATGCATTTGGGACTGGTATTATTCACTGATATCTCATGCCGTAAAGCAGCTACTATCTTCATACCATGCCCCTCCCTCTCCTTTTGTCTTTGCCCGCTTCCTCACCCTGCAAGTTTCGAGATACAGGAACTGGACTGTAGTCTCTGTGGGAAAGCTTCACCATGACAGCAAAGAGTTTCTTCCCTTTGTTAATGCCAATGTTCTCTCCGTCTCCTCTGGTGACTTCCCTTACAGACAAATATAATACAGAGCACAAAATAACATATTTAAAAAGATATAAAGAAAAATTCTATGACAAGACTGGAATACTGTCCCACTTATCAAACACCGAGTACAACAAACATACTCACTAGAACAGTGGCATTCAACCTTTTTAACATTTGGTCATTTTGGTCACTTTGGTCATTAGGTTTAGGTTCAGGTTTAGGTTATGTTAAATATTTATCTATTTCTTTGATACCATTGTCACTATTTGCACCTTTGGTACTTTTAGGTCTTTAAGTCTAGGTCTAGTTCTAGGTCTAGGTCCAGGCAAGGCTATGCTAGGTTAGGTCAGGTAAGGCTAGGGTAGCTTAGGCTAGCTTAGGTTAGGTTAAGATGGGATAGGTTAGGTTACATTATTTATTTCCTTATTTCTTTCCTATGTATTTATATATATTTATTTGGCACTTCTGGCACTTTTAGGTGTTTAGGCCTAGGTTAAGTTAGGATATTTATCTATTTATTTACCTATTTCATTAGTCATTTATTATTATTTATTTATTGGCAGAAAGCAATACTTTCCAACCAAACGTTACATCAAGAATGTCCTCGTTCATAACACTAATTGAAAAGAAAGAATGATATCTCTTTGGGTAGAAAAGTTGTGGCTTGATTTTGAGTCCTCACCTCGGCCTAGTATTTCTATTTTGTACAAAAATATAAATTTTATACCAAACCTTCCAGCCTGAAATGTGGCTGTAATCTGTAGCAAGGTGGTTGAGTATGACCATCAAGCTGACTCCACATCTGCAATAGCTCCTTTTTGTCAGCACTCATAAGTGCCACTTCTAAATCTTGATTCTCAACTGTTGTCAGGAAACGGAGAATTACGCAGAGACTGACTCAATCATGCACATATGCCACTTGCATTTTCTGTGCAGTAAAAAGATGATATACCACTGATATGCATGATTTTATATTAATTCACTATTATATTTAGTCATATGGGTCATTAGGTTAGGTTACGTTATGCTATTTATCTGCTTTTTTTTAATCATCAGCTTCCATCAGTATAATAACTTGCTGAGCACCTCCTAGCTTGTCATGAGAGACTCCGCTCTGTAAGTTTTTGGTCGCTATGTTACGTGATATAAATGAAAGTTTTTGCAATGCCGAACACAAATATTGCACAGTCACAGAAAGTGGCAACAATACTGCCAACACCACGTCCTTCCCATGGTTTCCTATACAATTTTTTCATATAATTTCAACTAAGTACCTTTGCATTTAGTTGGAATTATGTGAATAAGAGGCTTAATGCACGGAATATGAATAATATTCAGATCCTATGACCTATTCCTCTTCTAGTTGTGACTGTGAAGCCTCGATAAAGAGGGGGCTCTGGCCCACGAGGGGTTGTCGCGCCATGGGGTGGAACCCTATTCCTTACACTCCAATAAGCACCTAACACACTATCAATGTTACATTCACCAGCCCACTGCTGGAAACACTTTCATCTCTCAAACTGTCGCACAACCCAATTAAACGTTAAATATGAGGTGCAACTTATCACATCAAACAGGACAGCTCCAAGGTAATGGTGTGAAGATTCTGATGTGTTACATACCTTCAGCACAGATACCCCTCATGCACTACATCACAGCGGACAGGAATGCAATTACCTAATGCTACCTTTTCGGTCCAAAGTCAGGGAGACTGTTGCACAATTCTGGTTGTTAATCATAACTTTGCCTGCTGACGTGCCTTTCTCTGCCATCTATGTGTCAATAAACACAGCCATTAAGCGCTGGCTCAGCACCACAAGACTTTTTTCTGGTGTCAATTGTACCCTCACCAGAGTGATCTGCACGTACTACCATAATTTCAAGAATGTCACAACATGCTGCCATGGAGTAGTGTTTGTTGCTGTTTGCTGGAGACACAGATCAGAGTTTGGCTGAAGAGACACTGGCACATGTACCCACTTGTGCCACCTCTTCTTTGGGACAAACACTATAACCAGTAATGGTAACTAATTCCTGACTCATGTTATTGTTTTACTGCCATATCCTTCTCATCCCAACCGTCAGCTAACACAACTCTAAGATTAATACACAAACTGTTCTTTTGCGGGGTATCTGGTTCCAACTTCAGGACAAATCGTGGGTTTGTTTGGTGTGTGTGACCTGGAATAACCAGTATTATACGTATTGCCATCTTGACACCTTGCCACAAGTTCCTTCCACAGCTACTTTCATAGAAGGGATTACCCTATCTAAAACAAATATTCCTTTTATTCAACAATAAGAAATACCCTTGACTAAGAATTATCACAGTGATTGTGGGTAGAGAACATATCTAATTAGTATACTGGTGCAAGCATTGTATTCAACCCAACATTACGTTGAAATTAGTATCTGAAGCAGTTCAGTTCCTCTGCACTACTATACCAGCTTCTCCTCCTGTCACCATCAATGGTATTTACCTTGTACTGGAGGAGTATGGAGAGAAGGATACTTTCATATGCACAGTTTAAATTTTTGCACAGAATAATTCTGATGACACCAATTATGGGTGTCTTCCATGAAGTGATGTTTTTCATTTGGTAACACCATAAAATCAAATGTACAGATTATGTGTATATTCACAAGGGTGTCAACAATGCTGTATATGTGTGTGTGTGTGTGTGTGTGTGTGTGTGTGTGTGTGTGTGTATGCAAACCACATTCCTCATCAAATGCTTTTCACTGGATTCCATTCTGTACCAATTCAACCCACAACATTTATTCAAAACATACTTCTCTTTGAGATACAGTTTAATATTCTCATGCCATTGGCAGATATCACATGAGGTAACTCTCTCTGTCATGGGTCTCCAGCCTTTTTATGGCAATGGGCCACACCTGTTATTGTGGGCTGGTTTCCAGGCTGCACATGAAAAAATAACAATAAGTGGTAGATCTAACTGCCTAAATTATTGTGAAATTTTTATAATGCATACAAAATTTGCAAATGTGGCTGCATGCCACAAAACATAACCTGGTGGGCCATGGGCTGGGGACCCATGCTCTATGTCATTTGTTGACCTCACACACAGGACTCTAATCACATACACTATCAGTGTCTGTTCTTTTCTCATGGCAATAGATGAAGTTTTAAATACAAACAACCCTTTCTTCAGCCAATTTTCATGTGACTTTAATATGCAACTACAATGATTTATGCCCAACAATTTTAATACAAAAATGTTGCTTTATGGTTATTAACTGGCTGCTGTGAAGAACGTGAAATAGTATAAAAGTTGTGACTTTATGCTGAAATGCATTTCTTTGGGACCATGCATCTTCCAATTCTATACTCAGAAACAAGTTTTACTAATGCCAACGTATGTACATCAGCCATAAACAAAGTTGGCAGTCTTTTTTTTTTTTGGGTGGGTGGGGGGTTTGGGGGCAAAGTTGTGACACACTAATAAAAGCTATTTGTTTTGATTTTGTCCATCATCCCAGCTTTTTAAAACCACAGTACCCTTCATGAGGTCAAGAAAACAGCTACTCTGTTGGGTCGCCCACTCTTAAGCCAAGTCATGATTATTCTACTTTCTGGTAAGAAATTCTTTATTCTGCACACTGTGGTAAACATCTGTTAATTTTATAATTTTCCAGTTTCTTCCTGATCTTATGAAATTTTCATTCATTTTCAACCTTCAATTTGCTGCTGTTTCTGTTGCTTATAGACAAAAATTTAACTTGAAAGAAATTAAATTATTCCATTTACGGAAGCTAATCCAATGCACTTTATTTATGTTATAGAATGTAACTGCAACTGCAACTGCAACTAAATGTCATGGGGGGGGGGGGGGGCAAGATATCCTTCTAAGAAGAAATAACACTGGCATTTCTTGTTAGAAGCCTGTCTTCAGAGGTGGATATGGGCTACTAAGAAGAGCCAAAAGTGCAGGCAAGAGTAAAATAAGACCCATTCCTTATCTCCATGGCATGCTTTGGATGATGCAGAACTTCTCTATCCATCCAAGTGTAACTCTGGTAGTAACACAGGAACAGTAATGTTCTTTCTCTGCTGCACGTTATCCAACATACACAATGTTACACATGCGCGCGCACACCCACCCACCCACCCACACAGAAGCATTTCAGTCATAATTAAACTGTTTCACAATAACCCCACAATGTGATGAAACTTCACCAGATATGCACCTGTCAAGCATAAACTCTGGACCAGTAAAATATCTAATTAAGAAATTTCCTGTACCCATGAAGTAAGCGATAATCATTTTAATTAAGGTCAAATCACGCAATGCATTGTTATATATCGTACTGGTATGTATCCACAGCTATCTAAAATCAGTTCTGAGACATAAATTTTTAATTTTGGATACTTATCATCTGGGCACTCTATATTTACATGAGTAAGGATGTGAGGATCCGTGGTTATTTTCTGAAGTCAATAAGGGTCTATCAGCAAAAAAGTTCGGCAAACACAGCTCAACACAATATTTATTCTTTTAAGGTGGTCTTTAGACTGGACTTGTTCACATGCTAATGTCTCTTGACCTTCTTTTCAGTCTGAAGGATACCAGACCCTGAATTCAAGTGCAGGTTTCGGAATACAATAAATGCTAGCAAGCTGATGGTGCTGAGAATGGCAACATATTCGGCACGATTGCGGAATGGGGTTCCACAGGCTGTATACCAGTAGCTACCTTCAGATGGAGGCTGTCCACTGGGTAAGCAATGGAAGTCAAAGTAACCTTCATCATAGTCAGAAGCACACAGATAGCGCCGTTTACTTAGCACCTGTACAAAAGAATGCCAGATGTAGGATGTTTGAGGCTAATCAAAAACACTATGAGGGATTATGTCAGGAAGGAAAAACAGTAAAACTCAAAGAAGTGTAATTGAATCTGAGTGATTATGTTATAAACATTGTAAGTTTCCAATATTAGTTACGATAAAAATCTGCAATTTATCAAAAAAGGCTACAGTCAATGTAACAAAAAAATACTCACTGTCCCAAAAGCTGTGTGTTGAGGTACGGTTTCATTGCAGGGTCCAATTCTTTCGTGCAGACCAATGGAAACTTCTTCTTCTGGATACCCAAAAATGACAAGGCCCAGGTAGAGAGCATAGTGAACTGCTAAATGGAGAAGCAAGATTGACCTCCCCTTCTCAGATGTACACAGTCCTGATCAAAGGAAAAACCATTATGATATCCCTGACAACTGCTTTCAGACTGTTACATTATGTTGCACTCCTTGTAACACTACACTATTTAAATTCACTTAACATTGACACCATGGCAACAATTAATGTAAATGGCTCTTATAAGCCATATTATTGTATACTGTTATACATTAACTATTGAAATGGCAACAATCCATAGAATACCAGGTGAGAAATAGTGTGACATGTGGTCTGCTGTCTTGAGATTTCCCAACTAAAACACCATAACCATTTTGTAGTTCATCTATGATTACTCTTATCCCACACATCTCAGTCTCCTTGACTGAATATACCTAACAATATTAGGTGAAGAATTCAGACAAAATGATGATGTGTCCTACACTACCATCACATTAAACTTTGCAGTACTGTAGTAAAAAAGCAAACAGACCACACATTACCAACTATGCCTAGAATTACGTACCTGGACGGGGTCTGGCATCTGGGGTGGGTGTCCTATCAGCAGTCCAGGATATGAGTAAGAAGACAGTGAACAACATGAAGAATGTCACCTCAGAGTGAACACCTGCGATGTCGTGAAGAGGGTGGTATAATGGCAAGAATAGCAGAACACCACCTGGCATGCCTAGCAATGCTGTCAGGACAGCACAGACCAGCTCCTTTGTAACACTACGTAAAGCAATAAAAATATAAGTATCTGTGTACAGGGCATCATCTACAATACTTAAATGTAAAGACAGAAACTCAAGGTATCATCTACAATACTTAAATGTAAACATACAAGCTCAAAACAATCAGGCATGAACATACATTTGTGCACAAGAACCAATCCAAGGAGCTAAAAAGCCTGTATGGCCTATACACCAAATTATACCAATAAAACATACTTTTCACTGAATATATTTCTATGGTATGTTTTCAGTTAAAATTTAATAGATGCACAAAACAATAATGCCCCATTAAATGTACAACTTCATCATCAGAATGGGAAAACACTGTGCCACAGTGCCCATTTAAATTGAATTTTGCTCTGGCCACACAGGAAACCTGGCATTTAAAAGGCCATATGCTTAAGGTTCAACACAAATAATTGCAATTAATATTATTCTTAAGCCTATGCAGATGAGGATCTCTGGCCAGTTTAAACTGAGAACTTGCTTCTACAACAACGAAACTTGTAGACATTTGATAGGACCCCTCAGACAGGGGGCTAATTCATGGCAATACAGAGGAACAGAAACACAGAAACATTCAGGCATACATCCATGGCCCAAGGAACATTTGAACCCACAATACAAATACCTTAGCAGGTGAAGACAGTGCATCTTGGACTGTGTAGCTATTGTGACCAGCTATTAGCATTACACAAGGCAGATTAGCACTGCTTCTTTTCCATGAATATTTCAGTATATGACCTTTTGTATATGCATATTAATAGTTTTTGTAGCTTATTTTGTTGAAATTAGCCAATGGACCATCCTGAGATGTCCAGTGGCCCATGGACTGCTCACCACTAATGCAGACAATACAAAATTTTTTGATCCTCTGATGTGACAATCTAGTCCCCAGAATTCAGGACAAAATTGTTAACATTAAGGAAATTAATAAATCCTTCAAAACTGTGCCAAAATTAACGTTTTCATGAACGTAACTATGAGGAATGCTTGCTACCATTCTATTTATAGTGTTTTTTTTGTCTCCCATCTAAAATCCTAGAGATTAAAGCATAAAAAATAGGTACAATAAAGTTTAACACTGAAAAAATAAAAATAAATTGGCATTTTTCTTGGACATACACTCACCTGCTATTTTCCCATTTTGTCAGTTGACCTGAACAAAGCCATCTTCTCCATCCATGGAACCAAAACGTGAAGCTTGCAGCAAAGCATGAATGAAAGTAGTATGAGTTCCAGGGTACCCAGTAATGGCGGTCCTGAATGTTTGGATCTGTGTCATGCCACGTCCAGTGCAAAAATTTCACAGACACAATGTCATAAGGGATGTCTATTAGCACCACTGTGAGGCCAACTGAAAGGTGTCAATGCAAATTCTTACATTAATAACAAAATATTACAAAGTGCTTAAAGCCCTGACTGATTGATTGATTAATTGATTAATGCCTAGGCTACTTAATGAAGCTGTTTGAAATGCAGAGGTTACATAGCACTGAATGAGATAATGATGATGAATGGTACACATGTTAGGAGCAGCTGGAATAAAGCAACTGTGGTTTATTTCCAGGCACTCTCCTGGCTTCCACCTGGAAACTGATATATTCACTGGGAAAAAGGTGACCTCTACACTAAGAATTACACTGTGTAACTCCAAAATAAAATCTAGAGCATTAAAACTACACCAACCTGCTCAGAAAATTCTTGTTACGAAAAAAGTAAGGGCCTTTCACAAAGACCACACTCTCAGAACTCAAGGAGCACTATGATCAGCCATTCAACTAGGCTGTTGTAAGTTGAAGCTTTGTTTAGAAGGATATGCTGATGTACATTGTCAGTACATGACTGGTTCATACACATAGATTAAGGTATCTAATGAAAAGCAGTGGAAGCTTATAGATTGCTGACCTGCAAATGGCTCAGCCCATGTTGGTAGCCTCAGCTTTGACACGGCAACAGATGCATGGTAGATGAAGACAGGATCTGTAATCAGGCAGTATCCTCATAGGTTTTCAATGTTCAGCTAACACTAACAGCCTAACACTTATACGGGATACACATGGTGGTAAAATTTAGATCGACAATAATTAATTTTTGAACACATTACTAAGCCAATCCTTAGCCTGTATAACAATTCAAAGTCAGGGGATGAAGTTGCATTACACACAGACAGTGTCTGAAATTTAAATTCGATATATGTTAGTGAATAACTAACCACACACTCCACAGTCAACCTTGAGAAGATACTAGTTGCTCAGCTATTTGAGAAATTTTATAGACTCCAAAGGTTCACTACCATGTTTGCAAGTGACCTGGACCCTATCATAAGACAGACTTAAATACACCATGAAATCCTATTTCCTGAGGATACATTTTAATATTATCCTCCCATCACCATGTAACTTAATGACCTGTACTCATCACCAAATATTATTCGGGTAATCAAATCAAGAAGACTGAGATGGGCGGGGCATGGGGCACGTATGGGGGAGGAGAGGGGTGCATACCGGATTTTGGTGGGGAGACCCGAGGGAAGGCGACCACTTGGGAGACCCAGGCGTAGATGGGAGGATAATATTAAGATGGATATTCGGGAAGTGGGATGGGAGGACATGAACTGGATTGAGCTGGCTCAGGATAGGGACAGGTGGCGGGCTCTTGTGAATGCAGTAATGAACCTTCGGGTTCCATAAAATGCGGGGAATTTCTTGACTAGCTGAGAAACTGTTAGCTTCTCAAGAAGGCCTCTGCTCCATGGAGTTAGTTAGTTAGTTAGTTAGTTAGTTAGTTAGTCATCACCATGTATGTCTCTCAAAGGGGTTTCTTCCCTTTAGGTTTTCATATGACAAGTCTGTACACATTTATGATCTCTCCCATATGAGGATGAATGCCCATCCCATCTAAAATTCATTGCTTTGATCACATTCATAATATTTGGCAAAGGGTACAAATTATGGAATTCTTCAATATACAGTTTTCTCTAGCCTCCTGCTATTTTCTTCCTAATAGCTTCAAATACTCTCCTCAGAACCATGCTTCCAGTCTGTCTTCTTCCTGAAATGTGACATGAATACAAAACAACAGATAAAATTGTAGTTTTGTTGTCCAAGTCCATAGCCTGATGCAACAATTGGTAACGAAAATTAATCCTTTTCAGATATAAATTTTTGGTTACATGAAACCACTTTCAAATCTAATGGTACAACTTATATAAATCTGCACAACATATTACTAGGCCAAAAAAAATTCATGTGTGCTGATTTGCCATTAATATATTTATACAAGAGGCAACAATGAGTTATGGCACTTGCACATTTTTACTGTGACATCAGTTAGTAAGAGACATCCCACGCTTCTTCTTTCTCTTGGTTTAGACTTTCAAATCTGTTAAGTGACACGGCCTCTTTATTTTCATGAAATATATTTCCATTCAGATCTGTATTTAAAAATATTGTTATTCAAGTCAAAAATTGTTAATTCCTTTCCAACTTTCATACTTGACTTTGATATATTCTTGTATAACCTGTTACATGTCT
The DNA here is from genome assembly GCA_013340265.1 of Coptotermes formosanus. Taxonomy (NCBI): domain Eukaryota; kingdom Metazoa; phylum Arthropoda; class Insecta; order Blattodea; family Rhinotermitidae; genus Coptotermes; species Coptotermes formosanus. The sequence continues at coordinate 4,120,604 of BLKM01003281.1, read as the reverse complement.
TAAAAATTTAATCTCAGCGGCTTCTGTTTGCTGTTCCTGTTTTCAATAATGTCTATGTTTCTGAGCCATACTGAGCACGAGTACAGCTATAGCTATACAGATCTTTGTATCTCCTCCAGCCTTATCATTCAGCATTTTTGTAATAAAATTATCCCATATGTTTGGTAAAACCTATTTAATGTTATTTGTAAATCTGTATTTTTGTAACTACAACATTATATCCTAAATAATTTTACATGCCCATTTTTTTCAATTATTTGGTTACTACTAGTTTTGACTTTACATAGTGGCTTCCTTTAAAAGCCACTTCTTTGTGTTGCTTGCTGAAATTACAATTATACTTTTTGCCTACTTTATTTCATTTACATAATTTCTTTTGCATATCATTGTTTACATATGTCATTATTACCTGGTCATCTGAATGTAAACTCTTTTTACGACCACTTTGCATTTAATACTGGCCATGTGCTCATCATAAAAGAGGCTACCATCATACTCACAGTCACTCACTGGCCTCTTTCATCAATGGTTTATTAACTCATTATACCAATTATTATTAAGTTACTGTGTTTTAAATATACCTGAATGCACTTGCCGCTTAAATATAACTCTTTTTAATTTCCCCTTTCGATTTTGACACAGCATTTTCATATTTACCCAACCTACACACCAGGTGTCATCATTATATACAACCGATTTAAATGTGCTTTTCAACATTTATGCAGTAAACACTTTAAAAAATATAAAAGCACCCAGAAAGTTTACTGTATCTCTTTCTCTTATTCTTTCATTACGTTGTCTACACAGATATGCAATAAAACTGGTGATTATGAGGAGTCCTGTCATAAATCTTTATTCCTGTCAATGCAGTTCCAACTTTGTAGCTATTACTGCAATTCCGATACAAACTTCAAACAATTCTTATGTGACTTTGAATTTCTCTCTCATTTATAAATTCCCAGACTTTATCATGAAAGAATGAAATGCTTTGCAGTAATCCGCAAACAACAGCTGTGTTTCCAAATTACATTCTGTATGAAGGTCTAAGTGTTCTGTGATGTCTCGCCATGCCAAATCTTATATAAAATTCAGTAAGACGAGTAACAATGTGACGCTTGGAGTTCCATGGACGGCCGCCAGATGGCAAGAGAACTATGAGAACGTTGGAGTTCCACAGACCGCCACTAGATGTCAGGAGCCATAAATACAGAGAACTGTGTTTTCTGCGTGGTACGATCTGGGCCTTTAATATGATTCAGCTTTACTTACATGTTTTGTATGGATCTCGGAACAACCCGCGTTGGTTCCCCATACAGCATTGACTGGCTGATTTTTAAAACTCTGTCGGGGTGTGTTTACTGCCCGGTACGGACTGAGCCCCTAATATAACTCAGCTTTATTTACGTGTTTTGTGTGGATTTTGGAACAAACTGCGATTGTTTCCCAATACAGCATTAACAGATTGATTTTTAAAACCAAGGCGAAGTGGATTTACTGAGCAGTACGAACTTACCCTGTACTATATAATTCAGCGTAATGTCAGTCCTTAAACGGTTAATCACAAAGATATAAAATAGCAAAGACATATTCGTAAACAGTTTTCTCTTTGGTGTAATTTTGATATAAGGCCATGCCATGGCTCAGGCGGTTAGCTGCCGGCCCCTCACAGCGGAGGCACGGGTTCGATCTTGGGTCAGTCAATGTGGAATTTGTGGTGGACAAAGTGGCACTGGGATAGGTTTTTCTCCCAGTATTTGGGTCTTCCCCTGTCAATTTCATTCTACCGGTGCTCCATTACTAGCAAAAGGGCAAAAAAATTATAATAATAGTCGTCTTCATCATAAGGTTGCATAAGAAGCCCTGAGCTTGCGGTGCGTCCGTAGCGTGTGCTGCGGGGCCGTTCTACACAAAAAAACTTAAATCATGGTATGGGATTTTATTGTGTGGCTTTTCCTTCAAACACTTCAACGTTTTGCCTTCTGCGAGCATTAAGACCATCTTATATACACTGTAGCACTGTCAGTCTCTGTCACACTCCCTCACTGGAGTTTCATGGACCGCCACCAGATGGCAGGAAAAGACAAGACACAGAATTTAGTTTGACGGACGTGCGGATGGTATGTAACAGACACGACTAATTGAGTTTCCACGTTAACTGCGTAAAGGGTCTCCGAGAACTAATACTACAATATAACATAAATACACACACATTCGGGTTTTCACGATAATTGTGGGCACCACTACGAAATACACAAGCATATATACAAGTATTCTTCAGGTTTCAACGGTAACTACGTAAATGAGTGAGCCTTACCTGCCCGCATCGCGAGTTTTCCGGGGTTTCCGCAGTAACTGCGTAGATGAAGTGTTTCCTGCCCAACGGGTCGCGAGTTTTCAAAGGTAAATAGTAAATGGGCGTGATTTGCCTGCCCGGATCGCGGGGTTTCCACAGTAACTGCATACATGAATTGTGCCTTGCCCCCACAGGTCGCGAAGTTTCTAAGGCACCAAGTAAATGGATGCGCCTTCCTTGCTCAGCTCGCGCGGTTTCCACAGTAACTGCGTACATTAGATGTTTCTTCCCCACACGGGTTGTGAGGTTTCAAATGTGACTAAGTAAATGCGTGTGCCTTTGCTGCTCGGGTCATTGGGTTTCCACATTAACTGCTTACATGAAGTGTTCCTTGCCCCCACAGGTTGCGAGGTTTCAAATGTAGCTAAGTAAACGGGTGTGTCTTCCCTGTTCGGGTAGTGAGGTTTCCACAGTAACTGTGTACATGAATCGTGCCTTGCCTCCACAGGTCGTGGGCTTTCCACAGTACCTGCTTACGTGAAGTGTTCCTTGCCCCCACTTGTTGGGAGGTTTCAAATGCAACTAAGTAAATGGGCGCGTCTTCCCTGCTCAGGTCATGGGGTTTCCACAGTAACTGCGTACATGAATTGTGCCTTGCCTCCATGGGTTGTAGGGTTTCCACGGTAAATATGTAAATGGGTATTCCTAGCCTGCCCGGGTCGCCAGGCACCAGCAGACTAGTGGTAAATAGTTACTGATGTCTTGGAGGAGCATATTGCCTCCATCTTCAGGGTCTAGGAGTCCAAGAAGAGTACTCTATGCAGATCTCTCCTGAGACTACTAATACCCTGAATGTAGAGGCAGTACAATCCTCCAAAATGGAGGTAATTATTTTCCAATCAACACGGCACAACATCCCAGGAGGCATGAAAATTCATCAGTGTCACTGTGAGAAACTGAAATCTTTCATTCTGTAGAGTTTTCAAAGGTTCTCAGACCATGAAAACAGTACTGACACATGTGAGATTTTAGGTTTTCACAGTGATGTGTCTAAGGTATCCGTTCTTCTAGGATGTGATGCTGCATCACTGGGTATTTGGTTCCCAGTATTTCAAAACAACACAAAGGTCTTATCTTCAAGGATGGAAGTTTACAAAAAGAATACCACCAAACAGGCGGATGCATGAATATAGAGGCATGGTGTAATTGGTGACTGGCTAAATGGAGAACTTATGGGCACAATCAGAGGGGCCAAAAAGTTAAAGGTGATGTACAGAAGAGGAGAAACAATAGGAGGTAACACAATTTTTTTCTTGTAAAACCATTTTCTTCTTCATTTATTCAATGGTCATATTACGGTCTGCATCCTACTGAATACTTATTATTTAGTTCATAATCCCTAAAAAACACATTTTGTACAAATACATGAAGACTCAGTCTTCTCAGGCCAAATTAATGGAATGGATTTGTCCTTAAACTGCTGTTCCTAATTAGTGAAGTTTCGTATTTCTAATTAATTAAAAAATTAAGTTACTGGGAGATATACTCACACAGTGCAATTATGTGCAGTGGCAAGCGACGCCCCAAGAAGATAACTGGTGTTTGTGAGTGCCAGAAATTATCAATGTCATCTAGGTTATAGGTAACAGTCTCCACCACAATACCATGCAGAACTGTAGCTAACCAAAGGTATGGCAATCGTCCTCCATTTAAAACAGCTACAATGAAAATTTAAAGGTCAATTTTATGAATCCCTGCATCACAGCAGCACTTACACACACATGCTCAGTCCTTGGCACCATATAGCGGTATGTAGTCAGTTTAATAGTGTGTCTCCGCTACCATGGGGATCATTGGGACTAATTACCATTATCATTTATCTGCACAAAATGGCTCTGGGGCCAACTCAGTTTGCATACACAAGTGAATTCCCTATTGATTGACCTGGTCACTGGATTGTCAAATAATTTCCTTCTAATTTCACAATTCAACCTTCAATAATTTTATAATACTGGGAAGACATAACTGTCAACCTAAAACAGCCACATCAGTCATGTTACAGAAACCACACAAAATATCGGAAATCTTATATATATATATATATATACATACACATATTTACATAAAGTGCAGAATTCATTAAAGCTTAGCAAATTGAACATCATTTTCCTACCGAACTTTCCCAGACGCTGACTGAAATTCCTTTTTTAAATTCTTCTTCTAATGATACAACACTTATATATAGAGTTACATGGTTCATAAAATATATTTTTAAAATTTAAGTAATACTTTACAACTTTACTCATGGCACTGGGCATGTTTGAAAGAATACAAGGCCTCAGTTTTTCATCGTACAAGCATAAAATGCATGCACACATACATGTCATCTTCAAACCATTGCATCTGAAACAAGTTAAGAATGCTCCTACTTTCAAACGAACTGAAGCTGAAATGCATATTCCAGTCTGCGTACCCTCTCCAAATGAACCACTTGCAGTTTTGCATAATTAATTGGCCTTAACATCCATACACTGCAGATACGAATTTGTCATTGCAAAGAATACATATAACGGATAAATTGAGCATAATCGTCATTTTTTGTGTATCTTTTAATACAAATACAATATCAAAAAATGTTTCTCACACACACACACACACACACACACATATTGTGTGGATTTTAATGAGATCTGTATTTTACACTATGCACTAACTATTTGTACAGTGACTAATTTCTATGAAAGCAGACAAACCAAAATTGAACTTCATATAAAGTACAGATCACATTACAGTGATATGGGCCAAAATTTGTTTTAAGTATTTTAAGGTAGACTTTCTAACAACAAATTCCACTGAGATTCATAGAGCAGCTTTAGACAAAACATGCAGACAGACAGACACAACCTACCAGTTAACTACTTACAGTATGCATTTTGTGTAAGGAATTTATAAAACAATTAAAATATAGGTACTAGTGTTTCTTACACTTTGATTTAAAAACTGAAACATCAGAATTCCTACATCTAGTGTCATATAACAGCATTCACACCTCTGCTAAATGTATACCACTGCTAAAACATTATTGTACAAATCATTTCTTACACAATATTAAGTTTCATTAAGCACATTAGCACTGTCAAAAAATAAATGAGGGATGATGGTTTATTGACAATGGCAACCATTTTTCTTTCAGCTGATACTAAAGCTGTATACATGCAGTTAAATGCTTGAATTTTTTATTATTACAAAAACGAGCATGATTTTAAAACAAAAGGATTAATTTTCAGCTTACCATGTACGAAATTGCCAGCAGCACCCAGCAAAAATACCGCTGCTGCTAAGATATAGGTTGGCTGAGCTTTCCAATGTGTTACTGGATTCTCTACTTTTACGAACCAGTCCCACCACTGTAACAAAATCACAAAAAATCAGATTCAATCCTTGACATACACTGGATACCTACCATTACGTCATGTTCTTATTATTCCTTGTGGCTGCCTTCTTATAGATCTCCCTACAGAATTTCTGTATGGTTTAAGATTAATGTTCAGGGGCTTATGCTGTGAGAAAGAAGTAGATAAAACTGGATGAAGTTTGTGGCAGGAGCTCACAAATCCCAGGCAGCAGGTCAACCAAATTTTACATGGTGCTGCCTAAAATTTATAGGTCCTCAGCATGAAACTTACTACATGTCACCTTTCTGGTGCCCAGAATTTTGAGGTGGCTCCTAGATTTTCTGAAAATCTGTGCACTCCTGAGTTGTGGCATTTGTGGTGTTATGTAGACAGCTTCTACTATTGAAGATTTATAGTTTTACCATGCTACCTAATCTCAAAAGAACTCGTTACAGCAGAACCAGAATAAAAATTATGTCTGTTGAAGACCAACACTCTTAAAAATATTTGGATAATTCTAGGTTCTGCTGAAGATTATTTTTCATTTGTTTCCTATATTGGCAGTTGTCAGTTACATATAACTAATGTTGCTGAGTAGGCCTAGGCTTTATACTCAACCAGCAATTAAACTGCCAGGACTCTTGAAATTATAGGCCAATCTATACTTTTATCACACACAAAAATGGTGCCATCATACAGAGAAAACAAACTATTATTAAACTCTATTGGTAGTAGTCTGAGTAGTTTTGCATTGCTCACCACTATAGCCCTTTGGCAATTTGGAAAAAAGAGGCCCAAGATCTGGCCCTACAATTGAAAACGCCTGTCTTACATATTTTAGGTTAGACTTAGATCCGTTCTATACTGTGGTTTCTGCTATATGTGAACAATGTTGGTGACACTGCAATACTGATGTTGACAAATGGAAGGACAGAAAGGTACATAAGCTGCTATGTTGTTATTTCCTGGTTAGAAAAAAAAAGTATTTTCAAACAGCTCAGAGTTTAAGGTTAGAAACTTGATAAAAATAATTCAATCTTGCACACAAACTTTACACTATAATGAACATGCCATGCCTGAATTTTTAAAAGTGCTGAGTTTAACATTAGCAGATGACTCACCCCCTCAAATGTGAGTTCAGGCAACTCAAGTCCAAATCCTGGTAACTGCTTGTTTGCCATGGTGGATTTGTCCTGAACCAACACCTGGTCTTAAGTACATTGTAATACATTACCATCTTTATATAATCTCTTAATCTGCAGTTTATCAGAACTTATGTTCAACATCTTGTATGCTTGCACCATTAATTATATAGCTTTTTTAGACAAGATCACGTGTTCTTATATTTTCTATTGACCTTCAGATTATCTTTTGTTGACAAAACTGATAGGAAATCTCAGTCAACAAAATTATCAAACTGTGGTTACACTGACATGGTTATGTAACTCAAAGTCAATTAATGAGAGGCATGTATTTCTTTCTTCCAGCTGAGGAACTTAACACAACTTTTTACAACAAACCAATGTAATAAACACACATAGTAAATCTGACTTTCTTATGACACATAAATATAGACCGAGATGAGTCCCAGTTAGTGAAAGCTATAATCAAGATTTTAAACAAATTTAACCAAACATTTTGCAGTTTTGTTCAACCTGGCAATAGCTGGTCATCTTCATGTCAGAGCTACTTCCTTCTCAAAACAAGAGTCCAGCTCCATATATGAAACGCTCAGAAATTATAAATGAATAATTACGCAACCTAGTAATCTTATCTTCGTTTACACATTGCCAGCAATTTTCATTTCTTGGAAGTCAGACATAACCTCAAACTTTCACCAATAGTTACGGCGGTGTCGCTTACTGCATGCTCCTAGTGTGAAATCACAACAGTAAGCACATTAACGTCAGTCTTTATTCTAGTCAATATGTACAGGTGGTTTGTCGTATATACAGGTGATTGCTATATACATATATATTGCTGGCCGTATATACAACTTCTCTCCTTTAATACCGTCACCGTGCGACCAACTCCTTCTAGCAGCTGCCCACACTATAACGCCACACGACCAGAGCGCCGCGTTCTCAGTGCGATGCAGGCCGGTGATGGCGGCCAGCCGTGCTGAAGCCGCGGAGCGTCATTGGGCGCCCGAGAGCCGGGCACAGCTAGCAGGCACCACTCGGCACAGCGGTGACCGGGGATGGCGACTGGTCGGGCTGGAGATGACGGGGTGAGTTACTCGGTGGTGAGCCGGACAGTGCGTAATTATCTGTGGTGCGTACTGCCGTCGCCGGTGCCGACCGGTGAGAGATGCTGGAGTACCGAGCGCGGATGGTCGTAGTGCTGGACGCCGGTGTTGAGTACTGCATGCGGAATATGGGATCTTGGCTATTGAGTAATACTACAGTCTGCCAACCAACCACAGAGCTAAGGGCAGAGACAGCGCAAGTCGACGTCCCTTGGTCTGATTAGCCATTGCTGCGTTTTAACGCATCGCTGGGGTCTATAACAGGCACGTTACTCTATAACGGGGATTTCGCTTCCGCCAACCGTTTATAGTCTTGGTTTACAACCGGGACTAGCAACGCTAAAAGCTACGGCTGTATGAGCTCATGGTCTTCCTAATCGAGGGGCGAATACTTTGGTTGGATAGCTGCCTGGGAATTGAACCCGGGGTCGCATATTCGCATACTGTATTCGAGCAACTACAAGTGGGCACTTTGGTAAAGCCGCCGTGCCCGGGAGGGGGGGGGGGGAGAAATGCGGGCCGTGCCCCGAATTTATAATTACACCTTGGCATTTTACCTTACAACTGAGGAAAATAAAGGTAAAACCTCAGTTACTGTGGTCGAAAGGCGCCCAGCTAGTCAATAGCGATACTACAGTCTGCCAACCAACCAATCAACCAACCAACCAAAGAGCTAACTAAGGGCGGAGACTTGCACAAAGCGCAAGTCGACGTCGCTTGGTGTGAACAGCCATCCCTGCGTTTTAACGCATCGCTGGGCTCTAAAACAGACACCTTACTCTAAAACGGGGATTTTGCTTATGCTAACGGTTTATAGTCCTGGTTCACGACTGGGACTTGTTATTCTAAAGGCTACGGCTCTAAGAGCACATAGTCTTCCTAGCTGAGGGAGCGAAAACTTTGGTTGGATGGCTGCCTGGCAGTTGAACCCAGGGTGGCAAATTTGCGTAATGTATCGAGGTACTACAGGTGGGCACTTTGGTGAAGCCGCCGTGCCCCGACTTCTTAATTACACCCTGGCATTTACCTTACGACTGAGGAAAATCACGGTAAATCCTCAGTCAGGGTGGTCGAAATGCGCCCAGCTAGTCAATAGCGAGCACGTTTCGGTGTCGACTTGTCCGCCATTTTGCATGCGGCCTCGTCTGGTCGGCTGATCTTAGTCCCCTTAGCTTGCGCATCCGGCAGCTTGCGTCGGCTCTCGGTCAGCCTAAAATTCTGCCGAGCTGCCGAACTAAGGGATTCCCCACACCAGCTAACTTTAAGTCGTAACTCTCGGTTAGGGCTCCGGTGTGTTCTTCAACGAACGGCACTCCCAGATCCTCGTGAATTTGCCTGTTACTGATGTACCAAGGTGCACCAGTAGCAGTTGCAAAGACACTTGGACTGGAGAACCTGCAGCTGCTTGACGTAGCTGCGAGCGGTGCACCTCCAGATGGGGCACGCACAGTCCATCATTGGGCGGATGAGCTGCTTATACAGCAGAACTCCGTTTCTGATGGAGAGGCCGCTTCTCCTGTTTAGGAGAGAGCCAAGCACACCCAGTCGCTGGGAGGCTTTATTCCTGACCTGTACGATATGAGCCCGCCAGGTCAGGCGTGAATCTAGAGTCACTCCCAAGTAACGGGCTGTAGCGACCCATTCGATTGGCTCTCCTAGGAACTGAACCGGTCGAGGTCGGGGAACTCGCCAGGTGGCCTTAGCAAAGAGCATCGCATTGCTCTTTGAGACGTTAATGGCGATTCTCCATTCTCTCAGCCACCGCTCTAGGTCACTCAGATAAGCTTCCAAGTACCTGATGAGCAGCGCTGACTTGCAGGATGTGGCTATAATGGCCGTGTCGTCCGCTTACAGGGCCAGCTCGACGTGGTGGGATGGCACAGGCATGTCGTTAACATACAGACTGAAGAGCACAGGGAGACTAGTCCGCCCTGCGGCACTCCAGCACGCATGCAACGACGGGTGGATGTGGCGGTTTGGAAAGACGCCTCGACGTCCGGTTATGGAGATAGGAGGACATTATTTTAACAAGGTACGAGGGGAAATTTAGGGCGGTTAGCTTGGAAAGGAGACCATCGACCCAAACGGTATCGAAGGCTTTAGCCACGTCGAGAAAAATCGCGCCCGTCAGTCTCTTCTCGCTGAAGTTCCTAGCCACTCTTTCAACGAGGCGGGCAAGCTGAAGAGTCGTGGTATATTTGGGTCTGAATCCAAACTGCTCATCACGCAGTAGCCCGCGCCCACTTACTTCAGTTAAGATCTTACTAAGTGGGATCTTTTCGAAGAGTTTGCCAATCGTGTCTAGCAGACTAATAGGCCAATACGACGAGGGTAGTGACTGGTCCTTCCCGGCTTTCAGGATGAAAATCACGCGGGCGTGTTTCCATACTGTTGGAAAGTACTGCGCTAGAAGCGTCGTGTTGAATAACGTAACGAGGAGGCATACATCCCGCTCTGGAAGGTGCTTCAGAGCCCTGTTCGGTAAACCGTTGGGGCCTGGCGCTTTGCCGACCTTGAGACCCGAATGGCGTCCTGGACCTCCATGGGGTTGGTTAACTTACGCTTGCTTGCAGGGACATAAAGAGTGTGCTTGCTTTGCCTTGGCAACCTTCTCAATAACTGCTGGATCCGATGGGTCGTTTACCAGCTGGAACTGAGACTCAAGACTGTCAACCAGGGCTTCTTTGTCAGGATCAGAGAGAACTACAGTCTGGCTGGACAGTCGTCTTTTATGTTGCTGCCATCACAAGCTGTCTGCTCTGTGATTGGAGGGCAGGCACAGCTCGTTGCAGTGATGGGGATAATGACCACTGGTGGTACTGCAGGCAGTGATGGCAGTGTTCTGCTTTGAGCATGGGGCCACTTTCCAGTTGTGTGGTATTCCCACAGCATATTTGTTAACTGCTGCATGAAAAACGCTTCGTCTAAGGTTTGTAGGCATGTTTATAATCCAATGTCACATCGAATTTCATATTTACTCCCACGATCAGTTATAACTGCTAAACATACTAGTATGAATACAATGTATGTACTTGCCCTGTGATAATTTTAAACTACACAAATTTGATGTTACAGAAAGTGACCTACATTTCTATGACTATCAAGGAACAAAATTCGTGATCCTACATGAGATGGATGTTTTGTTGATGGCATCTTAAAACTATGCATGACAGCGACATGCATCTTAATACAGATGGTAGTAAGGAAATTGTTTGTGTATCTTACAGTCATTACCATTATGAAAAGTGAACATTACGAGTATATTCATAAAAATGAAACGTGTTTCTTGTTCCTTCCATTTGCAAGAGATTAGTGTCGCTTCATTTTTCATCCTTATTTGCTTTCATTTCTTCCACAACAAAGCTTTTACAGCTCAAACCAACAGCATCACTGAACAGCAAATAAGCAAATAAAACTGAGCTTTAAGAGCTTTTGATAATAATTACTGGTCAAAGTGCAGTTGATATGTAAGACTGATAAACTAATGCTATATTGACATACACAAACACACACCAATAGATGAGGGACTATTCCAGAAAAATTTGGTAAAAATATCCTCAAATCCTGACATGAAGCTTCACAGCTAAGTGAAAGATCAAGTCATATGTATGTCAGGAATATCCACCTACTGACAGACTGCAGGTCAACATTTATATTGATAACAGGTTAAGCAAAAGGGTACTATTTTTAGCTTACTCATCTTTCTTAAGGGGAAAGTGTAGGCTCATAAAATCGCCATATTGTGTGTGTGTGTGGGGAGGGGGATTGTAGCCCTTTTCAGTTTTTGACCCCAGTACCTGATTTAACATAACCTGGTATGAATGTTATGCCATTTGAGGTCACTTGAACCTAGTTTCCTGCAGTTAGTAACAACGCAGCAGATGCACAAAACCGTGTGGTAGGAGTGACGTTAACTTCACTCACTATGGAATCCTGAACTGATGTAAGTAATACAACTATAAAAAATAGGCAGTCATTCTATAGGTACATTTCATTTAGGCTGCAGTTTAATAGCAAGTACTAATCAACTATTGAAGCTATGTGTATGATATTTTGTATTGAAATGATTATGTATTATACTGTATATATTTTTATGAACTACATGCGAAATATTGGTTATATGTCAAACTACATACAAGCCAATGGCATTACTTTGAGGGTATATCCAAGAAATTTATCAGAGACAGAATGTAGGCCTCCTTAAGTAACAAGTTCTTCCCAGAATGGAAATAATAACAGTAGTGATGCCAGCAGTACCAACAACTTGTAACGTCTTCATTATGTATGTTAACCTGCATCTACTGGTGAGGCTAAGAAAGTGATAAGCTGTAACTCCACTCTCCCTTGTATCTTAATCATGTGCACAGGGATAACTTTACCTTTTACTTCGAATGCACCATCACTTCTGCTGACAAAAAAATGTAATGCACAGTGGAGGTGGGGAGCCAGAGATTAATCACAAAAGACTCATGTAATGTATATTTATTACCACACAGGAACATCACTATGAGGTCACGAAAATGAAGCATTAATTGAACTGATATTATTATTCCATAACAGTAGATACATCATATGTACTCTTATTCTGAAAATAATAAATTATATACATTACATAATTCAGATTGATGAAACAAAAACAATTACTTGAAATTCTGGCAAGGATCTTTTTATATTTTATGAAATATGGTGCTGGTATGATGCACTGCCAAAATAGTCCATGGTGTATTTTATGACATATGGTGCTGGTATGACGCACTGCCAAAGCAGTCGATGGTGAAGTCTCTTCATCATTTCTTATCTATTTAAACTTACTTGATATCACAAAGCAAAGCAACTCCGCGCAAAGTCCAGTGTCTGGGATTGTTGTCTGTCTCAAAGTCTATGGAGCCCACATACTTCTGATCTGTTCTTTGAGGCTTGCGGTAGATAGGACATTCATAAAGTCGAGGGTCTTTCCCTGCTGTTGTATTGATAGCATAGATATATATAACAGGCATCTGCTCATACAGAACTTTAGGCTTACTCTCTATGAGTTTCCCACTGCGCCGGTCTAAGCTGGCACCTTCTAGGAAGAGGCCATGCACATAAACACCTTCAGGAGGTGAGTCTGTCAGATCTTCTTTATTATGCCGTGTGATAAGATTCTGGAGCACAACCGAATCCAGTGCCCAGCCTTTGTGTGCCCTAGTCACCTCCTGGTATAACAACAATTTACAGCTCAACTGAAGTGTAAAAAATCTTGTATAAGTCTAATGTGAACATACACAAAATAAATGAATGAATAAATAAATAAGCCAAAAAAAATAATAAATAAGAAAGAAAGAAAGAAAGAAAGAAAGAAAGAAAGAAAGAAAGAAAGAAAGAAACAAACAAACAAACAAACAAACAAACAAAGAAACAAAGAAACAAAGAAAAAAGAGATAACTTCGATAAGTGAAGTATATGAGGTTTCCACAGCAGTTAGGATTCAGATCTTCTAGGATGTAATGATGTGACACTGTGTTGCGGAGTTAGTGTTTCCTGACATTTTTAAGGAAATGTGCCAGAAAAATGTCCGGAAACAATATCCCAGTGACATATCCCAGAAGACCTGAATCCTCATATATTTGATAACAGTATATAAGGGTGTAACATAATTCAACCGACAGATTTCTAGGGATGATAGACAAGATTAAAACAATGCATTTTAGGATAGGAACCAATATTCGGAAATGGTTTTTTGGTCACTGAAAGCAGAACCATGAACACATTCAGTTTGGAAGGATGAATTGCATGTTGCTCTGGAGCTTAGTAGCCTACTACTTAATTTTATTGTTCTGGACATGGAGTTCTGTGAAACAAAAAACTCTATTAAGTATGAAAACTGAAATTTACACATGAAATGAAAATAAAAAATTCAGCTCAATGCAGAAATGTTTGCTACACCTAATAAAACAATGTTATAAACCTACTGTAACAAAGAGTAAGTTTTTTACAAAAGATGTTCAAAATGCTGCCCATCAAGGTCATTGCACATCTACGCAACATTGGTTGCCATATTCTCTCTAACAATGAAACCCAATAAAAACAGCAGAACTGACTGCAAGGATCATAGGTGCATTTCAAGTTGTGCAGACAATGCCAGGATTGTTGCAGAAGGAACTGCCATCAATGTTGTGTAGATGTTGGTGGTGCTATTATCTTGGTGGGCAGCATTTTGAACATATTTTGCAAAATCCTACTGTTTCTTGCAGTAAGTTTATGACATTGCTTTATTAGATGTAGCAAACATTTCTGCATCAAGTGTCACTTTTTATTTGCAATTCATGTGTAAATTTGATTCTTTTTAATACAGTTTTCTGTTTCAAAGAACTCCATGTTTGGAATAATAAAATCAACTGGCAGGCTATTAAGTTCCAGAAAAACATACAATGTCCTTCCAAACCAAACGTGTTCATCGTTCTGTGTTTAGCAACCAAAAAAGCCTCTCCAGATATTGGGTTCTATTCTAAAATGCATTGTTTTGATCTTCTCTATCATCCTAGAAATCTGTTTTTGAATTATGTTACACCCATATACAGAAATAAATTAGAGCACTATGATAAGAAATCACAAAGTATATGTGTACCAGTCATGGTCAATTGAAAATGCCTACTGCATACGTTATGAATGTTTGTGAAGTGAGAAGTGAGTTAGTATATTTCATTTGGGCAGAAATGACAGGTAAATAACTTAAACAGAATCCCATTACTCTGTGGTGGTCAGTGGTCAGTATAAAACAGAATGAGAACTGAGAATAGTGAGGAGAACTCTTCAATCTCAGTAGCCAAAAGAGATGTAGTGACAGATCTGGTGCAAAACATTAACAGTTAATTACCATGTGATTTACTGTTATTATCACATAATCAATTTTCTGATTGCACAGCCAAACTTCTGACTGTCTCTGTGTCTATTATCTGGCTGTGCAAAACTTTGTTTTTCTATTTACTTCAGACAGGCGGCACATAACAACAAACATTTTTATGATCATTAGTATCACCACATTAAACATTACACACTCAGTGTCTCTTGTATGCAGCTACCTCACTTCTTGAGAGGTAAGTCTATTTGAATGAACGTGATCAAGTTTCCAGTACCTTTGAAACTCAGTGGCCTCCATAAAGTTATAACACTGTAATTATGATCATATTTTAGATATTTTGTACTATAAAGTATGAAGAAAAGTGAATGATTGATCTTACCTGTCTCATAGCAGTGAGAAAGCCTTGTGGGTTGAAGAAACCTGTCATCCAGAATACATTTGGACGGCCATTAGTTATCCAGCAACGGAACTGTGCATCACGCTCCAACAATTCTGTGTACCAAAATCCTAAAGTTGCAGACTCCCATGATACCTGGAAAACATTACAATTACAGTCCTTTGCAAGTCTGCATAAATTATTTCTGAAAGAGAAAATGGAATTTATAAAATTTAGTACCTTACATTTAAGAAGATAAGACTACATGCCATCACAAATTAAATGTCACTCTTAACATAAAAGGGTTCATATAAACTGCTCAATGAAAAAGGTCACAAAACGAATAAAATTCCAGTCTTTCACTGTGTTAACACACAGCATTTTCTTGAATATGTCTCTCCGTAGTGTACAGTCTTAGGAAGGTAAAATTGTCTCTGTGCTTAAGCACCAAGCCACAAAGACATGGAAGAATGGAGACAAATTTATGTACATTCTTAATCTCATTGTAGTTGGAGGAAAGTGGTCAGATTCATCCTCTGACCACTTCACCCCTCATGAAAGAGCCTCTAATATCTACTGGACAGGAGGCTCAGAGGGCCTGACAGTAAATCTGGATGGATGTGGTGGCAAAGAAACGAATTCCTTGCCTTAGTAGGAATTATTTTCTATCATTCAGTCCACAGCATCACTATATCATAAATCTTTCATTTACAGGCATGTGATAAGCAACTATCCCACTGATGTGTGGTTCCATTCCTGCATATGATGCTACTGTCGATAAAAAGAAAACTCTGGTTTAGAGAAATAAAATTTCTGGTGTCATGGAAGTGTCAGTAACTGACATTTTTACCAAAACTGTGTTTAATAGCTCATCACACTATTTTATGTTGTAGTGTGTTTCACGTGGCACCTTGTAAATTTCATTTGTGTGAAGTTTGTGACGCATGTTTCAACGTATTTCACACTGTCATCAGTGTCTTGAATGTATTGTGGTTTTACGGTGTCATGATCCTCCACAATACAATGGAGACGATGATCACAGGAAAGATGTTGAAATGCATATGTTGCAACAAAGATACTAAGTGCTAAGGGCAGTTGGAGCTTACACAACAGAAATTTACACTCTATTTTAATAATGTAACTACTACGGTATGCTACAGATTTCTGCACTCTAAAGTAATATCTGGGATTCTATATTCACTAATATGTCAAGAAAAATATAATTTTTTCTTAAATGATGAAATTATTTTTTTTGGAACTTTCTTGAATGCAGTTTGTGATTTGCCTTTTCCCTTGGGACCAATGAAATACTCCTTAATGCAAATGACATAGTAGAAATGCTACTGCATGGTGTAGTTAAACAGGAAACTCTAGACAAACAAACCCCTCTAATAAAAGGACCTTCTCTGTAGTAAAGGCAGCTATGATACTGGGATGGTGCAGCACTTCTGATTTATATACATTTCTGAAATTCTTTCACACCCAAATACAGTAAAACTGTCTTAAGAAATTTTTGAAAATTCCAAGAAAATCTGTCTTCTTAAGCATGAAATGTCTTAAAAGGGTTGGATCAAGAAGTTCTATCTTTTAATTTGTTGTGAACTTATTGTGTACGTATGCTGAATTTGTATAATCTACAGCTGCCTTAACACATTCTCACCTGTATATGACCATCTAACCATTTTGTCTCTAACCTTTCATTCACAGTCTTATTAACACCTTCCTATACTGTCACTGACTTTTCATTGACAAGTTCACATTTCATTCCAGGTGTTTACTTTTCCTAGAAATGTTTGTCAAGCTTGGCTTTTTTTTAAACAGTTCCAGTATACAGCTTCAAATTCCATGTGTTTGCTATTAGGTAGACCATAAGGGGTGGTCAGTAGTTCCAGTCACTTCCACTACTGCTGCAGTGCCTTGAATATACTTTCTGCAATTGATGATGTAATTTATCTGCACATAGACACCACACATGTTTCACAATCACGCTACACCACGATGCATTTATATTACTGCCGATAAATTACGTTTAAACAAACTGTCGCATGCAAGCACCCACTCATCTGGCATCAAACTGCTGTCCCCTCAGCAAGGTGGAACTCCTGGTGGCTTCGGCTAGCACGCCTAAACTTCTTCAAATGTTATTGGCTGCCTGAGTTATCTCCTAGTTCCCAGCCTGTTGAAGCAGTAAGTCAGCTTTTGCACGCCAGCATTGCCAAATGCAGGCTCATGCAGGTCATGGAACAGTTAGGATAGGCTTCCGGCCCCCTGACACAATGTTTCGGTTGTCATGACACAGACCGAGTAGTGGGGACTGACTGACTGACTGCAGTCTGCATCACGGGAGAAATACAACACCCTGTGCCATGAGGTTGTGTGATTCTGCTGTGTGAAGCTTGTGGAAATTACCTTGAAGATTAACCTACATGAACTGGCTGGGCAATTTGAATGCTGTATTTTGGAAACAGAATGAATGGAAACTCGCAGGGATTGTTTATGATTTTGATATAGAAAGTGTATTAAAGGGGTAAAGAAACTGTTTCATTGTCAACTTTTGTTACTTCTTAGGCGGGAAATCTTCTTATGAGGGAACGTATTAGGGCACCTTTCCACAAGTGTGTTTGTGACGCAACAAATAGGAGCATGACTTAGTGAACCATTGGTTGCAATGGGCATGTTTCTACGTAGAAGTGCTTCACACACGGAAGTGCTACAAACGCTATCAGTTGCTTGTCCCCACTACCAGGAGCACCACAACTCTGACACGCCAGAGCTAGCAGTCCATCGTTGCTTACGTTGCCATTTCCACGAGTGTGTTCACTTGCACTACTCCTTCAAACAGGCAACATCCGAATGAGCCGCTGTTCATTCTGAGGATATTTACCTCTACATAATGGATCATAACTTATCATTTTGTGATATGCTGGAGATGTTTGTCAAAGGAGACGACTGAAATACGGAAATAGTTTAAAAATTTACTTTCATCATTTCTTAGGTTGTTAAGGGGAGTGTAAAACATGCCATGTTCCTGTTTTGAATTGAGTAGGGGATGTATCCAGAATTTATGCTTTCTTTTATTCTTCTTTAATTTCTTTTGCAGTAACACAAGAAGGACAACGTCCCCTTCGAACTCCACTTCAAAACTGGAACTGAACTAGGAAACGAGGGTTGCTACTCAAGTCACTGAAGCACCACAAACACGCTCATGAAAAAGGGTCCTTAAAAGTGCAACATGTAATGTTAGTCACAAGGGACAATTTTGGTGCTTTTTTTATCCTCATGTCTTAGGTGAGAAAACATCTTAACCGGGGACATCATAAAAACGAGTTTTACTTTAATCATAAATTATGTGAATTTTTAGGCATTATTGATGTTCTGTCTGAGAATCATGGAGAAGTTAAAAATACTAAAATTTATACAAACTAGTTATTACTTTTTGCTTATTAGTTAGCAGTTTGTGTGCATACCTGACATATACATGTTCACGAAAACTGTTATCAAGAGCAATTTAAAAACTGGGTCATCTGCTTTCATTAAAAATTTAGACCACCATCTGCTAACAGTTAAAAGATTGTTACATTTCTGTTAGTGTTCTGACACCCATAACTGCAGGTGATTACTGCTACTGCCCTTAATGGCATGACATTTGGGGTAATAATCAATTACAGGATTCATGGCATTTCTCAGGAAGTTACAGTTTCTTGGCTGGTCAAACAATTCTACAACCAGAAGTTTATTATTAATTTTACAAAGTCTACAGTTAGACAAAATTCTTAAGCAGGTGACTTCAAGCTGCAGTTTCATGCCGATCATTTTCACGTAGTCCTATTATGTTTCCAAAGTACTCTCTGTTCAAAGTTTAGTGGTTAAAATTCTATATGAATTGCTTGTATCCTCATGTATGCTATATGGCATTCCATCCCATATTCCTGTGCTTCAAAAATTTGTTACAGAGTATAAATTATGAAGTTCCCCATAATGCAACTTCCTTCATATTCCTGTTGTTCCTGTCTCATACAGCCAGCATTCTCTTCAGTGCCTATGTCAAATATTCAGTTCGCGGAAAACTATAGATTTAGTCTTTAAGATATAACAGACACAAAACCAATAGTGGGGGATGTTACAACGTTAACTGGGGTAAATAAATGAAGCAAAAAGAAAGAAATTCAGTGTAAATTAAATCCAGTCTTTCTGTTGTGTTCATTTAAGTCACGGTCATGATTACGAACAGGGCCAATTTTAAATTTGTTCTAATTTGGCTCCATTACACACTCTTTCAAACAATGCAGGAGCACAAAAAATGCTTTCATTTTTAGTCTTCTCATGGCTTAAACACTAACCTTCAGCCAACATTCAGGTATTCTGGCATCATACATTGCATCCAGAGAAGTTCGCAATCCCTGGCTCATAACAATGGTACCATCAATGGCAAGCTTCAGGTCACAGAGTGTTGAATGTACTATTTTGATGACACGCTGAATGCGGTCAACCTCCTGACGGAGGAAGATGTTCATTGGCAGAAGGGCACCCATTCGCTGTAATGCTTCCTTCACCTAAACGTAAGATGGCCATAATCACTTCACTGATATTTATGTGGCTTATTGCTAACATCATATTGTCCATGGCAATTACAGGACACAAATAATCTATTTCAATTTAAATGTTACAAGCAGGGCTGTGGAGTCTGAGTCGGAGTTGGAAGGAATTTTAGGTGGAGTTGGAGTCGCAGTTGGAGTCGGAAGGAATTGCTAGGTGGAGTCGGAGTCGTTAAAAATTTACCAACTCTGACTCTGACCTCAGTCTAAAATCTTCCAAAATACTTCTAAAATACTCCAACTCCAGAACTCTGATAGCTAAAGTAACCATATGACTTTTACTTAAATATAGGTTATAAGGCAAAAAAGTAGCCTGATGATTCATGTGGTGGTGATGAAATGTCTTATAGGTCTACCATTACTAACACTTATTGAACTTCTATGAAGGAGTCCGAGTCAGAGTCGGAGTTTTAAAAATCGAGGAGTCAGAGTTGGAGTTGGAGCTTTTGTGTACCAACTCCACAGCCCTGGTTACAAGGTACTGCCTAAGATTTTCAGGTGTCAATGGGACAGCAATAATGACATGAATCTTCAAGAAATCAGGTTGGAGAGTGGGGACAAGATTCATTTGGTTCAGGACAGGGACCAAACATGGCACATGTAAACACAATACTGAATTTTCAGGATCTGTGAAAGATGGGGAATGACCAAAGCAGCCGAACAAATAATAGCCTTTCAAGAAGGGCTATGCTCCATGGAATTAACGTAATTAGTAGTGCCCAGGTTTTATATCTATACATATAAAGCACTTCACTTTTAAATTGTAGTCTCTAGATTAGTAATGTACCTGCAAAATAAAAAACAGATATGTTAAGTAATTTATACTACATAATGCCCTTCCACATACCTCAAAACTGTTGTATTGTTTTGGCAGTTTTTCCAGCATATCATCTGCAAGCCGATAAACAATGCTCTCTCTTGTCTCACCCCCACCTCCACCACCCTCCTTAGGCTGGACACTCAAGATTGTGTCCAGAATACCCTTTGCTGTGTTGATCTGGTAACTGTGGAACACACCAATGTTGACTGTAACTAACAAGATCTTAAATCTAGAGTGACAAAACCTCAAGGCTGACAAGACCCACAGCTGGACATGATTCTGAACCAGTGCCTTTCACATCCTGTTCTTGCAATCTGACACTCAAATTCATTGTAATTTACTCCTCCCCATGCCTTTTCAGCTAAAGTGCTGTCTGTATTTCTTGTGTTTCCATCAAAACTTGATGTGCAGCCTGCTCTAACCATCAGTATTCCATTATCTGCACAATCCCAGCTGATTATGGCACTATCTAAATTTCTCACTCACATTAGCCCTCATAGCTCCAGATAGTTTTTGAGAACTTTATTTTCAAGCACTTATATTTATATATTCAATAATCATACAGTCACAGTGTACTATGATGGTATGATTACTGAATGGAGATTAACATTGATGGACAACATAAAATAAACTATTTCTTAACTTATAATTTATATGAACATTTAAGTTGTTGCTGTCCACAACAAGAAGGCATATAGGAGGACTACAGGTGCAACGCCAGTCATTCTTAAACTCAGTACTAGAGAGTGGTGAGTGGATAAGTTCACGACCCAGCCACTTTACCGCTGGGGAAAGAATCTCTGGTACCCAACTGCCTAGGAAGCTGAATGGACCCCAGACAATGTCTGAACATTTTGGAGAAGAGAATATTCCCTTGTCCCTGCTGGAAACTGAACCTAGGATCGCTCAGCTTGTTGACTAGTCACTATGCTGACTATTCTGTCCTGGCTCCCTCCTTATGGTAATAGACAACAGTATTTCTAATAATTAAATTAAAATATGCTTCAAGGTTTACACAGTGGGGATTGTTCAGATAGTGGACTTTTGTGTTTTTGTGTAATGAAGCCTTGTAAGTAAATACCCATCCTGCCTCCATCCTCAGGGATAAAGGATTAGGTCCAAATTTGACACAGCAGTGCTAGGGATAAGTATATGTGTAGCTTTTATGGGCAGGCTGCAAGGAAGGTGGCCAAACACAAACATTAGAAGTGAGAGAGGGGATCGAACCTGGCACAGGACAATAATGGCTACTGGTAAGCATAAAAACACAAAGTTAAAATGGTTCATCTAAGAAGTATTTACCTACCAATGTTTATAAATCTTTGCTTGAGTTTGATCTCCTATATCATTCATATTTTTTTAGGTAAAACTTTATTTTCAGACAGGAAATTATCCAGTTCTTTCAGATTCTTTAAATTGTGTCTCACCTCATAATATTGAGGAGATGTATAATGATGCAGCTTAGCTTTGGAAAATAAAAACCCATGGTTAAAATGGAATCCAACTCTGGATTAAAATACTGATATGGCATTAAAACATATTTTAAGAAAACAGTACTGAAGGTTGTGTACTCAATTCATCTACCACAGGAACAGCATTAGTGCAGGCTCTTATGGACATGGTAATTAACCTTTGGGTCCCATATACATGTAAGGTGGGGGACTTCAACTAGCTTAACAGCTATTAGTTTCTCAGGAAGGACTCTGCTCCATGGAGTTAAGCATCCGTCATAGTGACAGCATTTCTTACGTTATTCCTTCCTTCTGAAATTCCTCATAATGTGGATATGGCGTTTTTTCTTCTGTGGTATTTAACAGTGCTGTTAATTGCTGAGATTTTATAGCATCAGTGACAGCTGAATTAATGTGTATGATGCACTGGTGGAATGACAGTGACAGAAGAAAACGGAGGTACTTGCAGAAAAGTCGGTCCTAGTGCCCCTTTGTCCACCACAAATTCTGTGTCGGCTGGCCTAAGATTGAACCCAGGCCTCCATAGTTACAGACCAGAAACTAATTGCCTGAGCTATGGCACAACCCATGTGGAATGTGATGTTCAGCAAGTCATATTATTGCAGATAGCAGAAAATTACACAATTAGAGAACACTCACGTAATGTCAGCATTGGCATGAAGACCAAACACTTCTGGTGTGTCAGTTTGAGGCAGACTATTGATATAGTCAATATAGTCTTGAAGGTTTTTGGTCATGGGAACCTTGTAGTTCTTGTAGAACTCAAATCCTGGACGAAGTAGCACATCACAGAACCACACTTGTGTGAATGTAGTCAATAAGCGCTTGTCAAAATCATCAGTCACACGTCCTCCATACTGCACTTCACCCAACATGTAACACACTGTTGGCCAAGAGATACCCTGCAACAATCATCAACATAACTGATAAGTATGAGCAATACTTTCAGCAGATGACTCTTAAAATGGAACACAGATGAAGGCTTAATAAATACGATTAAAAATTTTTCATATAAGCCAGATTGAATGAAAATTTGGAACTACTTTCTACAACTTTTTTTCATGTGTTCTTTGCATAAAGTGAGGAAAATATGAGCACATGCATTGTAGGGAAGACACATCCATCCAGTGGATTTAGATGAAAGTTTTTATGGGTGTGTAAAATGCAAGTTTTTATGTAAATGTAATTTTTGTTTGTAACACTTGAATGTGACAGACATATATCCATATTTTATGGTACTAATTTGCAAATAATATACATTAGTATTGTATTGTATTATATTAATGAAATAAAACCTGGCAACTGTAAAGGCATATTGTCCCAGTTTACTGTGTGATCTATCAAAGCATCAGAAATCTATCAACTCTGCAAAGGATGCAACTATGTGACAGGAATAAAACGATAATGTTCTTGAGCACTGGGAACAACAGTGTATATAGAAATGTTCAAACTGCTTACAAAATGAAAGGGTCAGCTATTTAAAGTATTGTGGAGAACGGAAGTTGTGCATATGTAATATCTGGCCTGACAGAATTAAAAGTACGGCTTATATTTCAAATTAAATTATGACAGATACAACTTCCTTAGGGAAAGGGAAATCATAATGGAAGATAGTATTGCAAATAGTTCTTTGGTATCCAATAACAAGGTGTTTTCTAGTAGACTACAGTCAGAAGTTATTCAACAAATTTCACATCATGCAGATTCTCGTAAGGATACAGTAAATATAATGGAAAAGTACCTTTTGGGAGATAAAAGTGGGGTGCATTTTAAGTATGAGTCTGTGCTTTTGAAAATTAAAAAAAAAAACTGGAGCTAATGAGATGTCACGTATCGTAGGTACACATATAGAGATCACTGAGAGTTAAGATGGGTAGGTGGGCTACTTCAGTCAGTTTAGTGACCATGCTTTTAGGCTGGGTAACCAGGGTTTGATTTGTGGCAGTGTCAGGAAATTTCTCTTTGCTTCCGCATCCACAATGGCTGTGGGTCCATCCAGTGTGCAATCCAATGGGTAATGGGAACTTCTCCCTCTGGGTAAAGCAGTTGGTTGTTAAGCTGAATCTCACCACCGTTTCGTGCTGACATTATGAATGTACCTCCACTCCTCCATAAAGCTTCCTGTCGTGGTGCTGAAGTGTACACAGGAACGATTCTACCTTTACAATTTAAGGCACTATGAAAAAGACTGTGAAGAACATTGATACACTTACCTTCTTTGGATCCATGTCATCAAGGTGGTTCTGTACAAACTGGACACTTGCTGAAAAGTCTGCCTGATTGAATTCATATGGAACATTCCATCCAAGAGGCCCAAACTTGCGCCTCTCCTGCACTACAGTGTGCAGGAATGCAACAGCATACAGGAGAGGAGGCCACTGTGGCTGAGTTGAGTAGTCCAGAGTGTCCTAAAATAGAAACATATATGGGCAGTCCCGTATCAGTGCACAGAGCAAAAACATCTTGTACTTCTTTCTTGCATCTTTGTTGCTTGTTGTGCATCTAGAGGAGCTAAATATGAAAACTGAGCCTACATGATCTATTAGTTATCAAGTACTGAATCTCACAGTTCTCATAATATGAGTAATCAGATTAATTACATGAAGGAAATACACACAAGATCTCAGAGAAGATACTGAAGTCATCAAGATTTGAAGTGGGTACTTCCTAAATGCAAGTCTACAGCATTCCTATTACACAGACTTACTCTAGCACATCGTGAAGTATGAAAATATGACACGCTCTTCATTGTTTGCATCCTCTTGTCTTATACGATGAAGTATTTAATAAAAATATTGGTTTCTTATATGCAAAACAATGTTTTATTGTATTATATTATTATTTATGTAAAAACAGTTTGTTATAACTACTATGTTTACATAAATTGTAATACAACACAATAAAACACTGTTGTGCAGAAACGAAACCAATATGGACCAAACATGGACCCTGCACATTTGAACTCTATTTATCCTGGCGTCTGGTAAGTGCTCCTGTATTTATGTACATTCCAGTAAACTTTTCTCATCTAAAGAGTTTTAGGTAAAATTATGTACTATTTGTGTACTGCTTTCATAAAGTACTTACTAATAATCCCTTTTCCTAGTGGTATAAAAACTGACAAAAATATGCTTACCTGGGTTATGTTCTGGTAAGTCCGCTTCAAACTTGCTCGAATTCCTTGAGGTGGCTCGTTTGTAAATTTTATTGCCATCTATAAATAAATGGTACAATTACAAATGTTAATGAATTTCTCTTTTGTATGTACAACAGATAAAAATATTCTACAAGTGTGTAATTTATCTTGTAAATGAGACACAACTCTAGGGGGAATGAGGCATCAAGAAGAATGCAGGGCAGGTGTAACTTTTGTACACTGTGACAGGAATGTCTTTCCAGTTGCCAAAATGCTAGTACAAATGAAGCATGAGAAACTGTTATATTTCTTAAGAAATGACATGAGACAAATTCAAGCAACTGGTCATCTAAAACTGGATGTAAAACCAGTCTACAAAACTGTGTGAAATTAAAATCTGAAGAGGTAACAGCAAGAAAGAAAGAAAAAGAGATATAAAAAAGGAGGGAAAAAAAAGATGAAATTGCCTTGTGCCCAACCAGCACACCAGGAAGGCATAGACAGGGAGTACAGGCAAAAAATCCACACTTTCTTGGCTTCAGCACTAGATCAAGGTGAGTGATCAGTACCATGCCCCAGCTGTTTTACGCCTGGGGAAGGGGATACCAGTACCAATCGGATAGGAGGATAGATGGGCCCAAGATCTAGTCTGGTGCTGGAGACAGAAATACTGTCTCTGCCAGAAGTTGGTTGGACATCCCAGCCATTTATTTCAATGATTGTGCTATTCCTGCTCCACACAGTATGAAGAGGAAATGTGAAGTCCCTCCACTTTCCACATTAGAAATCATAAAAGTAATAATCCATTAACACACTATAAAGCCTAGCGGCAGCTTTACATACCACCAGGTTTAACATTAAAAAATTGTATATGGTGCCCACATTGCGTTTATGTGTTTTGTACGGATCTGAGAACAAACAGCAACTTTTGCCTTAGAAAACATTAAGAGATTGGTTTTTATAACCGAAGTGGAGAGTGTTTACAGTGTGGTACGCACTGAATCCTTATATAAAACAGATATGCTTTGTCTTTAAAGGATTAATGGCCTTGGAGTTTATTTTTAATAGTTTTATTTTGTTTATTTTATTTTATTATGTATTCATTATGCCAATCCCAGTGGCCATGCAGTCTAAGGCATGTGTCTGCAGCCACTTGTTTGCTGCGATTGTGGGTTCAAATCCTGCTGGGGGCATGGACGTCTGTCTCTTGTGAGTGTTGTGTGTTGTCAGGTAGAGTTCCCTGTGTTGGGGTAATCACTCATCCAGAGGAGTACTACTGAGTGTGGTGTGTCTGAGTGTGATCATGAAGCCTCGATAATCAGGAGGCCCTAGCCTACCAGGGGCCATTGCGGCATGGGAAAATATTATATATGTTCATTATACTCTCTACTAAGAATTCCAGAGTCCCTTTCTTTCAAACTTACAACTTCTGTTTTACCTGTAGAAGAGCAATAGGAAACTGTGCATGAACTTCTGTAGTCATCCACAGCCGAAATGTCTCATGCACATTTTCAGTCTCCACCAAAGCATCCATAGCCTCATTACAAAACGGGAGTGACAAGTGTATGTTCTGTAGTAACACCCAGCCACCTCCTGCCATTGAATCAGATATAAGGCGGCGTGCATGCATCTCCTGACCCTGTCCCATGGACACAGACTTCAGAGCTAGAAACAGAAACAGTACTTTTATATTCAACAAAAACAGCAACTCTGCATATAGGTCTGGGCTGTGAACACTAGTCAAAGTTTAGTCCAGTCAAGTCAAATCGAGCTTGATGCAGTATGATTCTGCAGAGGCAGGCTCATTTGTTTTGT
This sequence comes from Coptotermes formosanus, assembly GCA_013340265.1. NCBI lineage: Eukaryota > Metazoa > Arthropoda > Insecta > Blattodea > Rhinotermitidae > Coptotermes > Coptotermes formosanus. Next base: position 4,093,613 of record BLKM01003281.1, on the reverse strand, counting down.
ATGGACTCCCCATATACCTATGTTGCACTGTATGATTTGACTCAATCAGACCGAAGTCGAGGGCCTGAGTCACACTGGTCTTGAACTTGTCTTGACTCAATTTGGTAAATGTACTTGCAGCCTTAGTGACAAGTAAAGGGCAACACTGTTTCTACAGCTATGGTACTACAACTGTCAAATCTACAGAGTACGTCCAGTGGCCTCTTATGTCCCCATAACGTATTGTTTGACCAATCCACCTTTTTATTGCCTACGATGTTCCATTTCTCTCATCAACCACAACTGAAGAACTCTTTGGATACAGTTTTCTTCCTACCTGTCCATACATCCACACTATTCATTTCTATAGTCTGAAATTCTATTTACATTATTGTTATTGTTTAGTTTTTCTGTAATATCTGGATACCTCTTCCAATCCTGGAGTGCAACTCCTTTTAGTGATTTCAGAAAACACATTTCAGCACCTTTAATCCTCTTCCTATAATTTTCTGTTATTTATTAAACTTTCTCAGCTATATGGAAGAACAGGTATTTCTAGTGTCTGTAACATATTTACTTCAGTATTTTTATCTCCTACTTTTAACATTGCTTTGCCTGTGCCATTTATTCTTAAAAGATTTATGAGGTTATATTTTATGTCTTAATTTTTAAATGTGATACCTGATGCCCCAGATGACCTGTTCTAATATGTGATTCTCTATTACTGTCTTTGTTTCTATATGTGTACTTCTTACTGGAGAAAACTGATAATGTAGGAGCACTTGAATAAACGTTACAGTGGCTGGTAAAATCAGTACATGATTTACTACATAGCAGAAGTTTCCAAAGTCAGTAAATCACAAAGATGAGATACATACGCATTTCCTTCTGCTTGGCAAGGGCTGTTACTTGTGGTGAGGGATCAGAGCCAATTGACAGGACACAAATGAGGGGTGTGCGGGGCTCTGATTCTGCCCATGTTGCATCAAGATCAAGAATGATGGCCTCACCATACCCAGGACCCAGTGACTCTGTAAAGGAATGATTGAGCTATGTGTGGTTGGCCGAAATATTGATTGAGGTGCAAAGCACTTTGAACTCACTGTAGCAGAGACTAAAAAACAGAGTTTCTGATGCCTTTGTCTGAAGTCCACACACATGAGATAAATTGCTGCTAGATTTACTAAGTTCTGAACCAGAATCAGCAACTGTACAGAATATCATATGATTATATAACATTACAAAAAGAAATAAATATGTCTGTAGAACAGTTACATATAAAGAAGAAAGCCACCTGATGGAGTTATTTCATTCTCTGAACAAATAAATTGTTGGTTTAGCAGTTACTTTTTGAAACCTGACATAAGTTTTCAGGTTTTCCTAGATAAATGGAAATTTAAATCAAAATTACAAAATGAAAAATTAAAAGCAAGCCTCATCAAATGAAGTATTATAGTCTCTATGCCAGACATTGTACAGAAAATGTATAAGAATAAAAAAAAATGTTATGCTCAATACATATACACATGTAGAGCAAAACATGTCTGCTAAATTATGGGTTAGTAAGTACCTAACACAATATTGCCCAATTTATTTCTCAGATGTTCCACAGGATGAAATCAGCAATAAAGGAAAAAATAATTCAGCGTTCATAAAATACAGGGACACTGCTGGCACTTCAAAATTCGCCAGTATTATAAATGCTTGATGTTGATACCAATATCTTCAAGCACTGCATACTACACTGCACAAGCACACACCCACATCCACAGGTCCACCAAACATGTACCATCAAACCAAGTCAATGATCAAAACTGACAACAAAATGAAGACTTTGGTTTCAGATGGTTCACTTTGAAGACAAGCAATTCTGTGGTGCAATAATTATTGAGCTGGGATTTTCAAAAATATAAAACACACACACATGTGCATGCACGCGTGCATGCATACACACCTACACACACACACAAGCGCACGCACGCATGCAAACACACACACAAAATAATTATTGTACTCTGGAAAATACTCAATGCCCTGTCAAAATAAAGTTTTAAGTAGTGTGGCCACCTGGCATGTGGAATTTGTTGAGCCCTGTTGTAATGGAAACTAAAAAAAAGAGGTATTGTTACACAATGTTTACTTCCGGGAATATTTTTCATTCGTCACGGTTGGTTGGTCATGGCACTGAGAATAAAGGCATGTCCTTTTCTTGTATCTTTTTTGTATAATTACATGAGATGCTATTACTGAGTGTGAAGACTTACCTATGATGTATTTGCGAGCTTGTGACAGAGTTCGGTCAGGACTCCATGATCGGATTAATAGCAATTTGCGGAATACATCTAGGGAAGAGTTGTATCCACAAGGAATAACTTCTTCCTCAGGCCGTTCCTTTTCGTACCATACTTTCCAGTCCTTCTCATTCTGCTCAATCTATAAAACACAAATATTACTTTAATGAATTAGGCGCATCTAAGAACTGCATTCTGTTAATAAGGTACCCAGTTTTAAAGTTACAGATCATTGAAAAGTGCCCACATGCTGCAGGCATGTTGTTTACTGGCTATAAAGGCTTACAGTAAGGTATTGTGGAGCCAACATTTCTGAGGAATCTTCCAGCTGGTTATGAACCAGTCTACAAAACACACTGTATGACATATTTCAAACACTTCACTGCATACAGAGATACTACTATCAACTCTTTCTGTGCCAAGTCACATTGAACACACAGATCTTATTTTCTGTATTATTACTGTTATTATTTTCTGTATGGAAATTTAAATATGTCATTCACAACATGGCCCAAAAGACTTCACATTCAATAAGAAAACAGACAGGATTATACCTGTTTACTGTGTTAATTAGTAGCTATTAACATATTCAGGGCTGAATAAGGAGGCAAATTATTTTCTTTCTTCAAGTTACAGATTTGTACCTTAGTAAGAACATCTGAGAATGTGGACAGCTTGCTTATTTCCACTAGATTGAGCCAGGTAATGTCTAGAATCCAACGGAAAGGCTTTGGATCCACAGCATTCAGATCCAGTGATGCACCACCTGTGTGACAACAACATGAGGAAGAAGAATGCTTGAAGTCAAATATGAAAACAGAGAGCAACAGCTGGATGTAAGGCTCCAAATTCAAATTTTATTAGATTTACTTTAATAAATATTATTTATACTACAACCAATGCATCACAACCCCATAAGCATGTAACACAAACTGCCTAGCTGCAAAGAGATGGTTGAACAATGAAATTTATAACTAGGTATCTTCATGACACAATTGGAAAAAACAAAGTATTATTTTTGAAGGTATGGTGGATTTGACAATAAGTGGTATGGATAAGACCAATTAAATAGACATATACTGATGAAACTGGCAAAAGAAAAATTTGTTCTGATTAAAGCTTTGTGTACATGTGTGTTCGTGCTTTGTACATGTGCGTGCGTGCATGTGCACACACACACACATATGCGTGCATGTGGCAAATGACTCAACTTATGGCCTTATAAAGATTTCTAGCATCTGCATGGCTGGAAACTGTGATAATCATGATAATGATGATGATTCTGATTACTGCTATAACATATATGATACATCTTCCCACATGACTTCCCTGTTTCAATGTTGTTTGTTGTCATTCCTCCATATGCTTTCATGGCATGATGCTTAATCAAGCACACGTGTAACTTTATGTTTTAAGTTTCCTTCATTATTTATTGTAGCTTTACAAATGAGTACACCACATGTGTATGATTTTCTCCTTCACTTTCTGTCAAACTTTTGAGTGTGTGATAACAAGTAACAGAAGATTTGCCCAGGACATGTCAAATTAGTATTTTTATAAAATAAAAATATTCTTCTATTTGCACAATCACATTAAAAAATTGTTATTCTTCTCGGACTGTTGACCTTAAAGATGAAGGCACTATAATCCCACGACTCTTTGGGAACCACTCGCCCAAAAAGACATAGCATTACACCCCAGAAGGCTTGAATCCTCAAAGTATTGTTCATTTTGCAAGTCTGTCATATTATAACTCTAATTCTGACTTCACAGACAGAAATTCGACAGTTTAAAGGTTTTACTGTATATGACAAATTCCTTGAATATTTTCCTTCTATCCTTTGTTAAGTGTTTAAAACCAGATAAAGAATATGGAAAAATTACACACATATCTGTGAAGTAGTCAATTAGGGCTGAAATGTGATTTCCTGTTTCCCCTGAAAGGAAATTATGAATTACAATAATGTGTCTTAACTGTAAGAAAAATTATGCAAGATATTTAACTGCTCTTCCACAAATTCCTCAAAAACTTATATACAGTTTTCCAATTTCAGTGCCCCTACTGGCAGAAACTCACCCTTAATGAAGGCACTGAACTCATCATGGGAAATGAGACCCTTGTGACAGTCAATTTTCATGGCCAACATAAGCGTGAACAAAACTTTATGGCATTCATACAAACTGCGCAGTGTGAAGGCCCAGACTTCATAAGTGAGGTAGCTTAGAATGTTCCCAATGCGCTCTTCTGTAATGGAGCTCTTGGTAGACCTATAAAGAGGATACATTGACATGTGGGTAGCAAAAAGGATGAACTAAGTGCTATCTTTAAAGAAGGGAGTTTCAGTCCTCATCTTGTATGTATTAGTGAACATCAGATGGAAGAGCAACAAGAGTGACTGAACTTTTATATGCCCAGGCACACTTTAGAAAGGTTTCTGTTGTAAAAACTATCTGAAGGGAAGCATATGTATCTTCATAAGGGAGGGTATACAAGTATTACATCAAGAACGAGACTTAAATAAAAAAAGTAGGGAAAAAATTTGAAATATGAGCAGTCAAATTGCAAATAAATTCAAATAAATTATCTTATGCATATAATGAGCCCCATGTGAGAACTTAAATCAATTTTTTGAACTTTTGGATGATACTGTGAAACAGTTGTATCAACCATCAGTGGAGCTTTTACTTTTTAGTTATACAAATATCAATTATCTTTCAGAAAGCCATAAAAAAGAACTTTAGTCATTGATGAATATGTATAATTCAACAACAGTTAAATTTCCCACTAGAAGATGCAATAATAAAGGTACTTTAACAGATAATATGTTTTTGGATTATATGAGAAGAAACAATTGTTATTCAGTTTATCCTACAGAAAATGGGCTGTTGGATCATGATGCTCAAATTCTTGTCTCAAGGAACGTGAAAATACAATTCCAACAAATTACTAAAAAAAATTAATAAACAGCGACGCTATTGCAGATTTTTGGTTACTGGTAAGTGAAGGGTCATGCGATTTTGTATATGATGCTGATCATACCAATAGTATTCTTAACTCCCTTCTCTGTACCTTGTTGAATAATTTACAAAATAGTTTTCCAGTTGCATATACAAGGTATAGGAAAAAGAATAAAGTTTGGATACCAGATGGACTTAAAATATCATGTAAATGTAAAAGGAGCCTCTGTGTTTTAAGCAGGAATACTAAAGATCCCCAAATAAAGGCTCATTCTAACAGACATTGTGCCATCTTAAGCAAAGTAATAAGAGAGACAAACAAATTACTTTACCATACCCTGATAAGAATTCTACTTACTGAATTCTTGTAAAAGTATTTACAAACTAAAAATGACATGGAATATTATTAAAAAAGAAGCTGGTAAAACTCAAATATCGGTTAAAATTTCTTCATTAAACTCAGAAAATGGGAATCTGAAGGACAGTAAGGAAACAAGCTATGCTTTTAATAAATCTTCTTTGTCAACAGCAGAGAACTTAAACATTGATCATTCTATATGAAGCTATAAAAGTATTAAAAGAGACATAATTAGGTAATATTACGGAGATGAAAATAAAATGAAAATAATGAGCATAATAAATCCCTTAAACCAAAAAATTTATCAGGATATTATGAAATTTCTAGCAGAACTTGAAGAGAGTGTGCATCTATAATATGTAAAGCACTCAGCTATAATATGTAATTACTCATTAAAATATGGAATTTATCCTGACACACTCATGTATTCAATAGCTAAGCCCATATATAAGAAAGGTGATAAAAACCAAAATGACAGTTTACAGGCCTGTCTCATTACTGACTACATTATCAAGAAGTTGTTGAAAGAGTGATGTTTAATAGAATAAATAAACATTTACAAGTTCCCAATTTATTAGTACCAGAACAATTTGGATTTAGAAATCAAATGTCCACTGAATTGCAGTTTTTACTTTAACAGATAATATTGTTACTGCTATTAATCAACAGAAGCAGATCGGAGGTATCTTCCGTAATTTGGTGAAAGCATTTGAATGTGTCAATTATAAGATTCTTCTAGCTAAATTGTATTATTATGGCGTACTTGGAGTAAATGCTCACTGAATCGAATCCTATCTAGTAAACAGAAAGCAGAAGGTTGAAATAATAGTACAAAACCAACAGCAAAAATCCTTCTTCCAAATGCGAAAAAATATAATACAGTGCTCCTCAGGGATCAATTCTGGTGACTCTGTTGTTCATACTATATATTCATGATCTTCTACTACGATACACTCATTATCTAAACCCCCACCGATTGCAGATGATACAAGTGTATTCATCACTGCTAATAATTTAGAGGATTTAAAATGAGAACTGAATCTCTGTTGAAAATAATAGGAGTAAAATATTTGTAGCAAACGAGTTATCTTTGAATACAGATAAGATAAATGTAATAAAATGTAATTTAAATTATTTACAAGAAGATCAATTTCAAGCTTTCTACAAAGCTAAAATAATTAAAGATGTAACAAATATAAAATTTCTTGGTTTGGGAATTAAACATCTGGACTGCAAGATTCATGTTAAGCAGATAATACCAAAATTAAGTTGTGCCTGTTATGCTGTTAGATTTGACACTTCAGTAATGCAGACACAATTAAAGTGATCCACTTCGCATATTTCCATTAGATAATGAAGTGTGGAATTACACTGTAGGGTAACTCTACAGATAATCTTTCACTTACAGAACAGAACTGAGAATTATGACAGGGGCAAGATCCAGAAGTTCATGTAAACCTATTTCAAAGCACTGGAAATACTGACTGTACCAACACAATATATATATTATCTTTAATGATTTTTATGGCAAATAATAAGGAACATGTCACTTTTAACTTTTCTGTGCATAGCATTAATACAAGAAATAAATTACAACTTCTTAGGCCAGCATCAATCCTTACACCATTTCAAAAAGATGTGTATTATGCAAGCATAACAATTTCTAATAGATTACCAGACTGCACTATAAATTTAATAAGGGACAACAAGCACTTTAGATTGGCACTGAAAAGGTTTTTAATTGTTTGATCCTTTTATTTAATTAATGAATTTTTAAACTACAAGGATGAAATGCATATTCATGATTACTGTTGTAAGGCATAAATTACAAACACAATGATTTACTTGTAAACTGCACACTTCTAATTTTCTACAATAACTGACAACAATATGGAAGGTGAACAAACTTTTGGGATGGGAGCAACACAAGCAACACTTAATATAGGACCCTGAAATGATGTATGATGACAGATTTTCGAAAAGTGTGTGACTTTTGTTTACATATTTGTTTGTAAAATGTAAAACATAAAATGGGGCTGCACAAGGTCTGCATTTAGCTCTCATTTTTACAGTGATAACTAATAAATTATTGGCGCTAGGCAGGTGAACTTAGATACAGAGAAAACTCTCAAGAGTGTCTGTGTCCTGATCAAGATTCAAAACAGGCACCCTCTCAATACAAGCCACATTTATTACTGCTTCAGTCAACTTACATGGTAGACCATGTTTTTAACCTTTATCCTACTGTGGTAGGTGTGTAAATTTCAGTGCATGGCTTATGAAAATAGTGAGCATTATTTCAACAGAAAAAGATAAATTATGAAATAATAGGCATTCTGTGGAGAATAAGACAGATGCTATACAGCATGTCTTAAGAACTTGTTGTCTAAGTATACAAAATGCATTTCTTGGGACGGTGTCCTGTGTGTGTTCACATATGCGAAAGCAGGTCTTTAAAAGGTTAAGAGCAGACAAAAATATTTTGGCTCTTACTATATTCTCTCTTCCATGCTTCAGCTTTCTGCACTGAACTAATATGTTATGGAAGTGAAGTGTGGTTGCACAAAGATGATATACTTTGATACCACACAGAAAGCTCGCTATTCATATATTTGGTACTCACTTTGTGATAGAGTTGTCAAAGATGTTCAGGAATTGCTTCAGTGAGTTCTGGTACATCACATTCACATTGCTCATTTCTACAATAAGGAAATAAAGAATGGAACCTCGGGATGCCACAGGACGGAACTCTTCTCGTGCCACATTAATCTTGCGTTCTGTATGTGCTGACACCTTAAGTTTCTGATTTACTTCCTCAGCTGTCACCTTTGTTTCTTGCAGCACATGAATAAGGGCTTCATCATCCACAAGTGAGCCCTGCCAACAACAGTAACTAATGTTTAAAACTCAACTGTTATGAATGGACACCACAGGAACTTCAGAAATACAGAACTAATTTTGAATTAGAAAAAACAGCAGCAGTGGTTCTTAACCTTTTACACTTGCAACCACACGTGTACAACACATTAAACTATGCATTAATCCAGATATTTTATCTTTCTTCTGCTTATTCATAACTGTAAGTGTAATACTGAAGAAAATGGAAACTGATACAGTAGGCCCTGCTGAATGGGAAGATTGTGCTTAGATTGTGCCTACCAATTTCTTGATCTCTAAAGTAGCTAAAGCAAGAATACACTGAGGAACATCTTCCACAATAAGTATACTTTTATTTATCTACTGTTATTTAATGTGCAACACACTTTAAAAACACAATTCCATCTAATAAGTTGTAGAGAAGGGCAAAATAAATTCCAAAACAATGCTTGAAGGAGCTAGATAAGCCATGACCATAGAAATACAACATGGAATTTCTGACAGTGAAGTAAACTCTGATTTGATGACTGTGTTATTCATCATTTTAATAAATTCCTCTTGTGCTGTTTCTGGGCTGCCTACAAAGTCGAATATGATAGGTGATTTGACCAAAGGAAAGAGTACAACAGTCATCATGACTAACTTTTGGGTCCATGGTATATATAAGTGTGGATAAACACAACTTTAATTCTAGCAACTACTTATAAAATATCACAACATAATACCACAATAAAATACTATAGCACTTAGCAAAACTAAATATCCCATGTCTCATTCAACTTTCTAAACCAAAGAGTACATACGGCATTGAAATCAACTGGTCTGATAACATATGACTTCATTAAAATTAAATGGTGTAACAAAGGGTTAAATGTTTAAATGGGCTACTTTACTCTCTGCAAATGTGAATTCTTTTTATTGTGCCATACAAGGTGTGAACAGAACTGATTAAAGCAATGTAATATTTGGTACAGACCTGTGTGGAGGTCAAACGACACAGCAAGTTGCTCTCCAGTTCTTTCATGCTGCGCTGATTTTTCATCACTGACTCAAACAAAGCCACTCGTTCTGCTTCTAGATCTGACTTTTCCATCAGAATTACTCGTCCTGGGAACAACATTTGATAGGCTTATCCTCCAAAGTTCAACTTACGTGTTCTCATATATGTAAAACAATATACCTTTTTTTTTTAATTTGGATCAACTTACGTGTTCTCATATATGTAAAACAATATACCTTTTTTTTAATTTGGATTGTTTACATTAACATGATGCAGAACAAGAACAGAAATTTTACTCTGATAAAGTATTCATATTTTATAAACACATTCTCTGTTTCTGCAACTTCATGTTCATATATTGAAGCATAAATCTGTCTTTTGGGCTGTTATGCCACATTTACTGGTGAACAGTTACCAAGCTTTTGGAGCAGCAGATTCTCAAAAACAATGGTAACTATTTACCAGCCAACATCACATAACATCCCAGAAGACTTGAATCTTTATGAACACCCCTGTGAAACCCCATATCTTGTATTGTATAGTATTGTATTTTTATTCATCCTCCTTGACAAAATATGCATAGGACACATCCATACAATCTCTACATATACCACTGTTCATATGAATCATCATACTTGTCACTACTAAAATTCAAGGTGTAAACAGTTACATAGATTTACAAAGGTTCAATTTTTCTTTCAAGTAAGTCCCCATAAAAAATACAAACACATTTTCCATAATAAAAATGCATGAGATAAACACTCCTCTACACAGTCAAAGGTCTGTTGCAATAAAAATGATTTTAGTTTCCTTCTAAAAAGTTGTATATTCTCTAATTTCTTTAAATGACCTCATAAATTATTATATAGTCTTATCCCCATGTTAGTTAAACTTCTTTGGAAAATATCGGCACATATTTGTTGTTACAAAGTTAATCACACTATAGACATCACAACAAACAGAGGCAGAAAACATTTTTCTGGTATTTTGTTAAATATTAAACATACTAAAAAGGGTTTCAAATAAAAGTTGTAATCCCTAACAAGGTCTATATTTTATGTTATATATAAAGTTCTGCATGAGGTTTCTTCACAAAATGTATGATTTGAGCTTCATGTACAGTAGTACATCATGATCAGCATGAATAAAAATTACATTCAAGTACACAGTTTAGAGCAGACTTTTCATTAACTTTTTGGGCTATCATGAGGACACAGAGTTACTGCATCTCCCATGCATTCATTTTATGTACCCTGTGATAGGAAGCTCAGCATTAAGACAGCCTACTCACCCAGAAGCTGTTCTTCTAGCCCCAGGATTGTAACTGTGAAATCTATAATGGATGTCTTAGCACTGATTTCAGGTGAGTAGGCAGGATTTGGTAGTTTAGTTGTGATGTACAACATAAAGCCTGGCATAACATCACACTCCTTGTCCCCAACAACAACCTGAAAATGATCATGGATTCTTGCACAAGCTGAGGTTTTCATTATGGGGACTATGAACACTGTTATGCCCTGGAATGTGGCACTGTGTAAATGTGTAGCTAGTCACCCACATTTCAGGGAAACTGGGTGGAGTATTTGTGGAAATCAGTTTCTGTCAGAGGACATTACTTACATGAAGACAAAGTGTCACTAGATAGTAGAAATGGTAGGTGTAGCTCAAAACTAAATGAACAACAAGTGTGAATTTTATATTATTTCATATTATCAGTTTATGAACAACTCATGTATTTACACTCACCTGGCATGTCGTAAAAAAAGTCATTTTCCCTTTCTTTACTGTCACAATATTGAAAACAAATTAGGAGTTTAAATTCTCTCTAATTTGTGACCCTTATGTGTTGTACCCTAGGAAAGTCTTCAAGTGCCTCATTCTTGTCCTGCCCCTCTTTATTCTGTGTGAGTCTTTTGGTTCCACAGTGGCTAAGCTGAGGGTTCTGTTCTTCTACACTATGATGTCTTGTCAATGGGTAATCAGCTTCCAACATTTTTTGAAAACACAGTGGTCTCAAAAGGTTGGGGCTGTATTACCCAGTAACAGAGTATCATATCTCAGAAGAACTGACACCTGTTTTTCTACATTGACATTTTAGTATGAGGTTAATGCAGGGCAGTAAAAATCTGCTAGTATCTACTGACCTTCTCAATAGAACCAGACTTGATGAAGTTCTTTTCAAGCACATTGTCAATGACAGGGTCTAGTTCCTCTCCTACATCTTCAATAAGCAGAGGCCGTCCTAATGAAAGACTGTCTTCCAGGTGTGTTCGGAAGTACTTATGATTCAATGATGTGATCTGCAGTAAAACACAGTAAATATTACATTGGCACTATATTAAAATATTGCTTCATTTGTTAGGGCACTTCATGACAGGGTACCAACTTGTTTTTTGGCTTTAGCTTTTGCCTAAGTTTCACATAAATGCCCCATTTTTGCGACAGTGGCACAACATGTACTGTTACAACATTTATGATGTAATAGTGGAATTACTGAAGATGTGTAGCTAAACATTTTAATTCTCCTTTTTCAGACAACTGTACACTTCATTTCACATTCATTGGATCAATATTTTATATAAATGCCAACTGACACAGATTTAACACAACTATCCATCTTTTTAAAGACTACTACAGGTTTAGGTATCAATAATGTCCATTTCGTTCTTTTCACTGCTGATATTTAACCATGGTAACTGTTCTGTTGTTAAGTTCTGACTTCCTTGCCAAATGTAGAGCAAATATTCAAGTCACTAACAACTGACCTTACATCATAACCCACACTACAGTTCCACATCCAAGTGTCAAATTACATGGTTAAGGCAACCTAACCTTCATGGCCACTGTAAAGGTTAATGTAATTTTTGAGAGGATATGACAGTCTAGATGAGGCAGGAAAAACACAGGAGGAAGTGCTTGCAGCCGGTGCTAATTGGTTATCTTGGTAAAACTCTGGGATGCTGAAAGCAGGTTTGGGTCCAGGTAACAAATTTTTTCAGGTCGCCCAGCAAGGGTGGACTGGCTAAAAACCTTTACACTAAATCAGAAAGACTGACTCTCAGTTGCAGAGTGAATTGGGCTTAGTCTGAAAGGGTTAATTTGTACAATCCAGAAATAATGATATTAACGAGAAAGCCAAAAACATACGCAATATCGTATGGCCACAGGCCCCCTTCTGGACTGCTGGGCCCCCGCAAATTGTGATGGGTCCCCCCCCCCCCCCCAGTTGGCACGGGTGAAACTCAGGAAAACCATGGAAAATCTTAGGATAGCCACATTTCAATTGGGAAATGAACAGGTTCTCTCCCAAACTTAAACGAGATGCTTTTACTAACAGTCATGAAATTCCCTCTGTATGGTACATCTTAATTTCAAGATTTGATATTCAGTGTGAAATGCCACATGCTAGGATGGAAACTGTGCTATATAAAAACCAACCATATTTGTGTCCAAACATTTCCTTGGTGTTACAACAGATTCACAAGGACACGAATATCAGGGAAATAAAAAATACATTTATTTAATTAACAGTTTACAATTTCCTTTCACATCCAGGAATTTATTGATAAAAACACTGCTGTTAGCCATAAGAGAATCTGAAAACATGTTACCTGCAACTCATTATTGGCCTCTTTATTCTTGATCCACATCTTTCCTTGTGTTTGTGGATCCACCAACAGAGGATATGAACTTGATTTTGTAACAATGATTGCATTCTGAACAGAAAGCTCATCACTAGGAAGGCCTTGTAACGTCCATTCTGACACCTAAACACAAATTATTTAACAACACTCTTCCGTGAACTGAAACTTTACTTTATGTTCATAATTAAATATACAGTAAAAGTAACAGTAATAACAGCTAATTACAGAAGAAGCAACAGCTGTAATATTGACCAATGTAGCAGCAGCAGTACTACTAACAGTAAAAACAATTCCCTTTAAAGGCTCTGATTAAATCAAATGTACAATCTATTATGAATTTATATTTATACAAACCATGTGCCTGCAATATGACAGGCTGCCATAACATTCATGTGCCACCCTACTATCTCTTTCATTGGTTGCTTCTTTATTCTCAGAGCAAACCAGCTTTTATCTCATCTATCAGAGTGCTGCCATCTATTTCTGCTGTGCTTTATTACAAGTTCAATGCTCAACTGTTGCTTCTGTCTCAGCAAGTATCTTACAGAAAACACTCTCGATAACCATGGCAACTCTTATCAATACTCAACCATTTCTTCTGTGCCAGCACATACTTCCCGTGTAACACAGCTGCATGGCAACCATTGTAACCATGGTGTGACTTACACCAAGATTGTGACTCACACGCAGTATTATATGTTAGGGGATAACATAGTAACTGCTCAATTTTGTAGGTTTAGTGGTGTTTTGAAGGATTGATCTGTGAGTAGGTATCACAAATATGCAACCTAAAGGTCTGTTTTTGGTTTCCTTCTTGTGGCTGACATAGTTATTTAAATCACCCTAGAATGTTTGTGCATTTAATTTTCTTTTAATTTAGTTGGTTTTGGACAGAATGTATATATTATACTGTAGTAACTTTCACTACATGTAAGGGAGAAGGGTTTTGTGCTATGGATGAACTCCTTTGATGTGTAATTTAGAAATCAAAAGATGGAAAGACAAATTTACATAATACAAAGCAAGAAAGAACTCAGCACCTATCAGCTATCAGCTACTGATCAAAAATATAATGACAATGGATCCCTTTACAGCCTTCTAAGTGAAGACACTAGACAGCTGTTGATAAGAATACAACAGGAAGTGAGCAGATGAACAACAAGAGAAGCATTCACGAAAAGAACGAGATAAAGCAAGAAAATTACTCATTCTGTTGAAGTCCTGAATTATGGCAACAAAGTGATTTTAATGTCACATAACGAAGCTAAATTCTTATCCACTAATGACCACAATAAGTGATTCAACTATGAATTGTATATACAGCAGGAAAACGACAAAGTTAATCTGCAAGGAAAAAGCTACACCTATACCTAAGTAACAAAGCATGAACACATGTAAACAGTAAGGAAATAAAATGTGTTGTATCCTTAACCTTGACACTAGATCAAAGAGAGTTCTGGCTGCCTGCATCACAAACGTGCATCGTGAAAAAAAATATTCTAGTATCATCTATGTGCATAACAGACAGATATACATGCACATCTTCAAGTGGTGTGTGTTAATTACAGTAGTATAAATAATCCAGCAATAGGTCCTCATTTATGAGAACAAAACTACAGATGCAGGAAAGGTCATTTCTGTCACCATACTACTATAAAACTATGTGCATATAAACTTACTTTGCATCTACCATAATATTGTTCTTAACACAACAGCTTCTTTCATGCTTATTTACTAACTATTGCATCATATTGCCCTACCATTCCACTGTCAACCAGCATGTTGCTGATGTTAAGGTCATGTGTGAATGGAATCTCATGACTCTTCAGATTGTTCATCCAGCTACGAATAAGCCCAGACCGAAATTCTTGATTGTACGGACCACAGTAAGACAGGAACCCTGTGGCCAGCACCACATCTCCCACAAGCCTTCCCAGTGGCATTGTGAACAACAGTAACAAGATAAATGCTACCAGCTCTTTGATAAGTATACGCACAAATAAGAACATAGTTAGCTTACTGAAACTGTTAGTTTTACAAGAACACCTGAAAACATGATTAGTATAAGATACAATAGATGTATGGAAACTCATCCATTCAGTAAAAGCTTGGGTTCCAGGAAACATCTACATAAAAACCTGCTATACAATAAAGCATTTCATGAGAAGAGCAAATAAAGTGTTTGAGAAGAAAATGCTGAGTAGATTCTGGATCTAAGTGGAAGCGAAAAGAGCGTAGAGAGCATCACATGAAAACGGTCTTCATGATTTCAGATCTTCACTTAATATAATCAGAGTGACTGAACGAAGTAAGATTCAATGGGTGAGATGCGGAACACATATGGGAGAGACAACAAATGTGTACAAAATATTAGTCATGAAACCTGAAGGGAAGAGACCCCCTTGGAGAACCAGAGTACTTGGTACATGGGAGGGTGTTATTAAAATGCAACAAATGCACTTAATAAAATACAATTCCTGACAAATACTAAACTCCTACATGTTTCAGCACCAGGGCACCATCCTCAGGGAGCTTTTTAAGAACAAAGGAACATAAGGCCAACACATTAACCCTTTAAAGACGAAGCGTATCTGTTTTATATAAGGACTCAGTGCGTACTGCACTGTAAACACTCTCCACTTCAGTTATAAAAAGCAGTCTCTTAATGTTTTATAAGGCAAAAGTTGCTGTTTGTTCTGAGATCCATACAAAACACACAAAAACGCAATGTGAGCACTATGGAGAATTACTGAATGTTGAACCTGGTGGTACATAAAGTTACCGCTAGGCTCTAAAAGGTTAATCTAGATACTGCATTGGTCTTATTGGAATGATTAAAATATTAAAATTCTAAAATACATGAACTTGATAAGCATAAAATTACAATGTTGTGATATTAAAATTATGTGATAGTGAGTCATTCTAGGTATAAGTTTGTAGTTGCTTACATTCTGTACTGAGTATGCATACAAACATCTGTCTTGATCTTATGTGACCCGAAGAGATCTTGTCCTCTAAATATATTTAACTGAAAAGTCAAATTTTCAACAATCTACTAGCTGTGCCTTCTACTCAGAAAGGCACAATGTGAAGTAAAATGAAGCATACATATTGCTTTTACTCAAGTGAGCAAATATTTTATTTTTAAAAATGACTCATAATCTCTTTTTATGGAGTTTGTTTCATAGTATCTGCAGTCTGTCTGTCTGTCTGTCTGTTCATCTGTTTGTCTTCTCCCCCTCTGCAACAGTTTAAATTCTACTTGTCCGGCTGTTTTGTAAATATCAGAGTTTATTCCATAGCCTACTTTCACTGACTACCTTTTAGATCCACAGAATGCAAATGCATGTATGTGTGTACATAACAGTAAATATGATTGTAGACACAATAGGAAACCTACTGTGGAATTTACATTTTTCATTTAATCATGCTGTCATAACCATTCCATAATCAAAAGAACACTAACTGACCTGCCCAGCTGCTCCTTGAACTGCTGGCTCATTTGAGTCCACCGGATCTTCTCTCCTCCCAGCCCATTAATCAGAGCAGTGGCTGCCGTCATTTTGCGCAGGCAGCTGTTGGCTGCATCTGTGAGACGCTGCTTCTCTGACACTGCAGCATCATACTGTTCTTTCACCTCCTGCAGTGCCCTTTCTCTTTCCTCCAATTCTTGTTCTGCAGCTGCTAGGTCAGCCATTGCTACAGTGAGGCGGGCCTCTTGGTGTGTCAAGTTAGCCTGCATAAGAACTGCAGTTATACAGTCTTTCCAAATACATACAGAAACTTTGGAAAATTAAGATTAGTGGATTACACAAAGCATTCGGCAAATAACTTAAACAAGGAATGCCGAATCAATAACTAGATATGTTTTATGAAGTTAGTACATGTATGAAAGTATTGACTGTGTATGTCTGTACTAAGTTTACACAACAGTTTATGTTACATGATGCCGATATGAGGGAGGGGAAGTTGCAAGTAAAGAAATGGAGGGGACGTGAAAGAGCACAGTTATGACCTACTTTAACGTCATGTCCTAGTAGTATCTGGCCAGTGGAACTTATGGAAGGTACAATAGTACTCAGCCAAGACAAGTCAAACCCAAGGTCTTTCAGGAATGAAAGATTATTTGAATTGAATTTGAATTTATTTAACATTCCATAGATCCACACACATACGGTACAGCCTTGGCTACAGCATGTGTCACAGTAAAAGAGTAACAGCTCTATGCAACATAACACCAGTCATGTCAACATATTCAACAATATTACAATACAGGTTAATTTCATATACAGTATACAATTTACAAAATAAATCATTATAATATAAATTAGAGATAAGATACAAGGAATGAAACAGAATAATAATTAATTCCTTTTGTACACTATCTCACATTACACAATCAGAAGAACAGGATAAAAAGTAATATACAACATCAATAATATAAGAAGAACAGACCTGAGAATAACAGTTTAAAACATTAATATGGATATATGACATACACAGCATACATAAATAGGGTAATATAAGATAGATGAGATAAATAGGGCCATTATTACCGACTACAGTATTCATCTATGGTATAAAAGGCATACGCATACAAAAACACTTTAAGGCAATTTTAAATTTCATTGGGTTGTCTGAGATATCTTCGATTTCAGTACGAACACTATTAAAAATCTTGACACCTGAGTAACAGGCGCCTTTTTGATAAATTGGCTTGAGGCAGATGCAAGGTATTACTTTGTTTGGTAAATATGTTATGATTTTCAACATTTGTTATAAAACAGGTTTCATTATTAACTAAAAATTTTAATAAAGAATGCACGTACTGTGATTTAAAAGGCAAACTTCTTAATTTCTTGAACAAGTCTCTGCAGGAAGTCCTCTTTCTACATACCATCATAATCCTGATTACCTTTTTCTGTAACTTGAAAATTTTAGTACTATGTGATGAGTTTCCCCAGAATAGTTTAGTTTAGTTTAGTTTAGTTTAGTTTGTATTTCATTCCAAAAATCATTACAGAAGGATGTTGGATATGTCCAGAGACTAATTACAATCAAGTACTACAATTACGGTAAAACCAGCAAACATGTGAAATTGAAATAATTACATACATAAACAGAAACAACACAAGACACTAAACAACCACAGAACATGAAACACAAAAACACTAATTAACAAAGTAAAGAAAGCACAAGCAATTACAGTCTGGAAATACATCACTAACCCGACACAATTCCTACAAATTAAAAGTCAACCATCACAAATTCTTCCACCGAATAAAAACTCTTTTCAAGAAGGAAGCTGGTAAGTAACTTCTTGAATTTTCTTATTGCCTGAATGCTTTTGATTTCACTTGGTAGTTTGTTGTAAATTAGAACACTGTTGCAGGCAATACTCTGTTCAAATAGTTTTGTATTGTGGCTTGTAATAAACAAATCTGCCTTACTTCTTGTATCATGAGAGTGAGACATAGAATTTGTTTTAAATTTACTTAAGGACCCTTTAGTGTGTGCAAGAATTTCCACAATGTATATACAAGGCAGAGTCAAAATCTTTAATTTTTTTAAATATGGTTTGCAACTTGAAGTGCTGGAAATATTAGCTATTAGTCTTATTGCCTTGTTTTGTATTCTAAAAACTTTCTGAAGATTTCTAGCGCTTCCCCAGAATAAAATACCATACTTCAAAAATGGATGCATGCATACAAAATACATGGTTTTAACAAGATTTTTATTTACAAATGATTTGATTGTCTTAATTGCATAACAAAGTTGACTTAGTTTGATTACTAATTTTTTCATGTGCAAATCCCAATTTAAATTGTGGTCTATCAAAACTCATACTGGAACGAAAAAGAAAATGACTTATCATTTTCAAGGCAGAATTGGACACGTATGTTTGAATGGTGTACAGGCCTGCTAAAAAGACTCTTTTCTGTGTGACATAGTTACAGTGATACAGGACTGAAACACTTGAATAGCTAACTGTGGCTCACCTTGAGGGGAAGCACCTCTTTGTTTACACTGTGAAAGAACGCCATAGCTTTTGTCCATGACAGCAGACCTGCCACATCACCACACACATGCTTTGCTGTGTCCATGTTGTAGTCCTCCATCTCGAAGTATGGCTGCAGTAATTCTACCATCTCATTGTTGATTATATCTTTTGGATAATTCTGAAGCTGCAGCAGGAAAGTTGTACTGGCCATCATCTAGAGGAATATACATAATGAAATAAGTCAGAAAATGTACATGAACTGTCTCATTTTACAAAAAGTGTGTTTCTTTTAAGTAAAAATTCACTTCTCGTAACTTGAAAGGACATACTTGGAGATATGTGATATAGCACACTACAGGGTTGTTCAAAAGCAACACTACAGGTTAATGATATGAAACATACTCCTGCTATAAGGAAATGTGTAGTCAGATTCATGCTGTGACTGCACGTTCAGGCAACCAATTGGACAATAGACTGAGTGGGCCCTACGGTAAGTCAGGATGCAGTGGAGAAGAGAAAAAATTGCTGCCCCCACCAGAGATCAAGCTCTGGTCATCCAGCACACAGCCAGTCACATTATCATCTGTATCAGCTTGACTTCTTAAGAGTGGAATAAATGGTACATGCTTTAGAGATTTTATGTGCATGTATTAATTGTATGAAGGTGTTCATTTACAAAATAATTTTGCAGATGAAACAAATACTTACACTGCTAAATTAGATATGAAGCTTTTGTGGCCAGTTAATCATAAGCCAAACAATAGCTCAGTTGCTTTCACTTAAAATTTTGTAAGTGTGGCTAAGCTTAAGCTAAGCTTAAGACAACATGAACTTCAGGCAATAACTAACCTTCATCTCTGAATCTGGAATCTAGTTTTTCTTTTCATTGAAATTAACACTCAGCAGCATTTAAATGTAACAGACCACACTCATCTCACTGTGTGAGTTCAATTACAGCAGTTTTAAAGCCAACTTGTTGCCAAATGTTCCGAGGACAGGACTTTTTATTATCTGTAATATTAACATGCAACTTCTGCAACTGGTGCCACCACTTTGATTACAGTGTCATATATTACTTACACAAGCCCTCACATCCTTAGTCAGCGTTTCACTTACTTATACAGAAAAGAAACACAGCCCCTTTCTCTTGACTACAGAAAAATTTTCTGAATATCCTCTTGCTGAAACACTGAATTCACCAATCATTTAAAGTAATATCACAACTCTTGCTTCTTAATGGGACTCAAACACCCCAAAACAGTATGTTTGTTAAATTTTTGATATATCTGTACTGTGATTAGAAATATATTTATCAACTATCTATTTAAGCTTTAAGCCGTGATAACAAGTGTCAATATATTCAGATGCCATGGGTGGAATCAGGAAGTACCTTGAGAGATTCAGCCCAAGATGGCTTAGGGCATGGGGCTGCTGTGTCACCAATAACAGCATGCAATTTGCGTTGGAAGAGAATCAGCACACAGTCCATGATACGCATGATGAGATGTGGCGGACGTCCCAGCTTTCTAACCGTTGCTATCAACATACACCAAAATTCAGATGTTACATATTTTAAACGTCCAGTACGTTCAGTTTATATATTCTTTACATTCTGGATGTTTGAGTTTGCTTTAAACTAGTCCTGAAAGACTCATTTATGTTATTGTTCATTTGTTTTTAGTTTGGAGACTAGTACTGCGTAAGGTTTTAACTGAATGGGATATAAACAAATCTTGTTATTTTGATTAAAATGTGTATGCAAGAGGCATCTATACAGTTGATATAAGTGAAGTGACATGTTTACAGTTTACTAGAGACTAAAAACCATGATACTTTATTAGAATGACTTCCTAATTGTGCAAGCTTTATTATGTTCAGAACATCACTGACCAATATGTGCTGGCTTGATTGTGTTCAGGGCAGCCTCTGCTTCTTCCAGAGCCGGTTTAGCAGCTTCCAGCTTTTGCTCAGCTCGAGCTTTTTCTGCTGATATGTACTTTACTAATGCTTCTGCTTTTTCTTTTACTTTTTGTACCTGATTCTTCACTGTCTCTGCTTGCATTGCTCTCTCTGTGACTTCTATCAGCACCTGTACAATTAAAAAACAATCATTACATAGTCCATTGGGCTTGAAGTTTTCAATGGCAGGACAAGCATAAAATCTAGAAAAGAGTATCATTAACTTTACACGATAATTTTTAGGTCAATGACAAGAAATGTTCACTTTTGTTTTGTATTTTAGAGACTGTTGGCTCTACGTCCAGGCCATTTCCTTTAGATCTGTCAGGCAAATGATGAAATAGTTCTTTAAAATATGTCACAACTACTCGCCACATTCTTTCCAAATTTCTCATTCACAGATCACACCATCATTTGATGCCACAAAACCTATGCAGCTGAAACAGGAGATTTTAGTTCAGGCCAGGAATAAGACATGAAATCATTCAAATATAGCAGACTCTTGATTATGTGGGATATTCAAATTATGACATAAATGTTACTTCTCTAACTAGTTCCACCACTTAGACAATAACAGTGCAGCACATTATTTTGAAACTCTCATATGCTTAGTAAAGAATGTTTAACATACTTATTTATTTAGTATAAAAACCCATATAAAACATATGAACACAATACATAGGTACCTGATACTGTATCAGTAATCACACAAGTAAGAAATATTGCATGACACACCTGGTGAAAATACATTATATAATGATAGAAGACATCAAATGTTTTCTCAGAATTAAATAAAATATTCCACAGTGAATGTGTGATATTTCACTAAAATAATACTCACTAATCTACACCAACAGACAATTCCCTCTAATACCACCAATAACATAGTATACTGCCCCTACCATACTGAACATGCACAATTCAGTACATTTACTTGAATGGAAGATGATCCCTTTTGTGAAAACTTAAATTCACAGAAGGCAACCCTTTTTTCAATTTTAAAGCTGTGTTCTCTTTTAGTCACCACTTAATATAGTTCTGAACTAACATATTCCATCCATCCTATTGTCATGAAGAGACAGAAAGAGACCACAGAAAACCTTAGTCAGGACAAAGTAACCTGTGTGAGATCTGAGCTGAGTGACTCTCAAATTTAAGTCCAGAATGTTACTGTTACATTAGCATGTTTATTAAAGGTAATAAATCATATTTTACATAAATGTAGAATATTTCAACCACATCTGAAATGTTCTTTCTTACAGGCATGTTTTACTGTACACATGTCTAAGTGAGGAAATACTTAGTCAAGACTAATAGCTGAAAGACATGTATGAGGCAAAGAAGGGCAATAACAGAATTTCAAAATTCAAGAACACATACTAGGGAGCCACACATGCCAGGGAGCCAGGCACACTAGACAGCCACACATGCTAGGAAGCCACACATAGTAGGGAGCTACACATACTTTTTCTGCCTTCTCTGAAGCCTGTGCAAGCTCTTGTTCCATAACTGCTAGATCCTTCTTAAGGATTTCAACAGAACAAGAAGCCTCTTCCAGTTTTGCAAGTCCAGTGTCCATTCTCTGGGCTCCATCATTCAATTCCTTTTGCTTCTGCTGGTAGATATTTTTATAACCACCAATAAAGTTGAGATATGATTTTGGTGTTACATGAGTAGCACGACGGAATCTACAAAGGGAAGAAAAATTTCATACTTTCTATGAAGCCATGTGAAAAAAGGCTGCACAATAAGAATAATGGGATATAAGCAGGAGGGATTATGTTTTCATACAATATTAATCAATGTAAAAGGGATAAAATATGGAACTAGAACATTAGTCGAGCTCTGAAGATACAGACAACATGAAAACAAAAAGTTGGTGAAATTAAAGATTTAGTGCAAGGGCCATGTGTAAATGTATGGATGAAAATAGGATTCCTTTAAGACCATAAAAATGAAGACACTGCACAAACTACCACTGGGAAAAGCAAGCAATAGGCAGAGTAACAGAGTGAGGTATGACATAAAGAGAAGTAAGGTAAGAATGAAGGAAGATACATGAGTATCTATTTTGGTAGGAAAGAGAAGAAAGAAGAAGTTTCTGTAACAAGGTAATTTAGCCTGTTGGAAACATACATGGATGGTAATGATGACAACAATGAACATTTTGTGCAGACAAAGAAAGCTGCACACACGAGAATTATGCTGAACAACACTCTGTTATGAAATAGGAATATTACCACGGATTTCATATTATTTAATGATGCTGTCAGTTTCTACGATGACATGGAAAGTGCAGTATTTCTGCACTTATTTCCATTTTAATTTTGTTTATTAACCAGTCTTTTTCTCTCTTAAGTTAAATGAATAACATATCTACTGCTGTGCCACAGCCAATTTCAGACTACCTTAAATGATTAAATATGGCAGTAAATATATACCTCTGAAAGTATTCTGTCGAGGTAGATGCAACGACAGCTTGGATACTTCCCAACGCTGAAACTAATTCATTCTTCACTCTAGCAGTACAGGCAATTTCAAATTCGGATAAGAAATGTTTTGCTACCAGTACCAGTGCATCCCTTGGCCATGGCTGGAACCAGTCAATGGTACACCCTGAAATGAGGGCTGGGAATCTCATAGCTCGGTTACGGAATTTCTCACCTACCTGAAATAAGAGAAATCACTTTCCTAGTTGCTGTAAATACAAGAAAGATCACTTTTATAGACCTTAGACTTTTATAGACTTTTACAGACCACTTTTATATACCTAGGCGTTAACTCTTTTAACCGATTACAAATTTTTCTGGAATACAATGCTTTTTTGCATTGATAAAATTATGAAGTCACTCAACATCATTATGTACTGATGCACTTCAGCCAGTTTTAACTATAAATTGTACTCACTGAATTACTCTCATTTTACTCAGATTATCGTTTATATGCAGACCACTAGCTGTTAAACTCTTAAAAATTATGAATTTAAAATCATTACTACTACATTTCAATGCATATTCATGTCATCAGATTCAAACCCTTTTATTTTTGTTTTACAATAATGAAAAACATGCTTTTCCACATATTTCACATTTTCATCTACATAATACACAATACCAACAAAATATTTTCGCAAGAATGTCTTAAGGAATAGCAGCAGGTAGGAAATCCACGCATAAGGGGTCACAACATCCTGTCATTTATTTACACACAGTGTGAACTCTGGCCATGTGAATGAGACAGTAACCTGTAAAAAAGACATTCTGCCACTTCAAATATATACAGTGAACTGACATGATGACTGAGGTCTGTGAGTAAAATCGTTGTCTGTAGATTTGATTGCTAGTGTTTTACTTGTTTTATTTGTATTGAATGTACTGAAAACATGTTACACACTGTAATCAATGTTAAAAAATTACATGAAAGAAGGAAACTACATTTTGTTACCAATTAACACCACACAGAGCACAGCAATTCCTTCTATGCTTTCTTCCTTTCTTTCTTTTTTCTTGAAATAAAATGATGCAAGTCAGTTAGACCGTGACATTTTTCATAAAACCAAATTACACACCCTAGTCTTTGATTGTGAAACATTAGCCAAAATAATTAATTTTTCGTTTGCGTAAAGAAGTACAGTACAGTCAACTTTGGTTATACTGGCCTCGGTTACAATGGACTTCAGTTATAACAGATCATTTTTCCATTCCCCGGCCGTTTCCCTATGCTTTATCATTGTAACTACCTCGGTTACACTGGTCTCTTATATATCGGATCTTCGATCACATCAGATTTCTCCGACATTCCCCAACAGTTATTTTTCTCGGCTATACCGTTTTTGGCAAAATAATGATCATTTCACAAGGGCTACAGTGTGTTCGAGTGCAGGGTGCTCACTTGTCAGAGCGACATGAAGACTGCAAATGTAATTTGATACCATTTTGCACCTGGAGACGCCGTGGAAACTTGTAAATTTTGCTATTTGTTTGGCTTTGCTAAGGACAACGTCAAACCATTAGCAGCTACAATGGATGAGCCAGGGCAGTCTCTGCCTGTTTCTGTTATTCATGCAGCAGGGAGAAAGTACTGTAATTGTCATATGCAAGCTTCTTTATGGCAAATGGGGCAGAGTGTCCTATCATAAATCAATTACAGCTTGACTTTGCGGCATTTACTTGTAACATTTTAGGTAGCGATTTTGTAAGACTTTTACTTACTGTACATACACAGAATTCTTTTTTTTGGCAAAGAAGTGATATGTGTCAGTACGGACCAACCAACCAGGTGCGAATATGTAAAAAGGTAAAGCTGTCCCATTACAGACCTGGACAGGCTCAGAGGGTTCTAGGAGGTACAGGATCTCAGATTTGAAGACAAGCGGCACATGAAGGTGGCAAGCTTGTCAGCCCTACACACCAGCCACATTTACCCCCCAGGAAATATTCCTGGTACTGTTTCTGTTAGAGGCTCAGTAGACCCCAGGGCCACAGTATGGCTGGAAGGATTATGTCAATGAAAAATTCCAACAACACCATCAGGAATCGAACCCGAGGCCTTCCGGTGTGTAGTGCAGTGCCTCAACCAACTGCACCATGCGAATATGTACCGTATTTAAAAATTTTGCCCGATCTCTTGTAAGTGTTGTGTGTTATCACATAGGGGTCCTTGCGTCGGGCCGATCACTCATCGAGAGTAGTCCTCGAGAGTGTGGTGCATCTGATTGTGATCATAAAGCCACGGTAATGAGGGTGCCCTGGCCCATGAGGGCCTGTTGCGCCATAGGGGGGGGGGATTTAGAAATTTTGAGTATGTTGTACAATACAGTAAGTGCGTAAAGGAGGGGAGTATTCAGGCATCTTGGTGTGTGGTGCTTCCATCTGTTACATCAAGGTTTCACGAATGTAGTAAATTTTGTGTGTGCAAAATGTAGCTTGTTCATGTCGATATGCAATAAAACTGGAAACAAGCGTAACTTAAGTGGTATAAACTTAAATGTTACTTTAACAAGTAATTTAACCAAACCTCATATATAACGGACTTCGGTTATAACGGATAGTTTTTGGGCTCCCCTTGGGATCCGTTATAACCAAGGCTGACTGTAATACATTTTTACCACAAAATTCACTCTAGTATTAGCAGATCAGGATTGAAGGGTTATAAAATTATCAGGTTGAACTCAAAGGTGCATGCCACAGGTTTCAGCATCTGTAGGTTCGTTCATTAAATATGTAATATTTTCAGTCCGTACATTAGAATGAATCTCCTTATATTCCTCATGGTATTCAGGTGCCCTGAACCTGAATCCACACAACCTAGGACTGCATCTGCTATACAGATATTCAGGTCACATCTGACTGCATAATATTCCAGCTGCAGCATATCTAACATTCTGACATTAAATACCATCATCAGACTTGTCCAGATAATTTAAGTTTCAGTGTCTTTATGTTACTTTCACATTTCAACTTCCACACAGCTGCAACATCTGTGTTGTGATTGTACCTGCAGTCACAGAATTCTGATGCAAGAGAACTATACAGCTTGGCATTTTTAACCCTTTTAATTTCTGGCTGATTTGTAAAAACTAGAGTTTTGGTACTGATAATACATATTAATTTAAGCACGTGCACATACACACGTTTGCATGCACACACATTCCAGCATTCTGAACAACTATGACTAAAGCTGTCTCATTATGTAATACGGTTTTCTCAACAGCTGCTCAATTTGCACTTCTTTTTCTTCTTGATTGTTCAAAAAGTAGCAAGTTACAGTGTCAGTAAATAAAGTAAGTCATAGCTGTATCTTAACCCTAGTGCCAATACCATTAATATCGTGTACAGTTATTAAGACAAATAAACCACCAAACACAATGGTAGCATATGGAATAAAACTGTTAATATATTCCCACCATTTTTCTACTATCAAGTGGTCAACCTCAGTGGGAAAACCTGTATCAGCATAGGCTGTGTAATTACATAGGTTGAAATGTCAGGCATACCCTACAGGTAAATTAACAATTGATATACATGGTCTGTGATGAACCATACTTCCTGTGTGCAGTCTTTTATATCACAATTACACACTGGTCCAGCTTTGCTATCCATATGGTAAAACAGCTATATCATTTCTACATATAAGTGGTGATCTTGCAACGTATATGCAGCCAGGTTAGCTACACACAGGAGCTACAATTTTGCACAAGTCATATACATAAACTGTTATTTTTCTTGTCTTGTGTACCAGATATTTCAGCTCATGTAATTACACAGCATACATTGATTAAGGTGTCCGCCCTGATGATGATGACTTCATGGTTGAAACAGGTTGGGATCTGTTAATGGTTTTATTCAATGTATGTACAGTAATTCTGTGTCTGACGATTTATTATTTCAGTAGCAAAAGTCATAATTATTTTTAATCATTACTAAAACTCACTTTAAAAAATCGCTGCAGCCACAATATAAGTACTACCATAAAGTGCTGTATTGCACACTAAAAATCTGGTGGGTACTTACTGGGGAGAAACAGAAAACAACATGTAAGTTGTTACAAGTGCGTGTGAGGAAATATTCCATTACAAGCTCATGCGTAAGATTGCGCTTTGGATTTTCCCGTTTCATGATTGGTGTCAGCTCTGAGATGATTTCCAATTGTTCATCTCGTGTAAAAAGGTTGGAGATCACACCTGTACCACACAAATACAATTTGAATTATTCTGCTATGATTACTTTTAAAAAAGCGGTTATTCTAACTTACTTGTGTGCACCCTTTCAAGCTTGTCTTAACACAGCTTTACCAAACAGCTGGGACATGCTTCATTCAGAACAGAGGTGGGGAAGTAAATAGGTCAACGGACATGAAAAAATTTGAAATTTTAAATATCTCCTTTCATTTTGATCAAATTCCAATGGAATGAGAAGACAGTCATAA
The DNA here is from genome assembly GCA_013340265.1 of Coptotermes formosanus. Taxonomy (NCBI): domain Eukaryota; kingdom Metazoa; phylum Arthropoda; class Insecta; order Blattodea; family Rhinotermitidae; genus Coptotermes; species Coptotermes formosanus. Next base: position 4,065,619 of record BLKM01003281.1, on the reverse strand, counting down.
TCTTCTGAATTTCGAGATTTAATATTTCACTTTTCACTCAAAGTAAGTCCGATTCCTTCTTTATTAAGTGTCTATTTATTTATATATCTCACTTCACAAATAATTTAAATGAAATCTCGTGGAAATATCAATGTAAAAGAAGTTAAATGAAGAATTTATGGCACCTGACTTCCCTTTAAGTACTTCACGTGCATGAGGAAGCCTACAGAAAGCATAAATGAATGAGTACTCGAACTGCAATTCTGTTCTGTGCAAAATTTTCACTAGTACTGACTCTCAGTACACTAAACTTCACAGATATAACTTCAAAGTGTCATTCCACTATCATATTTTTTTAAAATAATTTTCAGTAGCTGATGAAATTTGTACTTCACCTGATGATAGTATGTTGTTGAGGTACTCAAGGAAACCTTCCTCCTTGATATCCAAGTCAGTAAATATAAAAGTAGTCCCTTTCCCCTGAATGCCACAACTTCGGTAAAGCAGTTTCAAGTCCTCCAGAAAGTTGGCTGAATTGTATGATCTACAATCAAGAAAACCCCTCCTAATATGCATGGATAATAACAACTACATGGCACTGACAGGCTAAACTATCTCCAAAATACCCCTTCAACAGTTAAAACCTATTCAGTCAATTGAAAAATTCTCTACTTTATGGCATCTGAGTGCGTGTGATCATATTTAACAAAGCTCAACACCATATCCTATGATCAGCCAGTTTCATCCAGTCAAAACCTTACCACCTTGCTCCTAGAAGATCAATTTTCATTATGCGCACCTATTTACCTCTCTTTTACAGTTGTATAGAAGCTGAATGTTAACTAATAATAAAGTGTAATTTGAAAGACAGGAAGAGATACACAGTGTCACTTGCACATTCCTAGAGCTTGTTTCTCTTAAGTTCACTCATTACCGTGTCAGTGTAATCTGGAAGGTCTTGTACCCAGCGATAAAAGATGATAGCTTGGTGAGTGACTGTTTTCCAGAGCCTCCAACACCTACCAACATTACATTTCCTCGTGGGTGGCGAATCACTCGTGACACCTAAAAGTAATACTTATTCATTAGTGTTTCCAGTGTGAAGACCGAAAATCCAGAGGTCCTCAAATATTTATTGGACAAATAGGATCACCCTATTTGAAATATTATGTAAAAGGTAAAGTTAAGGTCCTCCTGTACATGCCGTACAGGCATAAGGAGGAGTAGACAATAGTGCCAGTTGCCCTTATTGTCAGCATCAGAAATACTTTCACTTGAACTGCAGCAATATCTTCTCAGTAATTTATGTCTGACTGCTCTTCAACTCCAGAAATAACACTTCATCAGCAGAGTAAGTCTGCAGAACTCACCACTGAGAAAGCATACACATTGTTTACCAGCAGCAGTTACCAACTTTAGTCCTGGCACACCCATGGAATCAATTTTTTAATTGTCAGGTACCCACTTGACCAAACAATGTTATACACTTTTCATACATATTTCTAAATGAAAATTAAATAAAATGTATTTAGTGTTTAGCCAGGTAAATACAGGAAATCCAGTAGCTGAAAAAAATTATTAAGTGAACCAATAAAACAGAAAGATGTTTTATCCTGACCTTTACAAGATGCAGCATGGCATCTGGGAAAAAGACAAGGTCCATTCCAGCTCCCCGGACCATTTCATTGAACTGTGAAAGAAACATTTCCAGCCTCTCCCTCAATTCATTCCAGTCTTGAACTGGTTCATACACTTTGGGCAGCTCCATGTCTGCATCTTCTCCCTCTTCTCCTGTTGGCTCAGGGGCATCTCTGTATTTTAGTCAACACAAGTGCTGTTAGTCACTAAGGAAATATGTATTGCTGATGGCAAGAGATATAATAAATATACTGTATAATCATACACACGTGAATTGCCTATACTCAGTTGAACTTTCTGTTGTCCTTTCCATATTCCATAAGCAAGTCTGCAACTACAGAACCCAATTACATTTTCAGATACAATGGCACCATTCAAATGTGCAAACATATCTATAAAAATTAATCATAAATAATTTCTTTTAAATGCCTCCGCCTAACAATTAAATCTAACCACACATTTAAACTACAGACAATGTAAGGTAATGAACTTGTATCCTGTACATCCATACACATTCACACCAAGAGGGAGAAAGCAACAGGAGAGTGGAGAGAATTGAGTAATGACGAGTTTATGATTTGTACTCATGACCAACATTATTAGGGTGATCAAATAAAGGAAAAAAATATAATGAGTCATGTGGCATGTACAGAGGACAAGAGAAACTGAGGCCGGGTTTTGCTGGGAAAACCTGAATAAAGAGAGAACTTGGATGACCTAGACATATAAAGGAGGACAATATTAAGATGAGTCTCAAAGATGCAGGATGGGAGGGCATGAATTAGATTAATGTTACCTATGAGAGGAATAAAAGTGACAGGCATTTATGAACACGGTGATGAACCTTTGGAATCCATAAAAAATAAGGAAATTTACTGATTGGCTGAGGAACTACTAGCCTCTCAAAAAGGACTCTGCTTCATGGAGTTAGCTTATTAGTCACTTACTTAGTTATTATATTTACGCTACAAATAATATTTGCCAAACACTAGTATTGACAGCATAAATTTACAGATTAGGGCAGAAAAATGCTGATATATTGCAAACAAAAGAATATTTTCAAACATAATCTGAAGACAAATTTATAATTATTCTGCAAACTACACTTCACAAGCAAAGCTGTAATGATGAATTTTTCATTTTGAAAAAATTAAAACAAGGCCCTAGAAAAAAGTTACCATGCCACATTTTAGACATGACCATTGTCAACCTGACATGCCATGGACTTGCTTGAGCCCTTAACACAAAGACAGTATGGGTTGAAGGCTGAAAGCAGGAGCTGAGAGCGAGAAAAGTTCTTTAGCTGCAGTAATTCTTTTGCTCTTTCAAACACAGACACAGCACACAAGAGTAAAAAGTCAGACATATTTTACAGTTATGTGTCACACTAAAAACTATAGTATACAACATTACAGTGGCTGGTATTCAAATTATCTGCATATAAAAAGTGTCTTGTACTTGTTGTAGGAAGAGGCATTCTGATGACAGTGTATTGTAATAGACATGATTGGTATTTTGGACACTGTCCATCACCTCAGGAAGTGCAGCTGTCACTATCTTCAGATGGGAACAGGAGAGGAAGAGATTACTCTGGTGGAACTATAAGAAAGAGCTGTCGAAAATATCAGTCATATCTATTACAGTTTAAACATCACTCATTGGTTGCTTCATCATAGAGTTTACACAGATGCACTGGTTAAACCTGAGTAGCAACAAACCTTAAATTAAACAAAATTCCAAACTTAAAAACTGCACTGTAATCTGACCTAATACACTTCTAGGTAGCAGGAGTTCCTCTACATATACGTATCAGTTACACATTCATATCCTACCCCTTATACCTCTTCGGGTGGTATAACTGTCATACCACATTTCATTATATTCCATTTCAAAGTCAGAAATCTATTCGAAAAGTGCACGTAAACAAGATGCAGACAACACTTTGGTCTTCTGAGATGTGATGCTATATAGTTTGCACATTCCACAAAACCACAGTCTTAATATTCATTAACACTGGTACCTCAGATCCCTTATAACAGACATCAGGTTTCAATTGCCAACACATCTAAAGTATGAGTACACAAAAAGAAAATATTCACATGGATATACATGTGATGCAAATGGATGGCAACAATACCTCATGAAATCAACAAACACATGGTTTGGCTCTGCCATTTTGCAGTACTCTGGACCCAGAACCTCAGTTACCATATGGAGTAACTCTTTATCAAACCATTCTTTGTCTGATGTAAGAGTGAATCTGCAAACATACAGAATACCATTTACTAGAATCCAACAAAATACATTCATTAAATTTATATATCATATTATCAACATTAACATAACTCCAACATGTTTTGGCTTCTACTAAGCTATCATCAGGGAAATGGATATATGCAAGTATAATAATATGACATTTTAATACTGTGCCAAGGGTCACTGGCCTGGTTTTGGTAATGAAGAACCTATAAAAATTTTTTAATTTCCACACTTTATATCACACAACTCTATTCAAGGACGCAAGTATCATGCAAACCTAGATCTACCTGTACATGTCTCTTCTTTGCATTCGCATTGTGTGTTGCATTGTTGTGTGTCATGTGTTTTTTGGTGTGTTTCTTTGTCCATTTTGTTAATAGCAGCATGCGTGTTTATTGACATGCTTCATATTCAGCCGTATTAACAGACTCTGGATCAGTGAAACGTGAAGGAAGGAAGGAAGGAAGGAAAGAAGGAAGGAAGGAAGGAAGGAAGGAAGGAAGGCAGGCAGGCAGTAGGTAGGTAGGTAGGTAGGTAGGTAGGTAGGTAGGTAGGTAGGTAGGTAGGTAGGTAGGTAGGTAGGGAGGTAGGTAGGTATGCTTTGAAATTACTCGTTTCAACACACAGTTTCACTATAATTTGTATCTATAGATTTTCAACTGGAAATTTTACCTATTTTCTAAATCAGTTGGAGTCTGCTTTGAATCAAATTCATAATGTAACAACTGAAGTAATTTTGTGTGGTGACCTCAATGTAAATCATTTTAATGACAATTATAGAAAACATCTTTTAGACTCCCTTCTTGCTTCCTTTGGTCTTTACAATACAGTGAAATTTCCTACTAGAATTTCTCATAACTCTGTTACTTTAATAGATGATATCTATATCAACATCTATAAGCACGAATTCTTACCTTAGAATTGTCTATACAAGTTTTCCTCTTAAAAAATCGAAGTATTCACATAACACAAAACCCTGGTTAACTACTGGTATCAGAATTTCATGTGCTAACAAAAGGAAACTTTATTTACTTTATAGAAGTAGTAATGATCCCACTCTTAAAAAATATTACAAAAATTACTGTAAAATTTTGTCAACGGTTATTACAGCAGCCAAAAAACATTATTATAATGAACTTTTATTGAAATTTAATAATAATAAGACAAAAACAACTTGTAATATAGTAAAAACTATCACTAATAATAACAATATTCCTAATAATATATCTAACTAACTAACTCCATGGAGCAGAGGCCTTCTTGAGTAGCTAACAGTTTCTCAGCTAGTCAAGAAATTCCCCCCATTTTATGGAACCCGAAGGTTCATTACCGCATTCACAAGAGCTCGCCACCTGTCCCTATCCTGAGCCAGCTCAATCCAGTTCATGTCCCCCCATCCCACTTCCCGAATATCCATCTTAATATTATCCTCCCATCTACGCCTGGGTCTCCCAAGTGGTCGCCTTCCCTCCGGTCTCCCCACCAAAATCCGGTATGCACCTCTCTCCTCCCCCATACGTGCCGTATGCCCCGCCCATCTCAGTCTTCTTGATTTGATTACCCGAATAATATTTGGTGATGAGTACAGATCATTAAGTTCCTTGTTATGTAGTCTTCTCCAATCCCCTGTCGCCTCGTCCCTCTTAGGCCCAAATATCCTCCTCAGCACCCTATTCTCGAACACCCTCAGTCTTTGTTCCTCCCTCAGTGTGAGAGACCAAGTTTCACATCCATACAGAACAACAGGTAAAATTATAGTTCTGTATACCCTAATCTTTGTGTTTTTGGATAGTAACCTGGAAGACAAAAGATTCTGCACCGAATGATAGCAAGCATTCCCCGACTTCAATCTGCTCTTAATTTCTTCATGAATGGAGTTTTGATTCGTTAGGGTTGCTCCCAAATATTTGAATTCTTCCACTATTTCAAAGGATTTATCATCTATAATTATGGTGTGATTGTGTCCTGCATTCTGATTTCGAGACATGACCATGTACTTAGTTCTCTCAGCATTTACTTCTAGACCAATCTCCTTACTAGCAATCATTAAATCTTCTGCATTTTTCTTTATACTATGTATGCTTCCACCCAATATATTAACATCATCAGCATAAACCAGAAGCTGATGTGTACCATTCAATTTCAAGCCCTCCTGGTTTGCCTGAACCTTCCTAATGGCATATTCTAAAGCAAAGTTGAAAAGCAATGGCGACAGAGCATCTCCTTGTTTCAAGCCATTCTTAATAGGAAACCTGTCAGACAGATGTTTGCCTACCCAAACTCTGCTATATGTTTCACTTAGACACATTTTTATTAACCTTACTAGTTTCCTGGGGATACCGAACTCAATGAGAATATTATACAAGACCTCCCTCCTAACTGAATCATAGGCTTTCTTGAAGTCTATAAATAGCTGATGCACTGCCTCATTGTATTCCCATTTTTTCTCAAGTATTTGACGAATGCTGAATATATGATCAGTAGTTGACCTGTTATGTCGAAATCCACACTGATGATCCCCAATAATTTCCTCTGCATATGGAGTTAACCTTGACAAAAGAATGTTGGATAGAATTTTGTACGTAGTCGACAAAAGTGATATGCCTCGATAGTTACTACAATCTGTTTTATCACCCTTTTTATAAATAGGCACAATGACCGACTCCTTCCATTCCTCAGGCAATTCCTCCTTATTCCAAATAGAAATAATAAGTTTATGGATTTCAGACCGAATAATCCTACCCCCTGCTTTAATCAATTCTGCTGGAATCTGATCAATACCTGGTGACTTGTGACTTTTTAGCTTTTCAATAGCCATCTCAACCTCAAAGGCACTGGGCTCAGGCACTAGTGGCTCTGCCGTGTGTACTTCAGTCTGCCTAACATCATTAACCCCGTGTATATTCAACAGCTGGGAGAAATGATTTTTCCACCTAGCCAAAATACTGTGGGAGTCTGCAACCACGTCACCCTTCTCATCCTTTACTACATTAATTCTAGGTTCGTACCCCCTCTTAAACTCATTGATACCCCTATACAAGTCTCTTATATTCTTGTTCTTACTGTTTGTTTCAATTTCATTAATTTTAGCTTTCAGATATTCCTTCTTTTTGCTCCTGAAATGTCTACTAGCTTCACGTCTTACGTTGTGCAGATTATCTCCATTATTTTGGTTTGGATTCTGTAACCACTGAATTTTAGCATGCTTCCTTTTATCTAAAAATTCTGCACATTCTGCATCAAACCATGGTTTATGCTGCTTCCATTCGTGTAGACCTAGACTCTCTTGAGCCGAGATTTTTATATTCTCTTTAATGTTTTCCCAAGCCCTATTTATGTTCTCACTAACATTTAAGTTTTCCAAAGCTGCAAACCTGTTTGAGATCTTAAGCTGATACTGTTTCCTAACCTCTAGTTCACTTAGCTTCTTGAGGTTAAATCTCTCGGCATCAAACTTCTGTGCTGCTTGTTTACTTACTGCCAGTCTTTCCCTAACTTTCGCAACCACCAGATAGTGATCAATATCACAGTCAGTTCCCCTGAAGGATTGCACATCGAGTATACTGGAATGCCGTGTCCTATCTATTAATATGTGATCGATCTGATTGTGAGTCTTCCCATCAGGAGAGGTCCAGGTGTATTTACGAATGTTTCGGTGCGGAAACATAGTGCTCTTAACAACTAAATTCTTTGATGTGGCAAAGTTTACTACTCTAACACCATTATCGTTGCTATCCTGATGTAAACTCTCATTCCCAATAGTCGGTTTGAAAATATCCTCTCCCCCCACTTTTGCATTAAAATCTCCTAACAGAATTTTCATATGGTACTTAGGAAAATGATCAAAAACCCCTTCTAATTCCTCACAAAAGCTATCCTTTGAATCACCACCTTTCTCTTCTGTTGGTGCATGCACATTCAGAACAATGATATTACACCAGCGGCCTCTCAGCACTATGTATGACATCCTAGCACTAACAAACTCCGCTCTCTTGATTGCTGATACTATTCTCTGGTGCACAAAAAAACCTGTTCCCAATTGATGACTTTCCTGCCCTTTGCCATAGAAAAAAGTATACTCCCCGGCTCTTACAGTCCCTTCTTTGTCCCACCTAACCTCCTGTACACCCACTAAATCTAACTTATACTTAGCTAATTCCCTGGCCACTGTCATAAGTGACCCTGACCTATACATGCTCCTCACATTCCACATTCCAAAACTCATATCCTTTTTCTGTAGCTCTAATAATATATCACCAATGAAAATAAATGATAAATTATCTAGTGATTCACTAACTATTGCTAATGCCTTTAATGTTTATTTTTCATTGATAGCTGAAAATTTTCTTAATAAATTTACTGAAGAGAACACCACTAGTAATAAGGATCCAATGTGATATTTATATCGATCATTTAGGTAGCCCTTTTCAAAAATAAAACTTAGGAATACTACTACGTACGAAATTGAGAAATAGTTCAATCTTGGAAAAGTAAGAATTCCTACAGTTATGATGAGATATCATCAAAAATTTTAACAGTCAGTGTTCCTTATGTTTTATCCTGTATTCATCTAATTGTCTCTTGATTATTTTGTTCCAAAGGGAGTTGTCTGTGCGACTGTGTGTTATTTTCTATTTTTTATCCATTATTTAATTAAGTGTAGTGTAGCTGCCCTTTTTGAGTTTTTTAACAAGCTTTATTAAACTTATTAAACTTTATTAAACTTTATCAACTCACAGATATTCAGATTGACATAATGAAAGATATATTCTGAATGAATAATAACAATTGATGCTCATAATTATGCTGCTTTTATTATAATTTTCTACATAGATTCTACATTTTTAATCTAATCAATTATAGACGTAGATAACTGATCTGACAGGTATCTGCTATATATTTAATTATTATCTTAATTATAAGACACTTTCCACATCCTCATGTTCTATGTAACTGTATGGATCTATGGAAAATAAAGAACAAGTTACAAGTTACAAGTTACAAGTTCAGAAACCACGGCCTATTACAACAACACAACCCATGTGTTCACACAACAGTTCTGGAGATCTGACAAAATTTTATAACATAAGAAATTAAGAAACATAAAAGCTTACGTACCTGTCAGAAAAAACTCGAGAGCACTCATGTTTCCAGAGCAATATAAGGACAGCTTCATTCTCAATTACAGTGGACAGTGTACCCACCATGCCTTGCCATATACGAGACAGATCTCTCAGACTAAACACATAGTGGAACTTTGCTGGTGTAGGCAGAAGATTTGCCTGTAGTGACAAGAATCAGTATAACATACATAATTTTTAAACATTCATCATGTGTTTTATACAATCCCATATTCAATCATTTCGTTGCAAGGCTAGCTTTTAATTTATTAATTAAGGTATTAGCAAAGGATTAGTGCCCCTTATAAACAACCATAACTCCACCACTGTTCCCACGCTTCTTATAATTGACTAACGCCAATGATCTAACAAAACTGACATCTAAGTGACGCTCTACACTACATGCACAGGGAAAATCCAAGACTGGGACCTCACTGACACCTTCATTCTCTGCCATCGCACATAACCACTGCAACTACATAGTATCACCATGCTATTCTCATGCAATCCTGAATGAAGAACAGTGATTATAAATATGAAACATACATAGATTTTGAAAATGATGTTACAGTCACAATCTTTCACCACTTCAAAGCCTTTGTCACACACCAGACCCACACACTTTTGTCCTGCGGAACCAAATTTGTGAAGATGGTTAGGGTAATAAATTCTGTTCTGCCTGTGCACATAAGATCACAGAAGACTTTCACATCATGTAAACTAACAAAACAATGCTGAAACACTACTATAATTCAATTTATATCATAATAATGCTGTCAGACTTCTTTCAATAGATTGTTGATTTAACCCACGTGACAGTTCACTAACTGCAAATGTATAAATCCCAAAAGTACTTTAATTGGGTGCAGTCCTACAAAACTTCATGCTATTTTAGTGCTAGTTCATACATATCCATATTCCTTCCATATGTAACTTCTACACTGGTATATTGTAATGACTGATTACAAAAGGTTTGCAGAAACCAACGCTCAGTATTACATTTGGACTAATGCTGGAACAAGCACCTATAACACTCACCCGAGTACTGTGCCACAGCTTACGAGTGAGTGGAATGATCTTCTTAACAAGGTTTCGAACTTCAGTGGTAAAACCACGTTTGGCATTATAATGCCCCTCTCCAATCACATGGAAGATCTTATCAATAGATTCATCAACAGGAAGGGTGCAATTGAAAATACAAAACTGACGCTTTAGACGCTCTGGAATGTCGTTGCGCCCGCCACCTGCAAAAGTACAATAACATCTTTTTCAAATGCAATAGCTTCATCAAGAGGAAGGGTGCAATTGAAAATACAAAACTGACGCTTTAGAAGCTCTGGAATGTCGTTGTGCCCACCACCTACAAAAGTAAAATAACATCTTTTTCAAACGCAAATATTTTACCTATACAGATGCTTTTAAGAATATTATTTTCAGTGACACATATGTAATATTCTCCATGTAAGGGGCAAGATTCACAGCCAAATTTCTTGTAACTATCCTTCCCATTATGATGCTTGTAGTTAAAGGTAATGCCTGTCCTAACGAATGCATGCACAGGTAGTTACAATATTAACATTTCAGATTCTAAACATGATTTGATTCTCTTATATGAACTTGTCAAAGGTCAGTAAAAAGAGACCATATAAATCAAAAGGAAAACATCATAGACAATAGCAATGGGGACTACTCAAACTGATACAACACTCAATACAATCTTTGGAGATGAGTGTAACATAACAACAAAGGAGATTTCAAATATGACAGCTGAACATAATTTGAAACTACTATCCACCTTCCATACATACACATTCATAAGCTGACTGTCTCCATTTAATCAAATCAATATTTGCTGTCAGGATTTCAAAGAAACAAAGAAGTCGCATTGGATGTGGTCATTCAGGTAAGCTGCTAGCAGAAAGGGAAGGGAAAAGTTGCCATTCAGAGAAAAAGAACAAGACGGGTGGTGGATGGAAGAATTAACCTCTTAACTGGGCATGACGTATATGTGCGTACTAGTATTGCGCTATTTCAGTAGGTATGACGTACTATTATGTCCTCGATCTTTCACCACTAATATCTCCTGGGTATGACGAGATATGACTCAGGTATGAGTACTGTTAAATAGTTGACGTTTTTTCCTCTAGGAGGCACCACCAACCGCCTTCTTCTTGGCAGCCAGCACCATCCACGACAATTATTTGAAGCACTGGTGTCGTGACTGTGAGAAGGCCGTATGTGTAGTACCATGTTTTCAAGTCTACCACGCAGATAGAAATTTAAAAATCATAAAAAGTCATAAATGTTGCAATAATTATGAATAAAAGCTACATTTCATCTTTAAATCAGTTTCTCATTACATATTGAAAGAAAGCAGCATTATGTTTGCACCCTTCTCATGCTTTATAGGAACTACGAAGAACAGGCAGGATTAAATACCCAGGGGAGGTTACACCAGCAACCCAGAAAAGACCCAGTTAACAGGTTAAGGTACCAGCTGGTCTGTGACAATATTAAGCATGATAACCATCAGCAGCCACAGCTCACAATAGACAGAAGTGTGAGAGAGAAGGTATGCAAAATGAAGCCTCGTTTATTCTGTATTGATAACATCCATCATTTTCATATATAAGGTTCTGGTGACAGAACCAAACATAAGAGTGCATATTCCCTCTTTTGGACTTGTGACTTCATATTTTCTCATTTTTCAGAGAAGCATTCTGGAATGTCTTACCTATTACTATGCAGAACTAACATTCCTGTGGTTGTAGTATGGTAAATATGATCACACAAATACTTATACTGTAGTTACATTTTTGTGGTGTAGACCAGGGTTGAGTGATTACTTTTAATTGCAGCCTGGAGGGGGATCTTTTGAAGTCATTGTGAAACTGAGGGTCTCACAAAAAATGATTAAGCACTTCAACAACTGTTAAGAGAACAATAATTTGTGTTAACTAAACATAAATTACAGAGTTTCAAAATACCTGAAAATAAGAGAAGAAACCAGGAATTCACACACAGTATCATGAATGCTCACCACTAGAAAGTCTTGAGAGTGCCCCACTCAGCTTTCTCATACGCATTTGCAAAACAGGATCCAAAAACTTGCAATGTTGTGAAAATATTAATTTTCTGGTCATACAACAGAATCTACATCGTCTATGTCATGTATGAAAAATATAAATTAATATGTTGCTCTATGGTAAGTGACATCCTAGACCATACTCTGGCTCCCTCCATGGTTCCCTTTGTTAATTATGGAAGTCATGACCCTGCTTTCTTAACTTCTGCTGTCCCCCTGTCCAAATCTGTTGCACATTCACCTCTTCCCTTTCGCCACATGCTAGCTATAAGCACACAACCCTGGAAAGGCCATTTTGAAGGAAGAGCTGGAATAAGGCAGTACTACATTAAGAGTTCCAGGAATATGATGAAATGAAGACATGGAATAACTGCCTCAGAGTGAGTTTCAACCAGACATCATTTTAGAGACTGTCTTCTCAGACATGGGGCATCAACCACTTAAGTTGTTGGTTGTATATACAGAACTAGATATTTCTGAGGTTTGCACATGCATGTTTTCTCATTATTTTCAATTATTGTTAATCTTACAGTTATTGTTAAGCTTTACAAATGCAATTTGTTTAGTTATCTGGTGCCTTTATAGGTTACTTGTTTCTAAATTGGTTATGTTACACTTAATGCAAACCCAGATTATTTTAATAAGATTGTACGGAACCTTACACATTTATAATATATACTTCAGTATGTGTTTAACCATGGAGGTTATAACTCTTACAAAATGGAAGCAGCTTCTTGTTTATTAACATGACCTAATCCAAACAATTTCATGGACTAAACTGGACTGGTTCACACACCATTCCTGTGGTTCTTATTTGCTCATCCTGAACTACATCAACTGGGTTTTTTCATCAGTAGATTTTATTCCATAACATTACAACACTGTAATCTCATATTTAATGGGCTATTTGTCTGTTATTTTGTATTCCATACCTGGTTGTCCCATAGCAGCCATGAACTGAACGTCAACAATTGTGACAAATTCTCCAGGCTTTTCAAGGCTGTAGAAACCCTTCATGTCCATGGTTTGACGTACTATTTCATTAGTCACCTGGTCTCCCCACTCATTGATCTCAGGGAGGTTCACATCATCAATAAACACCATCATCTTCTTCCCACTTGCTGGCCCAAATGTGTTACCCATGCGCTTTTCAACGTAACTCTCAATAGTTTTCTGCAAAATACACAATGAAACTGCAAGAGAAGGCTCTCCACTCTCACTGCTGTGAGTAACTTGGAGTACTGGAGCTACATTCAGGCCACATTTTAAGTTATTAGTGCACTGTTATGGTGCACACATAATGTGAAACAGTTATTAGTCTAGATATTATTGGATGCATTTCACTGTTATGTGTGATCACCCATTATCTCTTATCATATAATTTTTCTGTATGTGTGTAATAATACCACCCTGGATTAACCTCTTACTAACACTGGTAGTAACACTGTAACCACCTGTTGTAACACTACGAAACTCTACATTTTGTCACACAGTGCGCTTCGTATAATTCTCACAATACGGACTAATTACTTCTTCCCTGAACAGCATTCACTGATTGGTTTTTATAACAGATGCAGTCTGTTTTACATGAGCTAGGAGACAAATTTTTAAGTATACTCATAAATAGTGACTTTGAACAATTTTAAATTCTGAAGAATTTATAGGTTACTTATCACAAATGACCACATAATAGTGCTCATAAATGGAAAAATTATTTCAGTTTAAAATGTCAGAATTCAAGCAGTTTTCTTTCCTATGATCTTAGAAAATTAGGATGACTGACACAATGAATGCACAATGCATTATGCTTTAACCATACACACATACAATCAAATATGAAGGACACAGTACTACTCTAATGAACAAAGAAGGATTCAGACTTGAAACATAAAAAATCACGTGCAATGTGTAAATGCCCTTCACCTGTTACTCTTTTGGTCAGACCCTATTTCAATCTTGATTTATTTAGTGATACTGTGTCAGCTGCATTGTTAGTACAGTTTCTGACTTTGTTTCTGGTCATATGCCATGGTCCAGGGTACTGGCATCTTGTTTCGTTAAGACACAAAAACAACAGTCTGTCATTAAAAATGAGGGAATACTGGTAATGGTAAGTAAAATAGAATGAGATTCTTCCTCTAACTGACAGACTTTGTTTAGATTTTTGTAAAGACACAAAGTATCATCCACACCACCACCACCACCACCACCACATGAATACTATTTTTCCTATGACACAAAGAAGAGTATCTGGTAGAAAATAGGAACTGACAAGGTCACTGCTTTTTCACATCTGGTTCAAGTGTGTGTGATTTAATTTTCCACTTTAATTCTTATTCACTAAGCAGCATTTTTAAGGTACTTCATTGTACTGAAAACCGTAGAGGCATATCAAACTACCTGGAACTGAAAAGGACTTGTAGCAGATGAAAAGTTAAAGGAGCGTCCCATGTAAATCTCAGCATTGGCCTTCTTCATGTAAGCTTTCATCATGGCAGTCTTTCCAGAGCCTTGCTCACCAATAAGCAACACAGCTCGCTCTTGCTTTGCAATTGTGTCGATCAGGTAATTTATTCTCACATTGTCCACAATAGGAACCAAAATGCTACTGTAGTCAGGTGTACTATTTTCTGGATAGATATATGTGTCCAACATTGTATTCCAATGCTCCCACTTGCCTGAAACATCAATTTCAACAGAATGAACACCCGAATACTTTTGTGTTTCATAGTTCCTTATGTTAGGCTTATGCATTTGTTTCACAGCATCACTGTGCTTATTTCTAGACCACCCTTGTTACTAGTATATAACAGAAACTGTAATTTTTTTTTCATTTAGTCCTGATTTATTAATATTTCCCGTATATTAGATTAGATTTGTGTGAGAATCTGGGGGTAGAATCATGAAAACTAATGTGGGCTATATTTGGCAATGATGCGTCTTAACCATAATTTTTTAAGAATTCTGGCACTTTACTCTAACTTGTAATTAATTAACAGATGGTATGGAAACAGCTGTCTGTATCACTTAGCTAACATGAGGGTGCTATCTACTATCAATATGTTGTTTCCTTGCATTCTAACACACATATTTACCTAGAATACTTGGATCCAAAAATTGGTTAAAATAGCTGTAGGATGTGTAATACATCACATGACAATTGATTAGTGAATAATAAACTACAAAGGGTGTGGAAAGAAGAGCTGTAAACTAATTCAAGGTACTATACCATTATTTGCCAAGTGGGACTCAGAAAGGCCACAAAAATGGTAAGCCCAAATGGGAGGTCTGTCAGATGAGATTTAAACCCAGGGCCCGTTGAATATAAAGTAATGTGGTACCTATGAGTGCATAACCATAATACCACACTTTTTTGTGGTACTTATATTTTCACCCATGCTGTACTTTGCATGATTCAAACATTGGCCGCATAGTGCAAGACAGTTGGAAAATAGTGAGATGATTCTGGTTTAGAAAACAGATTAGCATCCTGCCCAGCTTGAAACACATATAGGTAAGACTCACCCATTTTCTGCATTAGACATACATACATTCAGAACATACAGAGTGGTGCATGAAATTTTTATCGTTTAAATGCTGCATAAAGGCTACCTTTCTTATAAAAATAGTGCATAGCACATATGTACAGAAACACACAAGCATAAAAAGTTGTTCTTAGTGCATAATGTATTCACTATGATTCCCATTCTGCATGATGATCTCTTCTGGAAAAGCTTACATACTTGTGATCACCTCATGACACAAGTCTTCTGAAACTGTATGGTGCATCCGGCTGATCATGGTTCTTTGTTCCATTAATGAACCAGGTTACCTTCAATAGGCCTACAGTTTGTCACAAAAGCCCAAAGAAACAAATCACATGGATTACTGTCTCTACTGTGGGGTAATGAGGCCCGTTCATAATTACGGAGTTCTGGAATATATAAGACATCACCCAAGGACCAAATGTTTCATGCATAAGGTCCAAAATAATATTAGTTGTGTGTGGCCTGCCTCCATTTTGCATAAACCACTGGGCACTGATTCAAAACCAGTTAAGATAAGTTGTGGCATAAACTTGTTACACAGCACAACCAAGTGACAATCAGAGTTGATCATTTCACCAGAAAAGAATGACCACATTTTTCTGCAACTTGATATGGCAAATCATACAGTCTTTTTGGTATGATTGTCTCTTTCATAGTACTAGTATGGAAGTTACATAGCCCAAAATTAAACATTTTGTTTGTTCACAATTCCATGAAAAATGGAAATCAGCCTCATTGAAGAATAAAATTTTGTGGAGAATAGCCCCATCAGGTCTCACCCAAAAATTCAGTGTCTGTTCTTTGCCAGTCAGAAAGCTTATGCAATGCAGTGCAGTGCAGAGCAGTAATTGTATACATAAATGTGCAGAACCATGTGCAGAATTATCAGAACTGAAGGCCACGAAATCCCCAGTTCTGCTGCTGCTGCTGAAACTGCCACTGCTGAAACTGCTGCTGCTGCTGCTGCTGCTATTGCTGCCTTCACTGGCCCCGGTTTCACTGCACTGCCAATCACAGGGCTTCCATGTTCTCCAGAATTGGGACAACTGGAGCATTAGGAGCATTAGCCATTTGTCACTCCCACACTGAACTCCCTTCTTCAAAGTGCTTCTTGAGCCTGCATACTGTTTATCAGGAACCTGACCCATGCTAAAATGGGCATGACTAACATCTCTATCTTACAGCAACATTACTCATCTCTGCAAGGTAACAATGAAAAGTCTGTTATCCGTTCAACAACCATCATCTCATTGTCTACCACCTTACACAATGACTTCCTACAACTGTCTCGTTAGCTGCACAGTATACTGCTGCCCAAAGCAGTAACTTGCATGAACCCCAGATTTACTGACAAAGTTTGAAACTTGCCCCTAATACAGGATAATTTCAAAAATCAAAACAATTTTGTAAATATTTGAAGCACCACAATGTAGTTTAGTAGCTGACATTATCATACACAGTTCTGAAGCACAGGTACTAACCTTGCTGGCTCACTACATAGTGAAATACTGTTGCATCTGGCAGGTGGTTAGCCTTTGGCAAGTCAAGCACTGAAGCCAGCCTGTCATGAAGGAAATCACTAAACTTCTTGCGATCACCAATATCTAAGAAGGCCCCCATGCTCCAGACCAGAGAAAACACATATAACCGATGAAGGTGTTGAGCACTTAGACGACGAGGGACTGGGGCTTGTCTGTCCTGGCCATCCTCGCCTCCCTCCTCATCTAGCTCTCCTTCCTTCTCAGTCCCTTCTACTGCATCTTCTAGATCTGCTGACTGCACTGGCACAAGTCCTTCCAGAAGTTTCAGCATCTACACAAAAATAACAGTGGCTAGTCTACTTCCCACTTATGTGTCTCTCCACATATCTGTCCCAAAAATACCTGTTTGACCACCTGGTTGCTTGGAGAAACATATCAGTTGATGGGCTGGTATAAATATGTTAGTAAGAACCTGTGGATGAAAGCAAGACCCTCTTATCTGGGGTCAAAACAGTAGGACTGGGATCAAAATGAATGAGCAGCAGCAGTAGCAACAGCAGTAATAGTATCAGCTGTAGTGAAACAAATAATCTGGCACAAAAAATCATTCCTTAATTAAACTACAGAAAGAATATTAAGCTTACAAAGCAAAATAGAAAGATGCTACATGACAGTGATTGCAATTAATGCCCTTGAACAAAAAAAAAATCTATTATTTACTATCTATTTATTATCTATATTCATTACATATCTAGTTATTATTTATCTATTATTTTTAAAAAAAACTCAGCAGAAAACAGGAAGAATATACACAAGCCTGGTTACTACATTATAACCACAGATAACTGTAATACATCAGTAAAAATCTTCGCAAGTATGTAATACAGAATAATGGATATTCTGTCCAAAACAATAATGAAAAATGATACATATATTCTGCATAATTTAATGAGCTTATAACAAATTGTAATAAGACAGAAATGACAATTAGTTGTTGATTATACAAAACCAAACAAAAACACAGGCTTTCAGTACAAGAAACATGAGTGTAAAGAAATGTCTGTGTTAACTCATATCATTTTTATTACTCGTACTCTGTGAAATGAAAATGTCTAACAGATGGAGAATGTACGGTATACAGTGTAAGTACTTCCAGTACTTACAGAAACATTTAAAGTGCATATATTAAAGGATGGTCAAGGTAAAGTCATCCCTATGTAGGCCATGAAGGCACAGAGCAGGAGAGGATGTTTACCTCCACTCATTCTTAACCTTGATACTACATGGAGCAAGTGGTCAGTCTGAAGCCCTGGCAGCTTTAATACAGGGGAAAATGCCTCCAGCACTCATGAAATGGGAGGCTGGGCGGTACTCAGAGTCAGTCGGGATGTTCAGCAGATAAAGAACTCTCTTTCCCCTGCTGGAATTGGAACCCTAGATCGTCCAGTCCATAGCACAGTCGCTACACTGAGTATGCTATCCCAGCTCCCTTGATTACTTTTTTTATTATTAAAAGATGAAAGTACAAAATTTTTTATATCAGGTAAGAGTAAATCACTGAATGATTGACACATTTGAGAATCATGAGGTGCCTAGAAGATTTGATACAGTTTGTGTATTATGTAATACTGTATTTACATAAGAACTACACAACTTAGAATCTCATGAATTGTACAACATGAAGTTTCACTGCATACAACAAAATAGGCACAGGTGTTGAGAACATTTTGCATGAAGAGGCTACAAAAATGTATTTTAAACATATCAAGCCTGTAGTGTGCCAGTTGATTTTGTGAACCATAATGCAATTAATTTAAAACTAGAAAAATAAATGAAGTCAAACCTGTCACAAAAGTTCCTGAACCTAGAGTAAAGCCTCATCTGTTGTCCAATAACAAAAGTACTTGGACTTCCATCCAGTGTTATTGAAGAAATAAATCCTACCTTAACTGACAGATGTCTTTTAGCCATCAAATTCTATTGATGGTTTAACACAGAAGCAAAAAATGATTTGTGTCTTGGGGACATAAAGTGAAAATCTTAGCTGAAAATCCAAGAGCTAGATTTCTCTCAATGCCACGGTAGTAGTACTTCCAAATATAACAGCCAAAAGCCTGGACCTTCTCAGTGCTAGAATAGTACTACTTTCAAACATAACATCCAAGAGCCTGGCTTCTCTCAATGCTATGATAATAGTACCCCACATATAACGGCCAGAAGCTTGGTTTCTCTCAATGCTAAGATAACACACAGTAGTTTGAAATACAACAGCCACTCTCAGTTCATATTTTAGCGCACATCATCATCATGATGGCCTTAACATCTCATTTACTGCAATACTACATAGCTTCGGTAGAATAATGTCATTAAATATCATTGAATTTCAACAAGAAAGGTAGACGAATTTCAGAATACCTGACATGTAATGTTGGCCTGCAAGACCTTCATGGTCAAGCACAGGTTCTGTGCGCTCCAACTATACATCACTCCAAACGATTCATTGAACAGATTCTGAAAGACTTCCTTCTCTCTAGGGCTTCTTGACTTAAGCCAAGCACTCACCACTGGTTTCCAAGTTAGCCCAGAAGAACTCATATATACCTGCAAAAATGACAAATATATCAACCATCTTCAAAACCATGTAACACATACTGCATATAAGAACATGGTGGAAACTATTTTGCAATAACCATTCCATTCCTGGATACAGTCGCTGGAGAAGCGTTGTCGATGTTATGGGGTTCAAAAATGATCTTGCATGCAGGAGCCATGGAAAGCCTGTCACCATTGGCCAGGGTCAAAGTTTTGTTGTCATCTAGCACTGAATTTAGATTTTCTATCCAGATACTGTCCACAGGCCCATCCAACACTAGCCAGACATGTTCTCCTGTAACAAAGTAATAAAATATTGTTCAACTTAATTTAGTAATTCACCATAATTTGTTAATTACAGACACTACTAAACTGACAACAGTTTGAAATTTTCAGTAACATATTTGGGCCTAAGTTAGATGAAGTAAAAGGGGGATGAAGAAAATTAAAATGGCAAACTTATTGGCAATGACTAACTTCAGACAGAACAGCCTGTTTGTGAGAAGCTAAGAGTCACCCCGCCAAGAAACTCCCTGTATAACCAATCTGCACTCTTCACCTAGTATTGTCAGAGTTACTAACTTAAGGAGGATTAAGTGGAAGTGGCATGTAGCTAGACTGGGACAAATGAGAAATGTATATTACATTTTGGTTGAACATCTCAACAGACCACTATGGAGAGGAAGTCACAGATGGGAGGAAAACATTGACATACAAAGTCACCTTTCTTTAATTTGAGGGTCTTCCTCCACAGAGCAGAGAAAATACCATCTGTCCAATCATTAGTGGCCACATCAAGTCTCCCAAACATTTGAGATGCAGTAATAGCTTTTGGATTCATTCTCATCTCCCTGTAAGACCAGTATGTTACATGTTATGGAATAATGAGTTCCACTGAATGAAAGTATATCAACACCAAATTCGTCTGAAAAACTCTGCCTGTAACAGAAAACACTTGGGAGATGTCACCATAAAACAAGAATCTCAGTTTCTGTCACCTTTGTCATAAATCTGCATAACATAAAAGAGGAGCACTTGCCTGTGATAGTTACCACAAGATGTAAGGGCCTTCATCAGGATATGTATACATGTTGTTTTTCCTGCACCAGCTGGACCTAGTGTCATAATACCATGACGTACACGCTGTGTTTCATACAGCTGCAATAATCAACAAAACTTTGAAATAAAAAGTGGCAACAGCAAACCAACCAACATGGACAGAATAGACATGAATTAAAATGGCTGATTCTTAAAACCTCCAGATAATATCAAAATGCATTTTCTTTAACAAGGAATTCTTCCAGAAGTTATTCTCACATACATATGCTCCACTGTGTCTTTATAGGATGTAGGAATTTTTCATTACAGATGGATTCATAACACAGCAGATGACTTGTTAGTGACTAAACAAATGACTACTTCATACAGAAAAAACAAAATGAAAATGGTTATTCAGCCAGCGCCATATTTCATGAGACAGTCGTCTTCAAATGTGATGCTGTATGAATTCAGTGTTCATATTGCTGTCTTACAAAATAAGAAATACAACAGACTCTTCACTATCCACACACTATTACAGAGGAAGTTTGCAGATAATTTATTACAGGAAATATTCTGCTACTCCATTCCCGATGGAATATTCTGTTATGTAAACACATTGCAGAGTACATTTATTTGAAACAATCCTCATGCTCACATTTCATTATGGATATATGATGCTATGTTGAATGTAAAATGTACATTGATACACTACAGTGTGGAGTTACAGGCACATCAAGCCATAAGCATGGGTTACAAGTACATGTATGGTAGATGTGAAACAATGCTGAAAAACAACAAAGCACTACCAAGCCTAACTGCATTATAATAGCTGGTAAAAATCTTTTAAGGTTTTTATTTGACCCACCTACATTATCTACAATGTTCTGTAGGTTTCAATATAATTAACATAGTAGTTGCCCAATACACATACTATTACATTTATTAATATGCAGAGAAGTCAGTACATTAATGGAAGCAGTTTTTAACTGAATTTTGCTTCACTGAAGAGGCTTCTTTCTTGCCTCATCACAACTTACACTTTCATAAATATTTTCTTTCACCTACTCCACCAGCACGGGAAAGATTTTTTTATAATGCTGCCTTCTTCAAGCTCAGTAATTATATCCAGCTCCTGTTTTACTGCTTACATTTTGCAGTTATCCTCTGGCATTACGCAACTACACTTGCAGTAAATGTAACCGCTACTGTGTAAGCTGGACAGTAGTACAATGCCATTTAAATGAGCTTGCCCTCATGGCTGGGTAAGAAAAACTGGGTACTGAGAAAGAAAAAGGGTGTAGGTAGCAAAAAATGTACACTAAAGCATAAAATATTAAAAAGTATAATCCAAATTTATATAATATCAAAGCATCATTCCAATATAATAACATACAATAAAAATGTAAATGAACAGCTCAACTGTCAATTCGTGAAGCAGATAACCCATCTTCAAACAACTGAGATTCTACTATGTTTACCATCACATACTTGTACAAGTTGGAACAAACTACAGTAAACACAGCTCCTTGGAAAAGCTGTAAGTATTTGAGTCAAAATGGATGTAGGAATCAAAATGTAGCTAATCTCACTGAGACAGCCTCTAGAAAAGATGAGCTGCCTTGCTCAGTAATTAGATCTGTATTTCTTGATTTACCTGGATCAGTTTCAGCACCCAAGGTGGGTGATATACTAGTCCTGATTCTTCTACCTGCTGTTCAATTGCTGCTTCTAGTTCGGGATATGCAGTTTTCTCCAGAACCTGATTTGGGAACAAGTCTGATACCAGCGACATGAAAAGCGGCTCATCCTCATCTGAAGTAAGGGAAAAACAGTGAATTTTAACATGAATATGAAGAATGAATACCGATATAAGATCCAGACAACAGCTGTCAAGCATTTTCAAAATGGCTGCAAGACGTCCTTGCATTCAGCCAGCCCAATGTGGATATTATTTATTTATCTTGTATTTGTATTTTTTGAACATCAACATGTCATAGCTTTTAGGCTTTTATAGTGGTGCACTTGAGGTTCTCTGTTCTTGTGGCATGTGGTGCTGCATCACTGGGTGATGAGTGCCCAATGTTTTGCGACAGTGTGGTGGCCTTATCTTCAAGGCTCAAAACACAGAAGATGAGATCAGCACGTTGCTTTGAAATGTCATATGACAGTCACCCAGTGATGCAGCATCATGCTGTAAAAGAACGGAATACACAACATGAGTTGAGCTCACATACTGATGATGACCTTTAAGGGTATATATTATGAAGAACACTTATCACAACGATGCTCTCACTGTTACAAAGCTGAACCTCTTGGCAGCCCTTGAGGCATGAAGCACAGACAGGATATTTTGCATATCAACATGAGTAGAACTTACATACCAATGAGCTTTGAAAGGTTCATATCACGAAGAACCCGCATTACGATGGTGCTCTCACTGTCTTTTGAATTGACCCTCTTGGCAGCCCCTAAGGAACGCAGCACAGACAAAATATTCCGCAGACCAAAATCATAGTGCACCTGTAATGTCAGACAAAAGCTATTAATTTTGATGTACTGTACAACCTTGTTTTCTTTCTGTTATCTATAAATCAGACACTTGACTGCCAGCACCTGTCTTTTTCCAGCATATCACAGGTGATCTCTTTACCAGCAGGTTTATAATTCTGCCCTATCACTTGTCACCTATCATCACCCATTCTACCTACATGGTCATCCCATGTCTTTCTACATGTAGTAATCTCTTTAGATATACACAAAGTAAACACAAATGGCTTTTAACATTACCATATTTAACTGTGAGGCAATCAGGCAAGATATGACATCCGAACATTCAGACATTACACTACATTGATTCAGAACTTGGGCACTTCCAGTTCAGTGTCTCAGTATCTGAATGCCGCATCTTGCATGGTTGATTCACAGCAAAATGTGGTATGGTAAAGATCACAATGTAGATTAATAGGCTTCTGTTCTTCACGTACCTGAGTGTCTTTTTACCTAATTATTTATTATTAAGTTTCCACTCTGCTATTTATGTTGTCCTTTTGTCTCCAAAATCCCTGTCAGTGTGTCACTGCTGTATCTTAATGACTAGTTTAACCACAATTTTGTATAATTTCAAATAGGTATTCTTGGACATCTATGTTACCACTGGGTCTGGAAATTTTTCCAGTTACAGACATAAATACAGGGTGTACACTAAAGAATGCCGGGGTTTCAAAAGTTAACAAGAAATTTATTTCTCACCTTACAGAGGCACAACGTATACCATCAGCAGCAGCAACTGTCCAAGTTTCTCATGCGCTACCAGCAGTTCGCTTCTCATGCTTACTGTGGGGCCAGTTTCCAAGATGGCGTCGCAGCAGGAGAAGGCACTCTGTGTGCTCTGTTTTGAGGTGTCCAGATCTGTGATTACAGTGCAGCATGAGTTTCGTGCATGGTTTAGAAAAGACACACCACACAGGAATAACATAACTAGGTGGTACCGACAGTCTGTGGAAACTGGATGCTTGTGTAAAGGCAAGAGTCCTGGTCAACCTCATGTGTCTGATGACAACATTGGAAGAGTGCATGCGGCGTTTCAGCGAAGTCCCTGCAAGTCAGTGGCTAGAGCGAGCAGGGAATTGGACATGCCAAAAATGACGGCGTGGAAGGTGTTGCGTAAGCGGCTATGTTTTAAATCGTATAAGATGCGATTGGTGCAGGCCCTTACACCAGCAGACAAAGTGAAAAGGCATGACTTTTGCGAGGAGATGCAGTTGAAAATGGAGGAAAATGATTTTGTAGAAAGACTCATCTTCTGCGATGAAGCCACATTCCATATCAGTGGCAAGGTGAACAGACACAATGTCCATATCTGGGGAACCGAGCAACCACATGCACAGATAGAGCACCAGTGTGACTCTCCAAAAGTCAATGTTTTCTGTGCGGTGTCCCACGAGAAAGTGCACGGCCCATTATTCTTCACTGAAGCAACTGTGACTGGCGACTCATTTCTGGACATGTTGGAAAACTGGTTGTTACCCCAACTGAACACCAATTATGACGAGTACATTCTACAACTGGAAGGTGCTCCCCCCCATTTTCACAGGAATGTATGAGTGCTTCTCAATCGTGTTCTTCAACAGCGCTGGATCGGACGTGCTGCAACAGGAGACAACCACCTTCTCCCTTGGCCACTCCGTTCGCCAGATCTAACACCATGCGATTTCTTTCTTTGGGGGTTTGTTAAAGACAGCGTTTACATATCACCATTGCCCATGTCCTCAAGGAACTTCGTGATCAGATAACGCATGCACTGCAGACCATTACAGCGGACATGCTACACCGAGTCTGGGATGAATTTGATTACCATGTGGATGTGTGTCATGTGACCCAGGGTGCACACATTGAAGGACTGTGATTAATGCATGAGAAACTTGGACAGTTTCCGCTGCTGACGGTGTACGTTGCGCCTGTGTAAGGTGAGAAATAAATTTCTTGTTAACTTTTGAAACCGCACCATTCTTTTGTGCATACCCTGTATTTGTATCAGCCTGATAGCTGTTTTAAGCTGAAGCATTGCAGAGTGTCAGAATTGTAAATTGCATAAAGACATACATGGAAAACTACAGGATCCAAATCGAAACCACAATAAAGATTCCAGTCTTTTGGGATGTGACACTGTGTTGACTCGCAATTAGTTACCAATGTTTCTGAGAAGCTTAGTACTTCCATATTCAGGATCCAAGTAGTCAACATCAGCAGTGAAGGTTATAGAAATGAATACCACTCAGTACACTTGTACAAAATTCAAATTATTATTATAATAAATTTTTTGAGTTTCCTTCAGTAATCAGACCCTTATCATACAAGATTCCTGCTCCTTGTACTGTACATTGCATGACTGACCTGCTTTGTTAGCTGCTCTTCACACAGCTTGTACAATGTATAAAACTTGCGAGCCAATGTAATATTCTCCAGAAAGCCACAGCTTGCAAGTTTAACTCTGATAATAATTTGGCGATCAGGAACCATCATGGCTACTGTGCGGAACTGTATCTTCAAATTCTCAGGTAGTTCTTTTCGTCCAGCATAACCAGGATTCTAGATTAAAAATTGCCACAAAATGTAACACATACTATATTCTCACAGAATAAATCATGCACTGGGAGGAAATGTGGTAGACAGTCATCATTCTAACCTTTACTGGCCAGTCACTGCATTGCCGCAGCGGCATACACGTTGACCAGTTGGTCAACTGCTGCAATGTCAACATTAAAATACCCCTATACTTTGAACCAGCCTGTAGACTATGCCAGGAATAAAATCCTAGCCATGTACCCTATATCCAGCCTCTTTATTTACTGAGCTGTCCTGTGGGTGATCAATTACTGTACCTAAATAAACCAACATATCTCTCTCTCAGTTCCTTGCTAATCTGTACCCATAACATTACCAAAGGGTCACTTCTCACAGATCTGGAGATATAACTATATCTGATATCAGAAACATGTCAAATACATAAATATTACATAAGAGAAACTGAAGTACCAATGTACAGAAGTCATACACATGACAAAGAGAAAAATAATTGGCACTACACAGGCCCACAAAAACATGAGCAGATGATAACTCCAGATGTTTATTCCATGCTGTGAACTGATTTCAGTTTGTGGAAGTCTTACAACAAAAGAATGGAATAACTGACAAGAGAAGAAAATGAGTACTTCAGTGAAGTACTCGTATTTTCCAAACGTGTCCTTCCATATTTTAGGAGGAAAGTTTTACACTGTATTCATACTGAGTTTGGCACGTGCACGTGCACACACACAATGTTATTAGGATGACAGACTCAAAAAGGCTGAGATGGGCAGGGAATGTGAAACTCACTGGACAGAAGCAAAATGCATAGGGTGTTTTGGTCAGAAAACATTAAAAGGGAAACCACCTGGAACACTTAGGCACAGATGCGAGAATAATATTAAAACACATTTTAAAGAACGAAATTGTAGGGTGTGGGCTGAATTAATCTGGATCAAAACAAGGACCAGTGTTTGATTCTTGTGAACATAGTAATGGACCATCAGGTTCACTAAAATGTGGAGGATTTATAAACTAGCTTATGCTGTTAGCTTCTCAAAAGAGACTCCAGAGTTAACTAGTTAATTCTTTCCTACTTAGCATAACTTACTGGCTTCGATTGAGTTTTTCCATATACATATGTACCACTTCAAAGGGCACTACAGATACACTATAAACACTCAGATTTCATCCTTCCTTGTATGTTATTACATACTTACATGAGGAAATATTTCAGATAAAAGTAGCATAATTTAATGGCATCTAGATTTTACTCATGTACTATTTTTTGTGGGGCACATGGTGGTGCAGTTGGTTGAGGCACCGCACTACACACCAAAAGGTCGTGTGTTCGATTCCCAGTAATGTCATTGGAATGTTTCATTGACATAAACCTTTCAGTCACACTATAGCCCTGGGGTCAACTCAGCCTCCAACAGAAACGAGTACTAGGAATATTTCCTGGTGGGAAAAGGCGGCCAGTGCGTAGGGCTGACAACCTTACTACCTTCATGTGCTGAATTTCTTGAAATCTGTGAGTTTAAACCTCCTGGAACCCTAAGGGCCTGTCCAGGCCTGTAATGGAATTACTTTACCTTTTACTAATTTTTATACAATGTGCAGTTTTTTGTGAAACTGATAAAATTCTTTAGCTTCATGAAAAGCATTACATTGTGCAAGCGTAGACCAATATTAATTTCATAACAATGTTTGTGTAGATCCATGATACCAAATTTCATCATAATCCAATCTGACGTTTTGGAAACTGAACGCATGGACAAGCAGATGGAGAGTGGATGAAATCCCCTGTATGCGTTCACTTCGTGTAATGTCACTCTCAAATATGGTAAACACTCATGGGCTGTAATTCTCTGAAACTGTAGGTGGGAGATGCCCAATTAAAATATCAAATAGGACAGCACTTATCCCAACTGAAATATTCTGTGGTTTTCATTTGTACCTCCAGAAAAATGCCACTACAGGACAGTACACTACTTAGGCCATGACTACTTCCCTTCAAATCCTTTCCAATTCATCAGTCACTATCATCCTATGAACATTATACAAACCAACATACTCAGAGCATATAACACTAAACCACAAAAAGATAACTCATTATATACAGGGGTATTCATAATTCCCTGACACAGTTCATAAAATTGGTACACTTAAATGGCAGAAAGGATTGTAACATGTGACCTAAAACTCTCCAAGTTTTTTTTTTGCATCCAAATAAACTTGGAGAGTTTCTCTTTCTATATGTGGGTCGCATGTTGAAGTTCTTTCCACCATTCAAGAGTACTGATTTTGTGAAATGTGTCAGTGAATTATAAATAACCATGTATTTATGTATACAATAATATCACTGGTGGCCCAGAAGTGTAACAGGAGAAAAATGATATGCTATGCTCTTACCATTGTAATGAAAATACCAAATTCTGGGCACATATCAATTACATCTCCATCAGTGAAGGTGAACTGCTGCTTCTTCTCTTTGTGTGCATTAAGAATTACAGCGACTTGCTGGGCTGCTACTGACAACACTGGTAACTCTATGCGATTGAACTCATCAAAACAGCCCCATGACCCTGACTGGGCTAAACCTGCAAGGGTAAAACTGGTATTTACATTAATCTGATAACCAATAAAATGCCCCACACCATATCATTTACTGGTTTAATATGCATAAATGTTCTACAGAAAATAATGTACCACAGTCTTTTACAGGAATAATTTCTAGAGGATAATAACAAAACTCTCAGTGCTGTACAATTTATGTTCTTTATTCTGGATGTAAGGTTTAAGAATATGTACTTTAATTTTAGTGTCAAACTAGCCACAATCAACAGGAGTTTCTGACAGCAGGCATGAGTCAATGGGCCATATTCACAGAAGACTTAAAATGTCAAAAGCGTTATAAGTTGCTCAACAATGTGAACAGTGTTATCAGTATTGTTTACCTTGATACACACTGCACACCATAAAATGTCAGCTATCAGTTCTATGAGCAACATGCAGGACAGCAATGTACTTAGCAGGAATGGAAGTCATTTCTTTATACTATACAACCATCAAGATAGAAAGGATGATTACGTGAAAGAAATAAGTAAGTTCCATTTTCTACATTATACTTTGACAGAGGAGAATATGTGTAGGCAAATTATTGTTAGGGTGACTCTGGTGAATGCATATTTTACTTGCATAACTACCATAATGCAATAGACTTAATGGAATATTGTGTATGGAAAATATGCCTCCTCCTCCTCCTCCTCCTCCTCCTCCTCCTCCTCCTCCTCCTCCTCCTCCTCCTCCTCCTCCTTCTTCTTCTTCTTCTTCTTCTTCTTCTTCTTCTTCTTCTTCTTCTTCTTCTTCTTCTTCTTCTTCTTCTATGGCATTATGGTCTTTATAGTTTGACCTTAGCTTCCCTAAAGAAACGTGCTTTAATATACATCTAATTTAATGATTCTCACCTTTGTAAATGCGACCCAGGCCTCTGTAGTCCATCTGATCTGAACAATTGAATACCACAACATACTTTCCTAGAGTCTTGCCCATATCTTTCACAGTCTCTGTTTTCCCTGTACCTGCAGGACCACAAGGAGAGCCTCCCATACTCATGGCCAGTGCTTGTGCAAGAGTAATGTAACACCTAAAAGGTATGTTTCATTGTAAATTATGTAAATAATGCAAATGTAAATGTAAATAAATGAATAAATAAAGTACCCCTACTTCATAAGTTGTGGTTAATAGCTCACTGATTGTACTGAAAATTAGCTATTTCCTATCGATACTCCAAACAAAAATTTTATCAAGTATTGTAACTACATGTTACATATGTGATAGGTACAATGCTTACAATAAAGGAACTAGCTTGGGGCCAGACAGGTTAAAGACATGATCAGATCACGCACTTCTCAATAGAATCTTAAAATATAGAAAAACATTCTACTGTATATTTGAACTATATATTTAATAACTGTCAGGGACAAAGTCATTGGTTCTTGCGACATGAAACACTAATTTTGATCCTTCTTGTACAGTCGTGGCTTTCAATTTTTAAAAAAGTTCAATAAACACATTAAACTGCTAACGCAAAACAGTAACCATCTCAGACAGTATATACCACTGACTGTGTAATTCTCTCGTCATCTGCTAAACATTATGAGTATAACAAATGTAAACAGTCTGAAATATTGGCAATACAAAGAGCTTGGTCAGATCATAAGAAAAAAAAACTTGTTACAAAATATTTGTTTGCAGAATAGGTTAACAGAACAGGTGAATGTCAAGTTGCGTAGAGGGAAACAAGCACTTAAACTCAGCAGAAGCTCAAACACTGACACAGATTTTTACACAGGTAATTGAATTTCTTCCATTGTACATACAGTACTTTACAGGACACTACATAACCTTATAGCTACTGTCTAGCCAAGGTACCTGATACATTCTTACATAATTTTTTGCTAATACATTCTTCTTATTTTAATCTTACCTGTTCTCTTTGGTATACACATGTATGGTCAACATTTGCAGTTTGTTTAATCTTACAGTACATTAGTGTAAGGAACTAATGAATATACTACAGAATTCCCCCAAGCTGCACAGAAAAACACAATATCTGTACCTGTCTGTGAGAGGCGTGATCACAAGACGCTCTGTACAACCAAGGTACTCATTCTGATATGTGAATGTAACATCTGTTATGGCGATCAGAGTCTTGTCCAAGTCCTCTTTAAAGTAAAAGCGACACTGCTTTAGCCATTCAAAGTCGTTTACTGATCGAACATTCAGACGAACCTGAAATCAATTCTGTGATGCATACACTCTCCAGCAGTATGTCCACTTTTAATCTTGTTAACAGTAAGTACTATGTGTTTAAGACAATAGATTGAAGTATAGGGAAATCCCTTTCCTACCTAGTTTTAAAAATTAATGTTTTAAATGAGACATTTAAAATCTACAATATTACTTAGCATTGTTTGTATAAGCTACAGCCACTTAAATACAAAACCAAAGATCTTCTTTGTTCCTTGGCATAAGTAGGAAAATATATACATGTCAGTTACCCAGTAACTGCAAAAACATAAATAAACTACCTGTAAATTTTTATGTACACTAATAGCTTTTGTTCAAAAAGAAAAATCATGTAGCATACTTTGTCACCAGCACCTCCAACTGAGAAGATGAAATGTCAGTACTGACAACTATCCAGAGTCTCATTATTTGGTATAATGTTACAATCCTAGAAATCAACTACACATCTTCAAGGCTTTTACAATATTCTTCTGCATTTTCACGCAAAGTTGACAGTAGTATATTAACACAGGCCACTACCACTTCTATTCATATCATCCCCAGTTATTATTCATCATCATCCTGCTACCCAATGCCAAAACTTTCTTAACTGCATATGTTATATCATAACATACGAAGTTAAGAAAGCCCTGCTTAAAGCCTAAGAAATGGCTTATGTACAAGCAGTTAGAAGTACCTTACCAGTATGTCAAAGATATCCCGTTGGTGGACATGAATAGTGATGAGAGTTTCAAATTTTGTACGTTCAATTTTTGTGAGATCTCTAGTAGTCTGATCAATAAGTGTGTTAAGTAATTCCAGGAACTTGTTGTTGGTATCAGACATTATCTTCTTGTCTGCCCGAGCTTGCAACAAAGCAGCTTCACCATCTCGAGTCCAGATCATCTGAATGCCTAGAATGCCAACCTAAAAGTAAAATACACCAATCTCATCTCATTCTGCAGGTGACTATCTGAAATAAGTTATTTACAGTTCTTGTCAGTACACACATGAAAATGTCACAAGCAGCTTCATATACAGAATTACTATACAAGCCCTTCTAGCTTCTAAGTCCACTGTTTTATTCAGTTTGAGACCCATAACCGTGGGTTTAAATGTGATCTGTTCAGCAACCTAAGAAGTTGTCATTCCTTGCCTACATCTCACTAAGTGGCAGTAAATCTAAAGTACCCACCATATGCTTACTTTCAAGGTGTGCCATGCAAAACTGAAAACTTCATATGGCTGTTTTTGCTCTTCAGCTGCCAGAACTAACATGAATAGTAACATGAAATGAAGCTTTGTCTGTGAAAAATCTTTGTCTTAGACAATCTTCATCTTTGTCAACTTCAATTAACATCAACTTTATATACTTTATATTATGAATTTTATATACATTATTCTTCTTGGAGGATCAACATCTGTGATCTCACACCTCACTTGAATTTCATTAGCATGTACGCTGTGTAAGCTCAAATCCTTATGCAAGTGTACTTTGTACCACAGTTTTGAGTGTACAAATCACAGAATGCAGCAATCAATAGACTTCCTAAACATAATGGCCTTACACATTCAACATCCTCTTAAACTGAGTAAAACAAGGTTATATTAATTTTGAACCATGGGGGTTCTCACCTGCATGCGCTTTGAAAATTGTTTTGAAATTTACAATGGACTTGAACTTAGCACTTTCATGACACAGGGATTTTCATTAATGGACTGCAGCACACAATATAATGGCATTGACACGGTCAACTGCGAAGTGTGCATGTACATACATGCCCAGCAAGCAAGGAATAAGAACTGGTGAGTTGCTGGACACTTAAAAACAGACCCCATGGTTACACGTATCAAATTAAATGACATATTAAACTTTAAAAATTGTGGCAATTTTTGACTACCTATATAAGGAAATCAAACTTGATCAACTTGAAATAACAAACGCTCTGCATTCTCCACCTTCTTCAACTTGAAACACACTGACTTCATAAAGTAATTAAGAAATGACTAACTCACTCAATGGTACAAAGGGTTCTTCAAAAGTTTGCTCTTACTCAGGTGCTCAAAATATTACGTTTTTGCAGAAACAAAAGATTCATCATCATGTTCACACAAAACCACCCATGTCCCCTGTCCTAAGTCAGTTAAATATAGCCTACTCATTCACACCTTATTTTACTCAGCTGACTTTCAGTATTATCCATCACCTACACCTTTTTCTCCAAAGTGGGTCACTTCCCTCAAAGTTTACAACCAAACTGTTGTTGTATTTTATATGGGCCATATTAAAATAATCATAAACATTAAAAAAAATATTCCTATCAGACCACATAATAAACCAACATTTATGGACACACTACATTCTTCATTATCTCTCATTGCTGTAATTACCTCAGCCACTGGACAATAACCTTAGGACAAGATAATGATGCAAGTGCAGCATGAACATGTTACATGCTAGCTATAAAGTGCACTGGAAAACAAACATAATATGTTCCAGTAGTGCAGGTCCACTCAATCTGCAGATTGTAGGCAAAATGTTGACAGCGACACAGCCTTATGTTGCCTGAAGAGACATTTGAAATGCGTAATCATCTTTTAATGCTTTCCCTGGCAAAGCTGAGATAGATCGCTGAAGCAATTGAAAACTTATGAGCTGCTTATCTGTAGAGACATGCATTACATTACCAGTTAATTTTGTAGAAATGTGCTAAAATTAGGATCACCTTAACCTAGATTGAGAACTGCATTTTTATGAGTTTTTCTTATTATTATCATGACTATATCACAAGAGGTAAAATGGTTCTACACATACAAGGTCGTAATGCCGCTTTATGTCAGAAAAGTGCAGTACACATGGGTACCAAGTTATACAATAAGTTACCCGAAAGATTAAAAGGACTGAATAATTTTAAAGGTTTTAAAAAGGAAGTAAAATTCTTACTCTTAAAGAATGCCTTCTACACAAATGAAGAGTTTTTGCAATCCAGAAGATTATAAATCATATGTGTATATCTTTATAGTTAAGAATATTATAATATTGAATTACATATGCATTTAGTTATATTAATGTTTATAATTTGATACTGTTGTATTGAATCATATTGATCAGTGTATTATTATATGCCATTTTTATTACTTCAATTAAATTTTGTATATTGTTCATTATATATAGGAATGAAATAATAGACTAGTCCAATGTTACTATGTGACTATATGGACAAATAAAAAAATAATAATAATAATAATAATTTTAATGCACATCATGTATAAATAAACACACCGGTAAAATGATACACCCTTGTATAATTACATGCATGCTTAGTAATTCTTCATTCTGTGTGCTGAATTTCATATTGCCTGCACGCAGACCAGATTTTGATGAACTTTCGTGCACCATATTAAAGACGGAGCAGGCCTGCTGCAGTGCATGCATTAGTAAACACCTGCAACCACTTTACTCTTCCCCTGCCCCTCATTATTTAACTTTCAGTGAAATTAAGATACAGTCTGTATTTTTGTCCTAAAATGATTTGACCATGTAAACAGAGTATTTAAAAATGATGTTGTAAATCTTGGAGTCAAAAGGATTTAAAATGTTCCTTTCTCCTAAATCTTCTAGTGTGGACCACTCTTTCTTTTTAAATACTGCCTTGAGTGAATTACAGGAAGTAATTTATATAACAATATGCTAGAATTAAATATGAATGCCACTGTATTAACAATTATGAGTAACAAGTACATAACAAGCAGCTAAGTACAACAAAACTGCCTTGAAGTCTGACACAGTTATATGAATGAAGCTATGAAATAATTTCCAATGACATTAAAATACATATCATGTAGGTTTTGAATAAACAGCATATTACACAGTACCAAATAAAGAATAATAAGGAAACACATTGGATGGACTCCACAGCAAGTGTCAGTAAAGTGCAGAAAGACCCTGCCCCTGCCAGGAACTGAACCCCAAATGTAGAGGTCAGAGATACTCACTGTACAGACTAAGCCATCCTAGCTCACTGTGAATTTTAACAAGTAACACCATGGGCTGGCTATAGTCTTTCTTGAGAAGCTAATACCTGATCAGCTGAGCAAGAAATACCCTGTCTATTATGGAACCTGTAGGCTCATTACTATCTTCACAAGAACTGGCCACTTCTGCTTATCTTGAATCACATGACCTCAATATTATTCTACCACGCATCACTAGATCTTCTAAATACATATGTACCAGCACACAGTAGAATTCCTTCAAACCAGCACCCATGGGACCAGACAAGTGCCAGAATATCAAATATACCAGATTATCATGAAGCACCTATACTGATGTAAGTTCTCGCAGGTAATTTTTAGGTGTGTTCACAAAATTGCAAACAGCAACAATTAGCTTCATCGTGTCTGTCCGCCTGCAAGCAGCAGACTGGACGGGTTTTCAGGAAATTTAATATTTGAGTATTTCTCGAACTCTGTTGAGACAATTCAACTTTCATGAAAATCTGACAAGAATAACAGGTACTTTACACTAATACCTTTGTACATATATAATAATATCTCACTGAACTCTTCATAGAATGAGAAATTTTTCAGGCAAAACTTGTAGTGATACATTGAAACACACATTTTATGTCCAATAAATTTTTCAGAGTCAGACAAGCCACAGATCACAATACAATATGGTACATGTGCATTGCATGCTGGATAATTAAGGCTACAGGCACACACTCAAAACATACACTGCTGATTGCTTTTCCAGAACAGCAATGGTTACACAAACATGCCTCAATGTTACATAACATGTAACTTGCCTGTCTTGCTTACTACTGCTCCTATACTTGGGCTGCACAACTAATCACAGGAGTATACCAGTTGGGTATCCCCTTCAGCTGCTGGCTCTTAAAAATTTTGCAGCCAGCCCTCAGAGAATGTGTAGTTCATAATTACTGTCACTAAATCATAAAAAGGCTTAGCTTTTTAATTATGATAGGCCCAGTCATGGGTTATCCTGAAGAATGCATTACTGTAAACCACTCATGCAATATCTTGTGTAATTGTGTTAATTCAGGCTCTTACCATGTCCATCACTTGCAAAGTTCCTTCACACTTTCACTCGATCCATACACAACCATAATTGGTCCTTCCATTTCTTTATATCATAGCTTCAGCTTTCACCACTTTCAAGCTTCCTAATTATTTCATCCTTTGAGGAATTTGTTAAAGTTATGTGTTTCTTCTTGTCAGCAGTACCTTGTTTATTCACCTTTGGATCTTCTTTAGCCATAATTATAGCTTGATGGACTTAATAAGGTCCAGATGACCCAAGATAAACATCACAGAATAAGCATGTGCAATGGAAGTTAGACAGCAGAACTTCCAGTCTTGAGACTACTTTCCTCAGGTGTCAAGCTATCAGTAGTGCTGGGCTATTAACCGCTGAATTAAAGAAATTCTACTGCAGAATTATAATGTGAAAAGTGTACAAGAGAAGCATGCATTCTTACAATTCGTACACTTCACCTGAGCTGGCATCTTATCAAGGAACAATAACAGATTGAAGTTCAGATCATTGATCATAATGAAAGCTTGTCTGATGATTGCATGTAGCGACTGCTGAGATGTCTGCAAGAGAGAAGTCAGCCACGTCTCCACACTGCCCTCAGCACGCACTGCCCGCTCCAACTAATCAACACAAGTGATTGTCTGAATTACTACCAAGTCATAGTTCTATGAATGTTAAAGCAAAGCTTTTAGTTACACCTCTGTGTTAATTAGAAATTAAGACAAACCTGCAATTTGTTATTATTTATACAAAATACATCTAATTTATACTATCTACATAATGCAAACTGGCATAAATGTAATAGGACACTTCTACCTCATTTGTACTCATATTAATTCTTTGGTAGGAATTATCTAAATTCTTTATCATGTGTATATACAGTCACTTACTGCAAATTATTTTTACTGTACAGCACAGAATTTTTGGTATTTATAATACAAGTTACAACCGACTGAGCATTTTTATTTCATACATGCAATGAAAAATGATCCATGGATGAAAGACAGGCACTGAAGCTTATTTAAATTAAATGCCACTTTAATATGACAGAAACTATAGTAATCCCAGCCAGGTAGGTATCACATTTCACAGAAACTATGCTTTCAAAGTTAACAAGGGTACCTGCAGTAATTTAAAGACTAATTTATACTGATACTAACTAACACTGTCTTTGATGCACTTCTGGTCGAAAGTGGAGTTAAATAAATATAAGTGGATACGCGCACTTGGAGTAAATTACTTCCTAATTCTAAATTATTTTTCACTATGCTTTTGTAATATTCCCTATACAGAAAATCCTTTTTGAATAAAAGTTGTAGATAATACTGAGGTCTGTATTATGCTTCATACACAAATACTACATATAACAAGCTGTTTGTAAGGATGCTGATAGAATCTTATTTTCATTTCTGATAAATCTGGGATGTTACTGGAGTAGTACAAACAAACTTAAACTCACCAAACAACAAATAAGCTACCAAATATAAAATTTCACTGAACACAATTCAGGTAATATTACATACAAAACTTTGAAGGACACATAGTTATTTTCTGGACCAGACAAAAAACTGCCTACAATGTTTTGAAGTTAAAAAATATGAAGATATAGACATCATGATAAAAATAAAATTCAGACTGGATATTCCTATGCTAATTTATATTTACACAGAAAAGTGGCCATTTTTTCTAATGACAATGGCAGAAAATCAACAAATTAACTACTGTGACATAACTCTGTGATAGGAAGCTTATTTTACTTGTTTACATGAAGTGCATAAAATAGTTCATATCATATGAATGAACACTGTCGAATATAACCCTTAAGGTACCACAACTTACGTAAGCAAACAAACTACAGATTCACCTGAATTATCTCCCCTTCTGATGAAACTATGGCTGTCATCTTATTGTATTCAACGTCATGGAATTTGACAAATCGAGTGTTGTCAAATATGGACAACAAGTGGTTCTGAATTGTGTGGGCATCTGATGCCTGACCTAGTATTTCCAGTAATGCAGGATCTGATACAAAGAAGAAACGAGGGAACATCATGCGCTTCTTCTCAAGATATCTGGAACACAGTGGATGAAACATAAGTTTAAAATCTGAAATACACTGAAATATCAAACAAATTAAAAAAGCTGCCAGTTATTGTATAAAGGTCTAGAATGTCACCAATACTGCTCACCTAACCAGTGTGAACCACTTACCCACTGAGAGACTTCTGACAAAGTTCCAGTTGCTCTTGTAAATGAGGAAGCAATTGCTTCAGCAAATCATCACCAACACAACAGGATACAACACCAGGTGTTTCATGGGCTCGTTGCATTATTTTCTGCCATGATTTGTCAATCTTGCTAAATCTGAACAAATATCATACATTAACTGCCAACAGAGTATACACCAAAATGAAAAGGATGCCTTTTGTCTCAAATTTGTTTCAGCATTTTTCTAATTATCATCAGTAAAGAGTTTTGATTCCAAGAAAATTAACCTGTTAAAGACCCATGTTCTCAAATGGGTTGATAGAAAGGTTCATGCACATTACAAAAATTATTCAAAATGAATATTTTAACAATTGCAGATATTTAGACATCACAGAGAAAATTCTTCGCATTTTGTTTTCTATGCATCAGATGTCAGACATACAAATATAAACTGAAGGTTGAGACTTAGTGACTGCCATGACTCAGCAATGAAGGTGACTACCTCACAAAATTAAACTTGTTACGTGCAAAAAACTCAATGTCAAAAATGTACTTTGAAGATATTACAACACATGTGATCAGAAGGAATGATCACATACCTCAAGTGAGGATGTCAGGAATCTGATAATGTTGCGGAATTATAAACCCATAAGACAAAGAGAAAAAGAAAAGCCACAGAGATAGTGACAAAGGAATTTAAGGCTGATACAGACAAGAGAAAACAAAGACAAATATGAAGAGTTACCTTTTAGCCTCCTTGGGCAACTGTTTGGCAATGTCACCACCCACAAATACTGCTTCCAAATATACCCACAGATTCTGTACAAGAAGCCAGCGCTCCAATATTTCGTTGGTATTTCCCAGGTCCGTTACCCACTGTTGTATCTGTTTGCGGAAAGGCGGGTTGTACCTGATGCACAACATCCATATTCCCATTTAATTACATAATTGATAACATGTATGTCCATGTATGACACCCAAAATAAACAACGCAATGAGCTGTTGTAAAATAATCAGTTCCATCACTTCCAAGGTAAATGTAGCACCCATATAGGAAGAGATACATTAAAGGGAATACTAATTATATTTAAAAATCTCATTAATAAAACAGAGTCAGGCATAATGCTATATATACACTTAACATTTCATATACATTCTTAATCTTAGCAAATAATCAGGCAGACAAAGATTTCAAAATGAACACTTTGACCTCTTTAAGTGGAAATGCAAAGAGTCCCTCATACAGCATCTTTATGACATAGAAACCTTACATTCACCGGGCCATCCCACAATAGCTGCAGTGCTCAAGGACATCATTACAAGCTCCACAATGTGTATGTCCACCAATTACTGCTATTTTTAGGGTGTTCATATCAAGGACCATGAGATGTGTGGTGCGCGTAGCATACGTGGAAAACACAATATACTTGCAAAGGTTTAGTTGAAAATCCACATGGTACGAAAATATTTGGAAGACCTAGGCATACATGGGAGGTAATATTAAAATGAAGCTTGGAAAAAAAATGTGAGCATTTTGACTGGAATAATTTTTCTCAGAATTAGCAGGCAGTTGTAAACACATTCATGAACCTTCAGCCCTGTAACAAAATGCAGTCTCTTTATTAGTGGAGCACTCACAAAGGATTCTGCTCCATGGAGTTAAGCATTCATTTTGGAATAACATAAAGCAGAATACCTGTTTGACATCAATGAACCAAGTATCATCAGACTGTCCTCCAGTTGACCAATAGTCTCAGCAGTGGTATCACCTCTAAGCAGCAATTCACCACGGTTATTAAATGTTTGGAATGTCAGTTCATGCACTGTCCATTCATTAGTCACTTGTCTCAGTTTAGCTTCAATGTCCTTCTCTTTCATGGCTGAGATACAGATATCCTATGTACAAATGCACAGGGCAGTGTGAGCTTAGAAGACAATGTATAATCTGGCAGAAAACACGCATTAAGCCACCTCCTACCACAGCAAATTTCTAATGGAACATGACACTTGGATGCTCATTCACAATGACCTAGATTCAATTCCCAGCTTTCAGGCAAGCCATTATGGCCTTCTTCATAGCACTTCTCAGTTCAATCAAATGTTAGTATCTTGAAAAATAAGCCATACCCACATGCTTCTGCATTCTTTTAAACAAATCTCATGCAATGATACCCTCCCATTCAACACTCTACAGATTATGCAGCTGATAAACCCTTGTTAAGTAAACTAACAAAAAAGAGCAATCAGCTACAAAGGATTACAATGATGGTATAAAGCAGCAAGCCCAATTAGTGTTTTGTACAATGTCCACACTTCAAAAACTGTTTCAGTTTTCATCCTGTGCTAGAAAACTGTAGGAGAAGGACCACAGTATCGTGAATCCGCGGGAAACAACCACTCTTATCGCAGTGAGTGAACATATCATAATTGTTGTGTCTTTAGAAGATTAATGTTTGTGTTTTAGTAATTTCCCACTTGCAACAGCATGTGTCGTCCGAACCATTTTCATGCCTTTGTTTTTCACTTTCCTTCAAGTTCTGATCATCAACTTTCCCATTTATTGAGGCAGTGAAAACAATGAGATGATGGTGCAGCAATACTCTATAAAAAACTTTAAAAACTGCACACATTCTTTAGCAAATTTAGAATACATATTTAAAGGTAATACCTCTTTTAAGTGTTTGATTCAAACAGCTACAGTAATTGAAGGGTTGGGACTTTGGAAATATCTGTAGTATTACCTAATTCATATGTGAACATGGAAATGTACATTTCACTAAACACTATTAAATTCACTGCTAACATACTTCAGGTAAAAGATTTTATGAAATAAAGGTCAGTTCTAGCAATACAGACTTACCTCAATATCTTCTTTGTGTTTCAGCAATGGAGCTTCAAGTATGTTCTTCAGACAGAAATTTTCACTTTCCAAATCAAAGTTATGCTTCAGTACCTCCATGATGCGCTGCCAATGACGTGGTTTCATTGCCTTGTTAGCCATCAATTCCAACAATGGACACATATCATTGAAGTCATCCACTGTCCGTTTGAGAGCATGGAATGCTGGCCACTCTTTCAAAGCCTTCGGCAACTTCCGACACCTGCAAGTTCAACTGGATCACATCTCTGCATATGCTTAATTAAATAAACTTGTAAGTGAAATGAAATTTGACCTCTCACTCTCAGAATATGGATTGATTATGGGAGAATATGGGAGTACAGATTTGTGAGGAAAATACTTGAACCACAGGGGTCAAAATAAATGGCCACAACATTTTGGGAGAATGGCTCAAAACTGAATATCAAAACTGCTCTATCAATGTAAATTGAAGAGTAGAAGATTCTTGGGATGCCTAAAAGACAGGAGAAGAACACGTAATCCTTATAACTGGAATAAACCAAGGGTTTAAACCACCGCCGCTGCCACCACTGCCGCCACCGCCACCACCACCACAACCACCAATAATAATAATAATAATAATAATAATAATAATAATAATAATAATAATAATAATAATAATAATAATAATAATAATAATAATAATAATAATATAATGTTTTTGTTGTTGTAGTGGCAATGGTAATTGGCGCTGGTCATGATGATTATGATTATGATTATCATTTATTATGATTACGACGACTATGATTATGACAAGCAGGGGAAGGAGGCAGGTAGTAAGGCACAAACGAAGAAAATAACACAACAAGGAGGTGCATATGTGATATATGAGGTTCTCGTGGCAGCAAGTGTGAAGGCTGCTACCATCTGGGGTGAGATGCCATGTAACTTGGTACATAGGTATCAACATTTCAGATGAATGTGCTCCCTCCATTTTTCAGGTAGGAAGGAAGGGAAAGGATGACAGCAGGCATGCATAGTCAGTAACAGTTAATTAATAAATTTTTAGGTTTGCTGTAGTTTGCTGTGCTAGTGTTTTACTGGAAACATTTTTAAACACTATTTGTGAAGTGCTGTGAATAAGGTAGTGACCTTTTGGATTCCAAGAAAAGTGGGGAATTTCT
Source organism: Coptotermes formosanus (assembly GCA_013340265.1). Taxonomy (NCBI): domain Eukaryota; kingdom Metazoa; phylum Arthropoda; class Insecta; order Blattodea; family Rhinotermitidae; genus Coptotermes; species Coptotermes formosanus. The sequence goes on along the minus strand of BLKM01003281.1, from coordinate 4,023,728 downwards.
TCAGTAGTTGAGTGACTATTACCTGTTTAAGAAGGACTTAAAAATGACGACCTACAGTTGACAATGAACTTACTGATAAAACTCCCTGCATGCCAACCACTGTGTGTGGCATCCCACACATGTTGGATTATCTCATTTACCCCAGAATATTAGTAAAATGTTAACAAGAAAAGTTCCTCAATTAGTGATCAAAACATCTCTTCCATGTTCCACAGAACTTTAACAAAATATAATTTCCTCAGTTTTTAAATCATATAATGTTATCAGTCATGTATTCTGAGATAATAACTTCATTGACACTATTATATTTGTTGTTGTCATCATTGTCATTGGCAGTGGCAGCAGCAGCCTCTCTATTATGTGGCCTTTCATGGGTTCATTTGACCTTCTCAGTGGTCTAGAAAAACTTCCCTTCTCCTTGTGGCTTGTGGCTTGTGTGTTATACTTTTTTTTGCCATTATGTTGCTTTCAATCTTATTACATGTTCTTTCCAATTATGTTTGAAGATGGTACCTTATGATAGAAAGTACGTGAATGAAATATTTGAACTATTGATTGTGGTATGGCTTTTCTTTATATATTTTTTATTGCCTTTAAGTAGGTCACAACTATTGAGTAACAGTTCTCTTGTTTCAACAGCTTAACATGAATGTACACTTGCAACGGTAAAAATGAATTGCACAACATACCTGTTCTGGAACTCCATAAGTTCGTTGTTGATTTCTTCTATGTTAACCTCACCCCAAGGGATGTCATAGTAACTGCTTACACGATCAATGACATCATTATAGAGTTTGTATAATTTCTGAAGTAGATTCAGTTCCTTACGGATTGTGCCTAATTCAGGATAGTCTGTCTGAGACATTCCAAACAGTTCTTCTCCACTCTGATATGTCTGTAGTTTGCGCCACATACCATCAAACTGATTCTGAAATAAGCACACAGTATTGAAATGTGGAAGAACAGTTTTAAAATTCTTTTTCTCTAACATAGCCAATGCTAAGAAAGGTTTGGTTGTAATGAGGCACTGAACTGCAAACCTCCTGCTTCCCATCATTGCACAATGCTTCGATTTGTTCTTATAAACTACACATTTGGAACCATAAATACTTCAGTTCAAGCTCTGATTGACATTTTGTTTAATCACGGTATATGAATTAAAATTATGCAGGGATAGCTCCATCACACAGTGTTGGAGTAGGGCAGATGACCATGTTTCTTCAATCCACAGCAGCTAAAGGAATTTTTTCTACCTTTGTCACCATGCCCAGACCAGCTCTAGGACCCACCTAGCCTCTCGCCCAGTCGGAACAGAAGATATAGCAGCTAAAATATGGAGCTAAATTCTCATCTCCCACACTGTACCTCCAATCAAGACTTGGGGTTCTTACAGTGGTGATGATGAAGGGTCAAGTCTTTGGGGATGTTCCACCATGCTAAATGGCAAATAATTGTCGGCATCTCAGATGACTGTAGTGGCTCCCTCTTCAGGGTCAGGTAGTCCAGTCTTCTTGGACTGCCTGAACCAGAAGAGGGAGGAACTACACTACTCCAAAACATCAGTAACTATTTATTAGCCGAAATGGCATAATATTCCAGAAGCCTTGAATCTTCATTACTTCACTCCCTAATGTGTATTTAACTAAGTGCAGGAGTGACTTTGCACTTAGTCTTATATTAACAAAAATATTAAATAAAATATGGACTAAAGTATCAAGAAATATAAACCCAACCTGGAAAAGTAAGAGTCTGTCAGAGGCCTCACGTGGAGTAAGACCAGGCATCATTGGTCCAGAAGTACGATAATCATGACAATACTGAATAGTATCATGACGGAAGCACTCCAAGTTATGGCAGAGGTCATCTGCAAAGTGTGGTTGCAGTGACAGCAACAAACAATTGGTTTCCATAGCTCGTGCTATCAACTGCTGCCATGTGTAGCGCAAGTTGTCCACTTGCTCCAAGTCTTCCCTGTCCACTGGCAGTTCATATCTTGTTACAACATTGAAAGCCTCCTGCAACAGTTCACCAGTATGTTTTATTTCAAACCAAAGTCATGTATACTCTAACTCCATGAAGCTAAGTCCTTCACCAAAACCTAATAGTCATTCAGTTAAGCACCAAACTCCACATCTTTCATAGAAAATGGAGCTTCTTTACTGTGTTCACTTTGTTTCTTCATGATTACACAGTACCATTTATGCATTACATTATACAGAACAAAAACCTGTAGAGCAGGGTAATTTATTTGTATTACAAGTCAATGATACAGAGTGTATGGGTCCTTTCATGACCTCAACATCCCTTACATTGTGTTCATTCAATTGCAACCTTACTGACAGGATAAAGTATTTGCTAGTAAAACAAAATTTCAAGCAGTTTCAAGAGAAACGAATGCCTGCCCAAAACCATTTATCGTAATTTTATTACATGTACAAAGCACCATGACTGGTATGTTCACCTGTTCATAACAAGTGTGTGGTCCTGCTCCTGAGCCTTGCTCTCAACTGAAGTGACCCAGCAACACTAATGGAAAGTCACACCTTCAAGTTTGTTACTTAAAATATGCTCCAATAGGTGCCAGAATTAAACTTACCATCCTGGGACATTCAATCACTTTTGTTACATCAGCTGCAAATCCAGAAATGCTTATGACTCAGTCTCCACCACATTGATATAAACTTTATAAATTCCTTCACTGAAGGGAAAATTGTACATGTATTCCTTGTCCTCTTGTTTCAAAATGTAAAAATATGAAATCTATATTAGCTTCCCCTCTGATTTCAGTAATTCATGAACCAATGAAGATAAGTATGTAAAATTTTGCACAGGAACAGATTATAAACAAAATTTCAAATTGATAAAACATTGTGCTACATGTTCACAAATAATACAAAGCCGAGTAAAAACCACTCTGAGGTTAAATCTGGCAAATTCAAAGCATTGAAAATCTATATTATTGGAAATTATACACAGACTGAAATGCTAAATTGAACTGTTACTATTTTACTGTTCATGCTTGCAACACAGAAGGAAAGATGAAGCATGAATTCTTCATAGAAGCTTTTGTTACACATCAGCAATGTTAGTCATGGCTTTACAAAAATACTAGCTTCATAACCAGTGCTGATGTTTGAAAACATTTCAAGACATGAAAACCTATAAATCAGTCAGCCACAAAACACTTCATAGACAATATTTCCTCTCTCACAGTAAAACAAGTTTCGAAGACTTAAGATTAGAATTTTACAGTTATGCTTATAGTCTATGTAAACATGGAAAAGAAGTTCTGAGAGCACTGCCATGCAAGAAATTTATAATGCACTATTATAAATGCAACAACAAATGGGACAGAATCTGACTTTACCAAAACCAAAAAAAAAGGCACAAAAATGCATATACCTCAATAGGATCTATCTTCAGTTCCATATCAACTTCTTGTTCCCGTATCTTCTTCAAAGTATCCATCACCATTCGCACATCATCCAGATCCCTGATTGGGCGCTCAAGTTTACGATCCATTTCATTTATTACTGCATACACATAATCCATCTCACGGTGATATTTCTTCTTCAACACCTGGCCAATGCGATGGGTGCATGTCTTGATTTCTGTCAGTAGTCCAAACTTGAGACGTTCTGTGAAAATAAAATATTTTTGGCGTAGGAGCTTTACTTCATAAGAAACAACATGTAAAATGTCCACACGTCTGCCTCTAGCTCACCGCTAAAGTAATGTGATTTTGGTGTATTATTACAACAAATGAAGAAAACAGTACTTATAAATGAACACCTGGATAATAGCAATTGATAAAATTAATGTGTTAATATTGTATAGTCATGTATAATTACATCTAGAATTCAAGAATAATGCACATTACATTTCATACAGTAACATGATCCACACAACTCTTCTATGCAATGTCATGACAAAGTATCGAGTGTTCTGAATTTTTTAAATGTTCTGACCAAGACATAGTCTATGTCACTAAATCATGATGCCATACTGACAGCTTATTTTGGCTGAACCAAATAACAAAGCTTAGATACAGTTTATGGTTCTCACCTGTAGAGACAACAAGGCAACTACCAAAAACGTGTTGATCTGGTTCAGTAGTCAGATGAGATTCCAGCTCACAGTGGCGGTGTAACCAGCTTTCAAACTCATTTAGGCTTGCATTCAACATTTCCCTTTTGTTCTGCTCATTGTTCTTCCAAAGGAATTTGTATGGTGCCCAGTGGTTTAGAAATTCTCCCAACTCCTGTGAATTATATACCAGAGCACTGTTGATCTTGTGCATAAAATAAAACTGAGGGACTTGGATAAAGTCAATAGACTCTGAAATTGTAATTCCAATGTAGAGCTTTTCTGTTAAAATTTAACAGATGAGTATCATAGAAAAGTTACAATGCTTCTTCCAGCAACTAAATCATGCAAATAACTATCAGTCACCCAAGAAGTTACAATAGACTTCCTTTACAAATAAAATTAAACACTTCTGAATATCACTGATAAGAACATATGCATAAAACATAATGAAGTAAATTTGGAATAAACCAGTTTATTCCACCTTCCTACACATTTCAGCCATACGGGACCATCTTAAGAGAGAACAATTAATATTAGTAGAAATTACTATTGCATACAAGTAGAACAGTCATATCCTCAAGTCAGTTGACCTATCATGTATTACATAAACATCCCTTTAGTGTCCACATATTTTCCCCGATAAATATCTGTGTCAGTGCTACGCATAAGCAACAACATAAAATTTTATATCTATTGTATTGATCTTATCTGTTAAAATATGCTGTAATTCACAATATATTAAAAGTCTGCAGCCTGGCACTATATTATAGTTACAGGTGTCCAAATATTTGGTGTACAGTGTAGGGCTCATGTGTACTTTAATGACTGCAATGCAGAAGAATGTCACATTAACTTTTGAGATAGCTGACAATCAAATAAATGGCTACAGGTAGGATTTACAGGGCTCTAAACCTGGATTAGTAAGAGACCTTTCTCACCACTATCATACTGAGACATAATCTGGGATAGTGAGTTCCATATCTAGTGGGCAGGCTTACTAGAGGTTATCGGCCCTGAGGCACAATAGCCAGATCATGAAACAGACTACTAAACACCACTTAATGTGGCTGTCCACAGTTTACTGAGATCTGATGCCATGCTCCCTACACATCAACATGGCATGGTGCTCCAGAACAGTGGTAACCTTATCTTTATATGTAAAATTAAGGATGTGCTGTAACTAAGGGCTGTCACTTGCAGCAGTATAGAGGGAATTAAGGTAAATTCCATACACTCTTAACACTGGTACTAAACAGGGGTGAGCTGTTAGTATTGTGTGCTGGTCACTTTAGCCCAGGAAAGGAAAGGTAAACCTTCTCCGTTGCGCCTAATGACAATGCCATGAAAGCCTGTAGAGAATCTGGGGGTACTGCTTCATGTTTAACCTTTTAAAACCTAGCGGTAACTTTACGTACGACCAGGTTTAATATTAAAAAATTCTACATGGTGCCCACATTGCGTTTATGTGTTTTGTACGGATCTCAGAACAAACAGCAACTTTTGCCTTATAAAACATTAAGAGACTGGTTTTTATAACCGAAGTGCGGTACACACTGAGTCCTTATATAAAACAGATACGCTTCATCTTTAAAGGGTTAATAGACCCAAGCACTATAGTTGGAAGCAGGTCACCAGCTTCATGCCCCAGCAACTTCACACCAGGAAATAAAGATCCTTTACCACTTAGATGTGGTGACTAAAACCAACAAATGCACACCACTTTATGAAAATACATTATAAACTTAGTAAAATCCTTCACCAAATTTTCATGACATGTAGATACATTTGCACACTAGTTTAGCCATTTTATTTGTGAAAATCAACAGTCCACATTTTCTGAAGCTGTCTAATGAATATGTCTCATGTTAATATGTGAAAGGGATTTGGTCACAGTGTGTAATGGAATAAGCTGATAAGAGAGCATGATAAACTACATCACAGATGAGCGGGAGGAAAGATTATGTATGTCGAATTTAACTTAGTTGCGAAGTTCAGTCTCTTACCACCTTAATGTAATGTGTGCATGTTGACAGTAAAGAAAGCATCTTGACAACCTCCTTGTTCTCCATCACATGACTGTGGAAGTTCCTTTGCTGAACAGGGAAGGCTGGACGCTCTTCTGATGCCAATCTGTACAAACGCCGTCGCCTTGTTTTTGGATCTTCATTGCCATGTAGAGGGCCCTGTTCTAGCCGGGTAAGCACGTCAACAATGGCCTGCGTCTGTGAGCCAGCCAACTTAGACCAGCCCACCCTCTGCTTGTGCATTATGGGAAGTGCAGGAGGAAAGAAGTTTGGCAAGGAATATTGTAGGGTTACCAGAACATGGTATAAAATTATAAGAAATATGGAGTGTCCGTGCCCATTGCAGTAAAAAAGGTTAACACATAAAACATATTTACATGGGTTTTGATGGGTTACGTTTGATTCACATGAGGTTCCAATGGTTTGAGATATTATATAGGTTTGTATTTGGTTCAACAACAGATAGCACATGACACAAAGGTTGTTATTTACAAGGTGGTGCAGTGAATGATGAAGACAGGATAAGACAGCACACAGTCACACACACACAATGAGAGACAGTGATAGGGAAGAAAGAAAGAAGAAAAAGAAAAGTTACTACCACAGTAACTATAACTCATGTACATAAAAAGGACTATTATTTACACATTATTCTCCTACCCCTTTGTCTATTCTACACAACAGTATGTTCCATCCTTCAGAAACAAACCTTTAAAAGTATTTTATAATACTTCACTAGATTGTAATGACAGATAAAATGAAGTTTATCTATGTGGCAGATCTCCCTAAATACTAATCAGTGAGAATATCCATTCTGCACAAACACTACATATTACAGATGAACTGAATGTATGTAATTAGAAGTTTCATTGCAAAATTTAAAATACCAGTATAGGACATCAGTTACTTAAATCTCTGAAGACTTCCCTGAAAATAATGCCAGACTGGGGTTTTATGTCACAAGCATGCAAAAATTTATGTTCATAAAACAATTGAACAAATTATTGAATATGAAATAATGAGAAGATTTGCTCCATGTGGACATCCAGCTTACAACCATTTAGCTTTGTTTATTTTTTTACTGCTGTTACCTTGGACTATTGAAATAGAAGATCAAAGATACAAATATGCAAAGAGAAATACTGAACAAAATAAGGGCAACAAATTTCTGAAATTACCCTTCATATTCCATATTTTCACACAGAACAGGGGATGTATGTAAAGAAAGTGCTTGTGTGCAGATGAAGTAAGCAAAGGGAGTGTAAGTGAGCTTGAGAATATATATGTGCTTGTGGTAAATGTCAAAGCATCAACTGTGGAATAATAGCTATCTACAAAAGCATGAAAAAATTTGAAGTGTTACTTGAAACGTAGCATCTGTAAAAGAAAGGTGACTTTCTGCAAATATATTCATTCAACTGTGTGACTTTGGCAAAATGGAACACCAAAAGTACAGAGATGTATCTTACATTAAAATTAAAACTGAGAAAGCTGAAATCAGAGTTCTAATGTATGAAATAATACTCTACAAGCAAACAAAGTTTCAGAAGGTCAACTCCATGGGCACTAATCATGACTCTGCCTCACAGAAAAAGTGAAAGTGTCATCTACATTCTTGATGCAGTTTTTCTTGTCTGCTGACTTAAATATATTTTTGGGTTCCGTTGGTATGCTATTTTAATACTCCCAAGCATATATGAATGTTGAGGTCTATGTTCCTCTGGCATGTGATGCCATGTCACTAGGTAACTGGTTCCCAAAATTTTGAGAATTCTTCTTGGACATTTCAACCCTTGAAGACACAGCCACTACACTGTCTCACAATATCAGGAGCCAGTGCACATGTGCAGTGCAGTGTCACATTTCAGAAGAACAGAGACCTCAACCACACCACTGCAAATGCCTAACACTTGCATATATGAATGTTATTAAGTTTTGGTCCAGAGGTTGATGTAGACACATGGTGAAAGATATGTGCCTTTGAATTTTCAATAAATGTAGTACAAGTAAATATAATACTGAAAACAGTATACAAAAATGGTTGAAAAGGTAGATAAAAAACAGTAATTCAAGGGTGGTTTTTACAACACAAGTACTTTCCTCATCTCTCTGCCTAGATTAAAAAATTATTCCTGAAATGCAGTGGCAAAGTTTACCCTGATCTTATTAAGATTAGTGCAACCAGTGGGATCTTGACTTCACAAGATCAAGAAAAGCAATAATAGAATTTAGTCAGTGGCTTGGATCAAAATACAACAGCAATCCTTGCTTGAAGTCTCTCAACATCTTTGTAATACATATCACTATTTAACATCTGACTTCATACAACACATACACAAATGAAATTGCATTAATTATATTTTACCATGGAGTCCTAAAGTCCTAACAAAACTCGACAGTAACTGTTTAGTTCAATGGACTATGCATTCAGTATTAAATGGATAGAAACTACAAGACAGCACAAAGTCATGTGTCCAGCACCTGTTGGCCCCTGCCGCCAGTCCACTGCCCTACGCCCTTTGACACATTAGTTATGAACTTCCCAGCAGCTACTAAGGCCTCTTGCACATCCTCTAGACTTGGTCTCACCACAACCCTGGGTATCATAAGTGTGGCATGCAGCAGGAACACTGGCTGGGCATTCATCACCTCTAAAAATTCAATAAGTTTCAGGTTCAGTAACCAAGTGCAATCTCATACACCTTACATCGACAAAGAATAAAACATTTTTCCCCTACAAGTTTCACCAATAAACATCATCATCAGGAAGGAAATTTAATAATATCAGCAACAATGCAACCAACCAAAGGTTTCACAGTCAACATTATATACATAGTACTCATATATCTGGGAAACCCAAGACAAAATATGTTAAAATACATGTTAGAAGTCTCACATCAGAATCTTTGAAATATGGTGGGAATTTGAAATGAATGTTGGGAATTTCCATAAACATGCATATTGTATCAGCACGTTTTACTCCTTCAGAAAATAAACTTGGCAACATTCCATAAATTCTGAGATTAAAGAGTGGAATATGACAGACTTAATACTCTTATACCTGCTGAAATGTGAACAATATTATGTTACAAATAGAATTAAATCTCTTGTCTGAGAATATTTGTAATGTGGCAAAGAATTTCAGCTTAAAATTATGGAGTGTGGTAATTGTGCAGATTTTGTTTACTCCATTAGCAAGTGCACTGGGTAATGCTCCACAGATTCTTACTGATCACTATTGTTGGGTTTTATTTTGTATTCACTTGCTACATATTATAAATTTCAGCTCTAAGAACATGAGTTTTAAATGAGCTCATTCTCAGAAAATGCCTTTATTTGTGTTACGACACAAGGATAATGAGACCACATACAGTGCCAAAGGTATTCTTTTAGGAATGTTTTTAGAGCACATCCTTAAGGCTAGTAAAATGATACATAAAAGGCTTCTCATTTCACAGAGGATATATGTATTACTAAAGCCACTAAGAACAAACCAACCTGCAGAGTCTGAATCAGAGCTGAAGCGCTTCCGCAGACAGTCCAGAGAGTGACGGGTGACTTTAATGAGCACATCTACTACTTTGCGGCTGTAATAGCGTCTCATTTCTGCCACAGCATTGCGCACCATATCCTGCATAACCTTTGACAATCCACCTTCATCTTGAACTAGCAGTTTATGAGGACTGTCAAAGTATTCCCAGACTATGCTCCAGTCTTGCTGTTGTTGTGATGCTGCTGATCCATCTGCCACAGAGCTGCTTACATGAGCCTTACTTCCATTCTTTCCTCCTCCCTCCTCCTCTGTAAAATGTGTCATCATGGGCAACATCTTCCTCTGTTATACAAAGTATGGATTGCAGTACAGTCAGATAGGACCTAGAGCTTAAAACGGGATTACTGGGTCTAAGACCAGCCACAGATCAGATGCATTTTTGCAGTACATGCAACTCTTTGTTTAAAGTCTTTGAATGATAATGTGGCACAATATCTGAGGCTGTTCACTTTAACTCCAACATATGTCCCAGTTCTTTATATAAGTGCCACAACCTTTTGGGAATTTCTCCAAGTATAAGAGTAGCTCTAGCTAGCAGCCCAGTGCAGAAGGAATTTCTTTGTATCCTCTCCATCCAAAGATGGAAATAGAACCAATTTCTGGAACACATAAATGTCTACTTAGAAAAATCTTATGCTGGATAAAGCTCAGAAGAATAACCCTAAGGAAACACCATTTTGATAAACATACCAAAGTCTCCTGAAGATGGAAAAAGTGTGTGCCTCAGAAATATTCATATCCACCTACCTCACTACACAAAGTCACAACTCTGAAGACCACAATATGAAGGCAATGCCTTACCTTCCATCAGGAAATCAAATTCATCCACACCACTACAGGCTTTAAATGCCTGTGCAGCCTTCTTCACCAAATCCAGCACTTCTTCCACAGCCTCTTCTACCATAAGACTCTTGCGGTTCAGCTCCTAGGATATGGAAACATCACATTTAAAATGCATATGTTCAAAACAAAGGGCTGACTATTCTTCTGCCATGAATATCACATGTTATTAAGATGTACAATATGTTTAAGATATGTAATCATACCTCATACAGTAAGCATTACCACAAGGAAATAAAAGCAAAGGAATTAAAATACACTAAAACTCTTGTACTAAAAACATTCAATGAATACCCATTCAGATTATTACATTTTAAAAGATAATATCCCTTTTTTTAAATTTGATTAATGAACATTTGCTACCAACAAAAAAAACAGTTATAGAAGAACAAAACAGATATTTTTTGAACTCGCAACACTAGAAAAAAACTACAGTCATGTTACATGCAGTGTACTACTTAGCTATTTTGACACATGGAAAAGACAGGAACCTAAAGAACGATATAAGAAAATTACAGGAAGTGGAGGTAAAGTTCTACACGTAGTACTGAAGCATGACATACGAGGGAATTCAGAGACGAAGAGGTATGTCAAAGGGAACAATGTACGTAAATCTCATTGCCAAGCACAAAGGACAAGCAGCCATACCATTTCATATCGACAAAAGTCCCATGAGCTAAGTCATCAGTCATCTGGAGACAATGTAACTATCCACACTCTATGCTTGTTTATTTAAAGGGACTAGGAAAATTTAATAAAGCATGTCAGTTTGAGAGTCTTGCCTTTGTTTCTCATGCCAGACTGTCAAGAGTAGTCTAGTTTCTTAAGTGATGTTAGGTTGCGTTGGGAATGTAAGTTTCGGATTCACACAAAATAGATTCATGTGGGACAGTTTATGTAAGGTTCATGCTTTTATGTGCTGATACACTTTTAGTCTTCTTGCAGTGGTTGCACAAGTTGATAGCGTGGATATTTACATTTTCTTTTCTAATACGGGTGGAGAAAATGTTGTATCTGCCAAACTGACCTGGAAGTTTTGCCTTGATGTCAATCATTTTGTTCCGAACAAATTACACCAGCAACCAGGAATTAATTTATTTTGTACCAACAGCTTTTTGTTACTTGAACAGAGCCAAGGGATGTCAAATAGGCAGGTTGCCAGTTGAACTTATCTGATTAACCTCACTAGCAGAAGACTACTACTCAAGATTTATTACACTCTTTGTTAATTCTTTCTCCCTTTCAACTAACAAATTTTTGCATTTGTCAAATATACAACTCTGGTTGTAATAAATGGTATTCTATGTATCATTAAGGTAGATAGTGATGGTCTGCCACGAGGAGATGGTATCCTATCTTTATGGGGCTACCCAAGTATCCTGGTCATTCAATAGTTGTGTTCCGGATATCCAGAATATTCCTCTCTTCATCAAGCACTGGTGTCACCAAAGACCTTGGTGCATATTTCATATTACAATGCTGGCCAAGGTAATATATTTCCTACTAAGCCTCCTCACAAAGCACACAAAAGTTTGGTCACAAAACCTGAGAGGAAAAGACTATTTGGCAGGCACAAAAAAAGGCAGGAGGGTAATATTAAAATCGATCTTAAAGAAATAGGAAATAAAGGATGTGGCCTGAATTCATATGGCTCAGGATATGATCCACTGGCAGGCTCCAAATCAGTCAGTTACATCACAGGCAAGCATTTACATTCTGTGCCATTTTCCACAACAATTGCATATAGTGCAGTTCCTATGTAATGTGTAGGTGTCAAAGCCCAAAGAATGTGACTAACCACAGCAGCATTACGACAGGTGTCCTCAGTGCGTTCAAGAAACTCCTCAACTGTCCATGGCTCATCTGTTGGAAGAGCCTGTAAAGTTACCTTTTGCATGCTCGATAGAACTTGTAGAATGCGGTTTGAATACACATCATGAACCCTGCAACAAGAAATATTTCATATCACCTTCTAACTTCTGTTATAGTCAAATTTGACACATATTGGAAAATAAAATTCAGCATAATAATAAAATAATTGAGTCATAATAATGTAGCTAATATTTTAGCATTTAAGTCCCTCATAATACATCACTGGCAGCTAGTGTTGACAGGGATGATTTAATTAGCAACAGTATTACTAATGAAAAAATCTTTACACATTTAGTACCAAACATGCAAAAATAAAGAAAATACATTAACAAATTCTACAGTGTTGTTATTTATTATTATGGAACTCAGTGTTTCCAAAACAAGTTTATGGTCTAGTTTATAAGCTACTGTAGACTGGGTAAATATGAAAGTATAGATCCAGACACCAGTGACTGCAACTTGAAGCTTGTACACTGGCTCACTAATGATCAGCATCTTAAGCTTCAAGGTAGGGTCACTAGCCTAGCTTGTGGATTTGGTCATCCATGTGGGGCAGACTGAGAATTAGGCTCCTTGGTCCTCTTTCTTACCAAATTTTGAACCACAGTGATGTAAACTGTTTGCAGTCTGTTTGCCTATCACAGGCTTACAAAACAAAATGTTTATTTATTTATTTGTCAATTATTTATTTATTATTTATTTGTTCACTCATTTATTTATTTGTTTGTTCATTTGTTTCTTTATTCATTCATTCATTCATTTAGTGATACTGTCAGCAACTCAGACTACACGTCACTGAATGATATAATGCTTAGGGAGTGATGAACTGGAAAAGATATGGGCAGAAACAGTCATGACATAAATTCAGGTGCATTTTTCTCATGAGACCTCTCACTATTGAACATGTAGCTGTCACAGTTCATGTTGCATTTTGCCTGACCCTCACCAGCTATTGTCAGTATTTCTAGTCATGTCACATGTCCATTCCCATTACTCCCCCTGTTTAACTACAAACACATGAGAAAGGATTTATTTATTCCAGTCATGTTCCTGCCAGTACAATAAAATTTGCATGGTGATACCCGTATTCAGAACTTTCGGTAATGGTCAACACTCAACAAACACATGAGAAAACTTTTGTATTGCTTGTGACTCATTCACATGCCACCAACTCAGAGCTCACAAGACCATGAATGAGTGCAAATGCAAACTGATAGAATGATCATTTGCACATAACATGAGTAAGATACAATCCTTTCAGGTTAAGAATGACCTCGCTAGGGTCAATGTTTGTAAATAACTCAAACCTTCAACAAGTAACAGAAGTCTATATATGGTAGGGTAGTGGAGAATATTACAGCATCATAGCTGCTACAAGATGGCTCCAAATAAAGTGGTATTTTAAAGTCATGAATGACACCACGGCACACAGCCGATAGGACTGCAAGTAGGCTGTCATAATACACAAAGCACGGTTAATAAAAGTTAATGGCAACACTTTTTCAAGGATGTAAACCTTGGCAATACTACACACCATGTATTTAGAATAGAAAAAATAATTATGTAAATAATAGTTTTAATCCCCTTGAATTCTTTAATTTTTCATACATAATGCAGTTATATGCAACAAAATGAAATATCTGTGCAATTCATTATTTGTGTCTGACTAGACACATTGGAAAGGCACAAAAATAGTGTGGTCTACCTATGGGGTAACTGCTGAACTACATGGTTACATTCTTAAGGGTTGCACATCTAATCCTGTGCAAGACAATGGGAAGGGCATGATTGCTTAGTGTTGTACTTATTTCATGGAAACTTGTTAAGATTACATAAAATGTGTATTTGGTTACATCACATTGAAATATGAGAGCGCAGGATCTTGTGTAGTGACCCTGAAAATGCAGGTACAGCCACTGGGCGATAACTCAAAATGGCAATTACCATGAACCCACATTTACACAAAAGTGTTTCACTGTTTCTGTGAATAGAATATGCCCCTGTGGTGCTGCCACATATTTCAGAAACACACTGTACACAAGTCACTGTTACAATTCTAAATACGGGAAAACCCTGAACTTCTTTGTGAGATCGCTAAAAGGCTCATCACAGTAAAACATGTATTCAGGGAAGTTAACTTAAGTGGTCTGAAAGTAGATGGACGTAGTAAATACCGTAAATGATGTAGCAAAGTAAATTCTGTAGTGCTTAATATTTACACTGTTTGTTACACTGTATCAGTGATATATGAAGGATAAAGTTATCCCAATGTTTAAAGCACCAAGCAACAAAGGCATAAGGAGCGGTGTTCTTAACATCAGTTCCATATGCCACTTCACAGTCTTTGTGTCTTACCTTGTGACTAGAACATCAAAACTCTTTATCGCATCAGAGGCATTCAGACAAAAGCTTTTCCACTCTGGATCTGTCCAAGTAATGTAATTAAGCCCTGGTGACAACATAGATGACAAACGTACTAATTGGGGTAGGAAAAGTGGTCGAACCTCCAGCTTCACACGACGTGCTGTGGCTAGAAATTGATTCAGCAACACCTGAATAAAATGATAACAGAAGAGGCAATGAATGTGAATGTACCATAGGTTTTGTGCATGAAATCATTATGTTCTAATACAGTAATAAAATCATGATGACTCACATTCACATTCGACACATTTCATATTTGTGCTAGCACAACTAATCAGTGTAAAAAGAATCAAGCTTTACAACACTATGAAGAACATCTGGTAAAAAAACCACAGTAATAATAAGCAACTGAAACTAAAAAATGTATTTAGCTGCTTAGCGAAGGGGATTAAAAATATCTGCATACTTTTCCAAAGTAGCATTACATTTCATGCCTTCAGTTTTTAATTCTCATCAACATTTTCAACATACAGGGTTTTTATAGTGGCAGGAAATAGCTTGGCCCCCGATTTACGCAATGTAAACCAAGCATCTCTGGTGGCATCATGTGATACTGAATAGGAAAGCAGGTCCATAAAAAATTCTGCCCTCCCGAGGCCAACACCTATTGAATTTCTTGCCTATGTAAATGTAATAGTGTTTTCATGGCAAAAAGGATACAATGAAACAGGACTGAGAAGGAACTAATGCACTATTCACCTCATCAAGTTAACTTGAAAAGGAAAAGATAAGGTGATGAGAGATAACATTATGAATGTAATCCTGAACCAACAAAATAAAGAAAGTATACTATGGCAGCTGTGTTTCATTATACAAGAATTCTGACACACACACACACACACACCATAGGCATCTGATGGGAACACCCATTATCAGGTTTTAAGATGGCTAAGTACTGTTCATTTGTAAGTGTCAACACAGCAAAAAGCCCAAACCAAACATAAAATCTAATAATTCAAGTCTTCTGGGATGTCAAGTCATGTCAAGTAGCAAACAGTGAATGAGGTTTCGAAGGATCATAGTGCCTCTCAAACGCCAGTAACTGTTCATCGGTTGACATGGCATAACCTCCCAGATGCACTAAACCTTCACCTAAAATGCTGTGAGAACCTCAAGTCTTGCACAAAACCTAAACTAAACTCAACCATGCAGTTCATAGTAACCAGATGTAACAGCTGTAACTGTGTTTCTCAAAGGGTGATCTACAGTCAGTCCACAGCATAACTGAAGTCTTAGTATTTTGTATGTCTGTGTGTATCTTAAATTATTTACTTTAAACCACTGAAAAAATTATTACTTGTATACACTGGACACGAGGTGGCCTGTTGTTCCTGGTTCATCACACTATGCAGTGTGCCGGACTTGGACATCTTACTCTCTTTGATTAAATTCAGATGTAATATGTGGCGGATGGCTCTTAACGCTCAATGGCAAAGTTTTATTATGAAGTATGAACGAGTTTATTTGCTGTATATTATACAAGGTAAGGTATGTTGAATGTTATTTGGTTTTAAGCATAACTATTCAGAATTTCCCAGTGGTGAGACAGAGCATATTTGGCTAGAAATATCTGGATTATTTATGAACGTCTGAACTCCAAATTTCGTATTGCATTGGGCTATATACGGAACAAACAAAGTGAGGCAGTTATTTCTTTCAGTTGGTTAGGTTACTTTAGCAATTGTGCAAACTTAGAAACTGTAATTATTGTAAATTGGTAACCCAACATATATTTATTTATTGAAGAAAATAGTTAGTTTAGTTAACTGACTATATAATCCCTGGAACCATTGCAATGTATGCATAGCAGTATGAAACCTGACACCTTACAAGTCAGCATCCTTAAGTCCTTGTAGTTACATGCAAATGCATAGCACAAGGAATAGCATACAGATGTATCCAGTGAGCGCCTGTGAAGCCACTCTGCCAGTACGACCTCTTTTGGGTATATTGAGTCTGGTTAGGAACGCTCAACATAGGAGGCACTACACATTTGTTGGTGTGACCAAACAAGTTGGGACAAACAGGTACCGTACATCCTTCTGCTGTAGGTAGGCACAGCTGGGTTACAACATCAGATTTTTGGAATAGGTAATGGTGACACCTCTTCAAATTTAATGCAGTTAACATTTTGATACAGATCAAGATATGATGCAAGAAAAACAAATGACATTAAGACTTAGACTGACCTGCAATGAATCACTGACAAGTATGAAGTGATCTCTCTTTGACAGTAATGTACGTGTAACAATTGGCATAGGAAGCCCCATTTTTGCCAAGCAATCAGCCTCTCGTATCAGCTGCCTCATTTGATGGTCCAAATTCACCTTCAGATGTCCCGATTCCTCATTGAAAGACAATAACTTCAGGTTCAGACTTTCATCCAACAGCCAAACCTATACCAACAGCAAATATACTTACTACTAGTAACAATAAAAAAAATTATACAATTCATTTGTCACATATAACAGATTATGGATATCAAATTAAACATGAAGTGCATTTTATCTGCAGTGTATCTGTAAACAGACACATTCCTGTGGGTGAGTTTATGAGTTTACACTTTGTCATTCATTCTTCTGCTTCCAACAGAAAATGGGCCATAATACACAGATGACACATCCAATGTGACATGTGTTTACATGCTCATTTTTCCATTGTCTGTGGCATAAAACACCCCCCTAAAGTCATCACACATATTTCAGAAATATTCTGTGCATGACCTGTCTTTGTATTGGGTTGTGTTGCTATTTAAATTCAGACGCAGTTTTTAATTTATGTCATTTAGAGTAATGTACCTCACTGAAACATCCTATGGCCACAAAAGCAAAATACAGAAATTAAACTAAACAATTATGCAACTGTAAACACCTTGAGAGGTTCATAATTTCTACTCTTCACCACACATTATTAGGATAATAATTTCAAAAAGGATGAGAGCAGTGGGGAACATAGCACACATGGAAGGAAGAGGAGAGCAATGAAAGCTTCACTGGAAAACCTGAAGTAAGAAACCTGTTGGAAGACCTTGATATAAAAATATGAATAACATTAAAATGGAATTAGTGAAGCAGAGATGGAGGGAGTGGACTGGAGTTATCTTCTAGCTCAGTATAGCGACCTGTGGCATGCTGCAGTTATAGTGGTCAAATTTCAGGTTCTATAAAAGGCAAGAACTTTCTTGACTAGTTGACCAACTGTTATCTTCTCAAGAACAAAGCTGCTTGTTAGTTAGTCAGTCAGTCAGTCAGTTAGCCAGCCTGCCTGCCAATCAGTCAAGTACTGAGCCATTGAATACTTTAACAAACTAACAGCAATACATGTTTAACTCATCATGTTATGCAACTGAAACTAACAATGAATGTTTACATTTTGTTTCATCCAAGTGTCCTTCATGTCAGCCTCATAACTGACCAGAGCAGCACCAACAACACTGTAGCGGCGAAGAAGTTCTGAAGTGGCAGGCAGTGTTTTAAGCACTGGGTGAGACGATGCCTCTGTCACCAAGTCTTCAAGATGACTATGAAGTGAACGTACCCATTTTATGCGACCTATAGAAGGACATCAAAATCTATTAGAGTTCATTCTCATACAGAATTAAGAAAACTTTTACACCATCTCAGTAATTTAACCTATTCATATGCAAAACCTATGAAGTTTTAAAGAGAAAGCATCCACCTGTGTACTGTATCAGTCATAATTAGGATCATTCACAAACTTGCAAGGAATGACATTAAAACAAGCAACTGTATCAACCCTTCTCAACTTCAGTGACCTTAGCAGTGCACTGAAATTGTCTTTTGTTATTATTTTACTGTCCCAAGAAAACATAACTTGGTATTGAATTTTAACATACACATCTATATCTGAGTTTCTAGTAGCTGGTAATGTTACATTTAGTACCAAAAATTATTCTCCCACAAGATTCCTTTATGCATTTCTCTCACTTTGCTGAACACAGTTGGAGAAGTGTCTTCTTAAAACACAGAGCAAAATTCCATTAATCCAACTTACATGGGACTGGATAGATACTAAATTATTGGATATTCCAGATTATCAGACAGTACCTATACTGACCTACGTTCTTACAGGTAATTTTTTGTTACTGCTCATATACTTAGCCTGTACAACTAATCAGAGGAGTATTCCATTTGGATGTGTCCTCCATCTGCTATTTCACAGTCATCAGGGTCTTCTTCTGTGTTTTGTAGAGTCTTCACAGCTGAAGAAGTTGGAGTAGCAGACAAGGGATCAAGAGATATCACAACAACTGATGAACAGGCACTCTTTGAGGCCTTTCTCACCATGTCCCTCAGATCTGCCTGTTTCACTGAGGACGCTTTTTCCTGGTAAAAAGCAACACTTCTTGTCTCGGGACTACTCTCCTCAAGCGCCAGATTATCAGGATTTCTGAACTATCTGATATGGGATTACACGAATTATGCTGCCTTCACTTTTTCTTATAATTGATTTCCACAGCACTGCTTCCATTTTCACTGTGGATTCATATGCTTATGTTATTTCCCTACTTTGTCAATATTAAAAATAAGAATCAGGAAAAAACAGATTACCCCACAGAATGCTTTGCAATAAGAGGGCCGAAATTCAATTCGACTTTTGAACATTCTAACAAACTTTTGGTGACATAAAAGTTGTGAAACATCTTGATTGGGTGAGTAAATATGGCTGTCTCAAAAAGGTCTCTGCTCTGTGGAATTAGGTATGAATATATATGTGTATCTCATGCTTTTCTTCATTATCTACAAGTCTCCCTATGTACTGTGTACAGGAAATGATGGGACAGTGAATAATCTATTTACAGACCAGCATTCTTCCTCTCACCAGCAATAGGTGGAAGGTTTCGAGAGAGTGGTGGATCCTCTTTCTGCTTGCGGAAAAGCCTGAAAATGTGATCCACTTCATGTTCACAATACTTCAGTACTCGATCATATTTCTCATCCAACTTTGTGAGAGGAATCTTCTCACTCACCTGCAAATATTAGGAATTCTTTTATGCAAGACAACATCCTGTTGTTACAAAAAATATTCTTCAGCTATAAATTGGGTTTGCAATTTTGAGAGGTGGCAGGCTTAAGACAGTTGAAAACTGCAACTGAGGAGGTCCTGTTGATCTGCTCATAGTCTGCAACCATCAAGTATGAATGAGCTTTGAAATTTTGTAATTGACGTAAACCACAAAATTATAACCTTTAAACATTTCAAACAAGTAGAAAAATTTGTTATGAAATTTCAATACTTTTCTTGCACATATTCACTCGGACATTAGAGAAATATTACACAAGTTTGTCAAAAGGCAACACCATGGTTTGTAAATGTACTAACTACGTGGTTCCACCATTGAAAAACTTGCGACAATTGGGTTTCACGAAGCAGCCTACAGTCTTGTGTTCAGAGGGTATGTGATATCCTGAAAAATTAACTTTAAAAAATTCAAAATGTAAAAAGAGTCTAAATATGCAAGGACTGTAAGGAGTAATGACTTTAAACCCTCTACTTGTAGTTCCTAAAGCAAAACTCTCCAGTAAAATAAAACTTAGGAAATTAAATTAGTTTCAAAGTGTCCTACCACAAACAATTTCTGAGAAGTGTTGTAGCAAGCTTCAAGCTGCACATTTACATACACACATATGCGCACACACCTACAAAAACACATGTACTAGGCAAAAGTTATCATCAACCTATTGTCCATTCCACTTAGCATGCCAGCATTCTGGTGTCATCAGCCAAGTCACTTACTTTTCCCACTTAGTTAAATTTTAAATGAGACTTACCTACATTTTGCTACATTATGAGGGGCAGAGTTCTGCTAATTTTACCACAAATACACTTAGAGGAGAAAAAGAGAGTTGGTAGAGTCAAACTCACATACACCAACAGACATAATGACCACATAATGTGTAATGATTATATGGTTTTGTGATGCCATATGTTACTATATCTATTAAAAAAATTACCTTGTTAGTTATAAGTAATTTTGTTAGAAAACATCATCGTTATTTACACTCAAACTGATGTCTGAACACAATCTAATAATTTAGAACTCCTCATTACTGGTCAGATATTCAGCTCGTAACTGGTCCCCAAGAGCATACTGTTAACAATTCCTGCTATAGGATAAAATATAAATTAAAATTCATCTCAAACTGGCTAGTCAGGGTTAAGTTCACCTACCTTTTCAAAGCGAGTCAGAAAGTGTATGCCCTGAGGGGTTTCCCAAACACTTGCAAAGTTTTCCTCAATAAGGGTTCCTATGCTCTCTTTCAGTTTGTCAGTCTTCTCAAGGAATATGTCGAAGTCAGCATCAAATTCAATGTCATGTTGATCCAGGTAATCATAGGTTTTGGTTGTAATTCCTGCCTTTGCCTGCTCAAATGTGTGGATTGCTTCCTCCAAGGCTACAGTTCAGATATAAGAAGGAATGACACAATGTATGAGACCTCAATTTTATAATTCTCAAAAAGCAAATCCTGAAATATATGTAACATTCATCAGAAACACAAATATTTTCAAGCCCGACGTACCTCACATAGCCCCCTACTTGCAAATTTAAATATTTATTTTTTTACAGACATCCTTCATTAGTATGGTTAATATGCAGTAGTGACATATTTTTATAAGGAGAGGTTCATTCTGGGACACACACACACACACACACACACACACACACACACACACAACACATCCCTGCCCTTAATCTATCTTAATGTTTCATGCATGTAATTTTGATTTGTTTGTGTTGTTCCCAAATACAGTACGTAATCTTGTGTACATGCAGCCTTCCTGTGCCAGAAAACATCATTGGAAAGATATCACACACTTCCATTCACACTGTTTACAGCAACGTTTATCATCAACAAATATATCCTTATGTTCAACTAAGGCTAAGACACTTTCAAGGATAAAATAAATACATAAATAAATATATATATATATTTATACACATATATACACTGTATACATTACTAAGCACATGGGTGAAGCAATATAACTCCTGTCCTGTACTTGGGAGATACGTACCCCACATTTCAGTTGTGTTAGTAGCTATCCAGACTGATTATGTTGTGTCTTTCAATAGTTTCTCAAAGAAGATGTCAGGAAGTCACATTCCTTTCATATTTTTACTTAACTTTCATATTCAACTTTTCATCTCATTTGGTGCTATACAACTCTTAAAACTGAAACAGAATCACTAAATAATCTAAGAATCAATGAATTAAACTCAAATCATACCTTCTCCAAGAAGAAGACCTGTAAAAAACAAAATGTGGTAAATTCATCTGTCATAACTATACATGCATATGCACTTATGATGAGTTAACAAAAATTCACCACAGTCATATTCAATTTTTTGAACAACAAGAAGTTATCATGTAAGATTTCAAGTTCTCACAGTGGTGCTGATGAATAGTTAATCTTCCCTGAATGACACAGGGTCTGACAGCAAAAGACTCAAATCCTCAAATTCTTGTGCTTATTTACATACAGTTAACTGTCATGTTATGCATTGTATTTAATATTGTACACTAAGGCTTCAGGCAGGAAAAACAAGAGACCAAAAAATGAGAGGCTGTCTTGCAATAATATGACATCTGATGCACTAAATTCAATAAAATGGAATGTATCCTGCCATTCATAATGTACTAAAATACAGGGCATAAAGGACACTTAACGGATGACAAAAGGGAAAAACAAATTTGCATGGCACAAGATAGTGTTAGCAAGGCTACAGTTTATAAGCACCTAGAAATTACAGCTGTGATTTTCACGTTAGTAAATACTCATATTGCCATTCCTCAGAAATAGAAGGAAACAGGTATAATGCACAAAATAAGTACTGTTTAAGCCCCTGGAATACAGCGTGCAGATCAAGAATGAGTAAAACTATACCTCCAGTTCTCCATGTGCCTGCACGACATGAACCAGGACAACTTTCACTTTACTGTTAATACTCACATTATAAATACCTGGACAACTGATTTTTGTTACCCTGTGAAACAGTGTTCCTTATACGATTATTATAGAATAAAGTGACTATATTCTACCACCCTTCAAAGGATGTTTTCTTCATTAACAAAGGTTTCTAATTGGCAACGTTTTCTACAGTTATAATCTACACCAGCGTCTTATTTTATGCCTGTTTGTTTTATGCCTTTTTTGCTTTAATGGCCCTTGCCAATCTACACCACCCTTAATTTGCACTCTCTCATTTTCAGTTTGATGTCCTTTGGCTGGTTATTAGCTTTATTTAGGCCTTTTTTTATGAGAATATCATTTTTTATTTAAGTCTTTTTGATTTATGCCCACTTTTTCAAGAACACAATTACAGCATTAAACAAGGATTTGGTGTATATTTTTTCCATCAGTACATGCAGAAAATCTGTATGCTGCAAAAAACAGGTGCTATATACACACACATAACAACAACAACAACAACAACAACAACAACAACAACAACAACAACATGAAAGAAAACAACAACAACAACAACAACAACAACAACAACAACAACAACAACAACACTAATGACGACGATGATGGTGACAACTACTGCCATCGCCACCGCCACTGCTGCTGCTGCTGCTGTTTCTGTTGTTATGTTCTTATATTACACTGCTCTTGTGTTGTCATTGTCATACTGCTACATTGTTACGTTGTTTTGTTTCTGTGTCCTTTCAATTAAGCATGATATACATTGCACTAACCTTCCATTCTGTGAGCAAACAAGTTGTTATAGTCATTGACAAGATTGAACATGGTAATGATCTTCTTCAAGCGTTCACAGAAAGTGTCAAATTTTCCAAAAACATAGTTCTCAGAGAACCCAAAGGATGTCAGCCCAGGAAGGAAAGGTTGATTTTTGACCAGAGTGTAAGTGTTGTGGTATGTCTTGTTGAGTCTGATGCAGTGCTGTAGTTTTTTCTGCACCTCCAGACGATCTTGTGACCAAATTGTTTCCTTTCCTCGACAAGTGATGTACAGCTTACATGTCTCAATCATCTGATTTGTGATCTGTGTAAACACATCATTTCACACATCTCTATAGTCACATGCTAAAAACAGTTTGTTATTACAAACTGATATCAAATGTAATTCATCCACTGGCTAAATCGGGCAAGTGTTATATAAACAAAATGTTTCACAACTTAAAACTTAACTCTTTGTCCCTGCGTGCTGTCATACTCTACAGCTTCAAAAATGAAGTGTATTAAGTTTAAACACATTGTGTTAGAATTGTCCCAGTTTCCACCACCAGACCCTGAACACCTACTAAAACTTTATAGGTAGTCTAACTATGCATTCTGTGTATTGCTGAATATTTGTTTTCATGAGTACTTTGCACTGTTTGAGGTACTTGTTTATGAACAAGAAAATATGTGTTATAAAATTAAGGAGACAGATCAACAAATTATTAGAAAAAAAAAAGATCAGCTGAAACATATTTCATCAGGCAGAAGAAATTACACACCACAGAGAAAGCAACAGGTATGTAAAATAAAGATGTCACTTATGATAGGCCCATTAAATTTAATCACATACATACAAAATTGATAGTCAGGAATGTGCTTGCAGTTTCTCTCTTTGCTTCATTCAGTATTAAATTTAACACAATGTAGTAGATCACAGTCTTTCAAAAATTTCAGGTGACAGAAATGATTCTGCAACACACAATTTCTTGGTACCAGTGATGAGAAACAACAAATTAAGTATCCCTTTGGGTAGTCACGAATTATATGCTGGAGGCACTTTTAAGTAAAAAATTACGATTTCATGTTCAGCAATATCAATTACAAATTACTACTTGATTATGATAATTGATATGATTCTTTGAAAAGTATCGTGATTAATGGACAATATGAGCATGCAAGGTGCAGTAGTAACATAAGTAATGTGCTTCAATACAGTTCATTGGATTATATTATTCTGTTTTTGTTTTGATCTCATGAACACACAATACTCCTTCCAAAACCCTTTGACAGACTGAATGACTGACTCACTGACTCACTGACTCACTCACTCACTCACTCACTCACTCACTCACTCACTCACTCACTCACTCACTCACTCACTCACTCATTCACTCGCTATCTCAACTGAGCACAGTCCTCCTTGAGAAGCTAACAGTTCTTCAGCCAGTCAAGAAATTCCCCTCATTTTATGGAAGCTGGATGTTCCTTACTGTGCTCAATAACAGCCCACAACTTGTCCCTACCCTGCACCAAATTAATACAGTCCATGCCCTCCCATCCTATTTCTCTATAATCAATTTTATCGTTATCCCCCCATCCATGCCTCAGTTCAGAAAAATAATGTCACACCAGCCACCTCTTAGCACTATGTGTGATATCCTACCATAAACTAACCCCACCTTCTTACCTGATGGCATAATTCTATTATGTACAAAAAAATTATGTCCTAATCGGTGATTTTCATTCCCTCTTCCATAGAAAAAAGTATAATCCTCTTCTAGTTCAGTGCCACCTTTGCTCCCATCTGACCTCCTGTACTCCCATTACATCTAACCCATAATTTGATAAATCTCTTGCAGCTGTCCTCAGTGACTGTGGCCTAAACATACTGTTCAGATTCCAAATCTCATGTCCATCAACAGTTTAACAATAAACTTAAATGCTGTTTCAAAGTACGATTTATAACTGGCATAACGTCTTATGTTCTGTCATACCTTAACCATTAGAGATGATGTCCTCTCAGATGTGTTGTAAAACTGGGACACACTGTGAATCAGACGCACAGTTTGCAATAGGCTCATAATGGAATCCTTCATTCTAATCTGTCAACAAAACAGAATAATTTACATCAATACCACTCACATAAAATGTAACTGAAATCAGCCACTAATGTCAAATATTTTCTAGCAACCATCCTAATAGGTACTTGCAACTTTTACATGTTTCAATAATCCACGGTTCTTACTCTGGGAATTATGGACACACTGGTACATGACAGAATATTTATGTGAATAATAAAACATTTAGATGAGTATGGGAAAATAAAAAGACCCATTTAAAAGTATTTTATTTTATTTCATTTTATTTTATTACTATAATGATACATTTCATATCCTGCCATCAAATGCTTCTTACATACTACTGAATGAAATATTAGTAGCAATGAATAGCAAACAGATGGTGGGAGGAATATTCTGTGACCTTCAAAAGGCATTTGATTGTATTAACCTTGGAGTGCTATTGGAGAAATTGAAATTTTATGGAGTAACAGGGAAATTTTATAACTTTATAATTTTATAATTTTATCTTACCCTGATGGAAGATACCAAAAAGCAACTATAAATCACAATAAAAATGCTGAATCCACTTGGGAAATAGTTTAACAAGGGGTGCCACAGGGATTGATTTTGGGACCCATTTTCTTCCTTACATACATAAATGATTTCCCAAAACTAGCAACTATGGGATCAAAAATCTTTTTATATGCAGATGACACAGGCATAATTGTAACCAGTCCAAATCTGGAAAATTTTAAAACACAAATAGATAACATATTTTTGGATATCAATAATTGGTTTAAAATAAACCAATTAGTACTTCATCTTAATAAAAGACATTACTTACAATTTAAAAAAAATAGTAAGGATTATGATTTGAAACTTAACTATCAGGGTAATTATGTTAAAAGCTCCATAAATACCAAATTTCTGGGTTTGATGGTTGATGATTCCTTATCATGGAAGGATCATATAGACCAAATGACATCTAAATTAAACACAGCGTGTTTTGTTATTAGAACGCTACAATCTGTAATGTCTCAAGAAACTTTAAGAATGGTCTATTTCACACACATACATTCAACTATGAGTTATGGGATAATTTTTGAGGGAAACCTACCGCATAGTGAAAAAATATCCAAAATGCAAAAAAGGGTAATTAGAATTATTACAAATTCAAGAGTTAGAGACTTGTGTAGGGAGTTATTTACAAAAACGAAAATATTATCCTTACACTCCCAACATATTTTTTCTTTATTAATATATGTGATAAAAAACAAACATTTATTTTCTACAAATTATCAGATTCACAGTGTCCACACAAGATTTAAAACAAATGTACACCCACCTACTGCCAATTTAACAGAGTTTCAAAAGGGAGTGTATTACTCTAGGATAAAAATTTTTAATAATCTTCTTCATAATATAAAACATTTAGCTAATGAGATAAAATTTTTCAGGCATGCTTTACAAGGGTTCTTACTTACAAATTCTCTTTATAATAGTGAAGAATATTTTAACTATCAGAGGTAGCCTGTGATAATTTAAATAGTATGTGTTATGTTTTTCTATGTTTTTTTAATGTTTTATCATGTTTTATTATGGTTCATCAGAACAGCCTCTGGTGAGCAAACTGATTTCAGAGAAATTGAATTGAAAGCACATTCCTGCTGACATATATTTGTGTGATGTAGGTCTCAATAATTTATGTTCTTTGTTAATTAGGACAAATGTGTAAATAGCAGGCAATATGCTTTTTGTGATTAGTGTTAAGTTTGTTGTTAACACTGTATATAATTGCATGTGTCTGTATCATATGGGACTATGGCTATATCCACAGATTTGTATCCTACATTGGAATTATGGAATGTGAATACATTACATTACTTTACACTACATTACATTACAATGGGCTGATACTGGATCAATGTAATGTAATGTAATGTAATGTAATGTACTGTAATGAACTGTACTGTACTGTACTGTAGAGAGAGAGAGAGAGAGAGAGAGAGAGAGAGAGAGAGAGAGTGTGTGTGTGTGTGTGTGTGTGTGTGTGTATGTGTTATTCCACAACAAAGATCCAGGAGACCATGAGTGATTTGAGGTTATCACCAGGTGCACTGAAGAAGATTAAAGCCTTCTGGGATATGACACTGTGCTGATTGGTAATTAGTGAGTAACGTTTTGAAGCAGCTTGCGGCATATAACAACTTTTGGTATACTACAACTGACTACTGAAGGCGAGATATAAAGGCGAAGATACAGGTAATGGAAAAGTTGTCCTTGTACATGCCATGAAAGCATAAAGGGGGATGGAGATAAAACTTCCCTCATTTTTAACTTCGGAGCTAGTGGAAGTCAGCATTCAGCTTCAAGCCCTGGCCACTTTTACTGTGGGGAAAGAGGGCACAGTGCCTTCTGCACAGAAGGCTGGGTGAGCCCCAGAGATGGTCTGGACATTTTGGAGAAGATAAATTTCTTTGCTCCTGCAGGGAGTCAACACATGATTCCCTGGCATTTCAGTCCATACCATAATCATGCTACTGAATTAGTCTCAGCTCTTTAATAAGCAGCAAAGGTTGGGAACACGTGCATGATGGAAGGTCCAAGTCTGGGGCATCAGTTAATAATAAGCAAATGACATAATTTCGGTAAAAATAATTTACTGCAGAGTTCATTCATTATGTTATTACCAGCAACAGGAAACCAGGCTGATTGTAGTGCATCAAACCATGGTATATTTTCGCTGCTGGCTACAGTAACACTGAAAGTACAGGAACATGTACCATGCTAAAAACCCAAGAGCATGTTGGATAATAATTTGGGGCGCTACATCCTTCTGCTAAAGACATTAACTCAATTTATTTCATCTTCTTGAAATTATGTCTGCCTCATGCTATTACTATTGCAAGCTTAATAAGGAATATTTACCACATTATTGTTGGATAATTGTTAAATTTAAGTACATTAACAATCCCAGAATTTTCTAGATATGAAAAGGAAAAAAACTATACAGAATAAAACTGGCATGTAGCCAATTTTAAAATCCAAATTCTGTACCTTAAGCATGCAGAGAAAATAACAATCAAAGCACCACATACAGTAGTATGCTACAAATATTTATCTGCAATAGTACACTACAAATATTTATCATTTGTTAAAAGAATGACTCTCAAATTGAATGGAATCAGTACAAAAAAATGTTAAGTTTGGTACATGGTAACTACAGAAATAAGAACATGTTCTCCTGGAACCAGTGATACAACACAAATTGAAGATATGTTAAGTGACTTACAGGATCATGTAAGTACAGTGAATGGCAACATTTCTCCATTGACTGTATGAATTTCGCATTATCACGTGCTTCATTGTAGCAAAATGTTATTTTACGGTCTGTATCGCGCCACTGTTTTATCACTTTAGAACGTGCCAACTGAAGAGTCATCAGTGTCATCCGTACCTGTAAGTGTCAAAGAAGAATTTCACTTCACAATATACAGATAAATTTATAATTTGTTCCAGTGTAAGAACAAACATCTCATCATGAAAAGAAGCAAATTATAAACAGCAGAGATAAAAGTATTTCAGGGAATTAAAAAAAGAAGAACAAAGGACAAAACCTTAAATCAGAACATTAGAAAAAATCTTAAGATAAAAACACCACAAGAAAATTTATGATATTAAATTATGGAAGAAAAAGGTGGTGAGCTTTAAATGACAGCATCACAACCATCTTTGATGTACTGTACATCCTCCTTCTAGGAGTTAGCACTCAGCAGTCCTGTAACGTGAATGAAGTGCATTCCATTGCCTAATGGGGCTTTATAGTAGTCACTTACTTTCATAATGTGTGTTCCCAGGTGATAATTTCCTAATTCATCTAGAACATAAGAAACGTAAGGCCATTTCTTTTTGTCCTGGCACCTTCCACAGGCAGGATTATTTGCCAGTCCCACTTCAACCCTTTAAAGACGAAGTGTATCTGCTTTACATAAGGACTCAGTGCGTACCACGCTGTAAACCCTCTCCACTTCAGTTATAAAAACCAGTCTCTTAATGTGTTATAAGGCAGAAGTTGTTGTTTGTTCTGAGATCCGTACAAAACCCATAAACGCTATGTGGGCACCATGTAGAATTTTTTAATGTCAAACCTGGTCGTATGTAAAGTTACCGCTAGGCTTTAAAAGGTTAATATGGCTCTCTCTTGTAACTGTGTCCTACACGTAGTCCTGTCATGTGTCTCAACTGGATCCTACTCAACTCTACTTGTTCCCTAGGTCTTCTACCATAAGACTCCCAAAGGTGCTTCCTGTATTTTTTTGTGCAGGAGTGAACTTGGTGTTTTCTGCTCATCCAGTGCATGATGACAAAATAAGCATCTCTTCCTGAGACACTGTGTATCGGTTCATGTTGCATAAATTGATGTTCAGAACCTGTTGTTGCCAATTAATTTACAAAGTCACATCTCTATTGCACCAGTCTTAATGGCATTACTTTTGCCCAAAATGCTGTGGTATGCTGTCCACAGTTAAAGCTAAGGCTCTTCCTTGTGTTATATCCATACACCCATGCAGCAGTGCTGTCATTTGTTTATCATCTATCTGAGTACCAGATCAGGTCTGAACTTCTGTTGGGCAAAACCTGTTCCCATTTCACTTCTGCAGGAGATGATACAGAATAACTACTTCAGTCACTTTATCAACCACCATTTGACTGATTCCTTTCTCATGTCCCATCTCATGTTAGCTTACCCATATCATATGGATCTGGACCTCCACTGTTCAACACAAATCAGCCTATAAATGTGCGCCTCAGACTCAGTCTTCATGTTCAAAGACAGTACAGGGAGTTCTAGAACACTAAATGCACCTGTAGGAGCCAACCTGATAACATCAGTCAATCCTTGTCAGACCAACTCTTACACTTTTAGTTCATACACCTATGTACAGTTCAAATATTGCTAACCTCATGACCCTGAACATGTGTAACAATCTGTGAAAACTGGGCTCCTCGTCTCTTCCAGTACTCCAGCTCATCTTGTGGACCACTTGAGTCATTCTCCTTACGCAGCTGCTGACTCTCCATTAGCACCTGTTAAGAAAGAACCATAAGAAAATGTAAAATACCCAAGTAATGTACGTGTCTTAAAATCCTGAAGGGACCTTTCTTCTACTTTGTTCTATGTTGTAAGCTGAACATATAAAGGTTCCTCTTTCAGATTTGACAGAAGAGTAACACAAATAGTTGACCCTTGGCAGAGGGTGAGTATTCCTGGTTTTGACATGTATACTCCCTGCCTGGCTTGGGAATATTCTGCCCCTCAGTACGTGTAACTTCAGTAAAGTTAACAGTATCATTTCCAATGCAGGTACCTATCCACTATTCACTATGTAAAATATGTACAGTAATGTTAGTTTAGGCAGGCAATGAGTTTTGATTTTGCTGCAGTTTGGTAGTTAACATGATGACAAAATTGCCTCTTAGGGGCTGCGTGCGTCAGTTTGTTGATAGCCTTGTACTAGTAAGGTTGAGACAGCAAAACATAATTTGAGTAATGGTACTAGTGAACAGAAGTGCATCAGTCACTACATGCCACAACAGTAAGTAAACTACAATATAAAAGTGCACAGTCAAGCATCAGAAGAAGTGGTCAGTCACAATCTTGGTGGTGTAACAGTGTATGTCCTGTGTGATACGGTCAATAAATCTCATGGTAATTAACAATAAAATATCTCACAGCAGATCTGCAGCAGTAATGTCACTAACTCTCCTTCTGCTACTAACAGCTGAACTACTCAAGACTAGAGGAGGAAAAGAAGACAGTAAAAAGAAGACAGTAACTACTGTCTTCTTTTCCTCCTGTACTCTTTACCGTTTCTCCTCTCTGTCACAGAGGCTTACTGGAAAGCACAAAGAAGGCTAAAACAATGTTTTGTGACTTTTCCTCATTTTTCAAGGAAAATAAGCTTTTTTCATTCATTCATTCATTCATTCATTCATTCATTCATTCATTCATTCATTCATTCATTCATTCATTCATTCATTCATTCATTCATTCATTCATTCATTCATTTTAGACTGTAACTCCTACCATCACTCAATGTAACTGCAAAACTTCTTGCAATAACATTTCATGCAGCCGACTTTCAGCTTGCTCCGAAGTACAATTAACATTTTTAAGTGTTTCTGGTTTATCATGGTGATGTAGAGCATTTACATAGAACAAAAGTCAAGTTGTCTTCAGCATGAAGACTAAACCTTCCACAAACAACATAAGATATATTATGAGTGAAACTATCACAGCTACAGATAGATATATCAAAAGAATGAGTCTGTATATACTGCACTTCCATGCTACACAATTCGTGAAATCTAAACATGATAGGCAATGTACTTATAACATATCTCCCTGGCTATCCTAACAGCCTGATGCCATTTCACCCAAAGAAAGTGCTTTTATGGCAAATTAACGCACCAGCAACAATAAAACATACTTATGTCTTCATGTAGTGCCTGAGTTTAACCAAATTTGGGTTTCTCAACACATTTTCATAAAAACCCCCAATATTAAATTGTATGGAAATCTGTCCAGTAAAAGCCACACTGATACATGCAGACAGATGGACAGGCTGACAGACAGACAGTTGGACATGATGAAGTTAATAGGCTCTATTTGCAACTATGCAAGTTTGCCTCAGAACTGTTAAATACATGAACAATCAGTCACATCCACGTATCACACAGTATGCAGCACGTAGCTGGAAAGTCAGAACAGCTATTTTTAAGTGTTCAGGGATGATGTGGAACATTTCATTCACTGACCTTCTCAAACACCAAATAATTCCAAACCAGACAGAAAAGTAGGCCTATGTCTATGCAAAATAAATGCAGCATGAAAAGGGCAGGATGAATGCAGTACAAAAAAACAATGTAAACAAGTGCAGTGCCTAAATATAAAGTAATACACCTCTTGCACTTTCTTCATCCAAGCTTTTACACGATCCTCCAGTTGGGTCACTCGGTCTTGGTGTTTTATCAGCTCCCGAACATCATCCATGCAACGTATAGTTGCCATAATATGTAGCTGGTCATCAAACAGGTTTGGCTTACCACACACTTCTTCACATACTGTAGCATACACGAGTTAGGCCTGTATTAGTACACCTAGGATATTTTGTGTTAGTTGAAACTACTTCCTATTTCAGGAAAAGGTACATACCAGACATTCCCATGCAACAGTACAGTTCAAAACAGTTAATCTATGTATTAATTTTTTTATTGCAGCTAAATTCCAATTTAAGGAATTAATTTCCCACATCCTCTGTTGTCACCATAATAGCCTACAACTCCACTGTAAAGGGGCACTGTGACAACTAGTGCACCAGAATAAGAAGTTCTGTTAGGTGAAGAAATCTAAAGAAGTTGATACCTCACTCCAAGAATTTCCTATATTGCATAGTTTACTCATGTTTTCCCTTATTATAAAATGAATAGAAAGGCTAAAAATACTGTAAGTATCATCAACTAAACAAAGGCTGTAA
The DNA here is from genome assembly GCA_013340265.1 of Coptotermes formosanus. Classification (NCBI taxonomy): domain Eukaryota; kingdom Metazoa; phylum Arthropoda; class Insecta; order Blattodea; family Rhinotermitidae; genus Coptotermes; species Coptotermes formosanus. The sequence goes on along the minus strand of BLKM01003281.1, from coordinate 3,990,620 downwards.
GCACTTAATCAATGTATAACATCTTCCTATGCATCTTTTGTCAGTGCTGTTAATGCAAACCTCTTAGAGCACTGCAAAAGGAACGCAGGCCTGGAAGCAGCTGGTTTTTAACTGTTGGGCAGTTTCCATCATCATCTTCTGAGTCAGGAGCTGGGAAAGCCAGTGCTTCCATAAAAACAAACTCCATAGTACGTTCGACAGAGGTCACCAAACCCACATGTTCGCCATCCAAAACTCCACAAAATAAATCCTGTATAGGAAAAAATCATTAGATACAGTATAACGCTTTAATCTTTGGTCTAATCCACTAGCTCTCATGCTGTGTCTGCAGCATACTGGTGTATCACAAGCTTTGGCCAAGTGTGCTGCAGAGATCAGAAAGAATAATAATTATGTAAATTTTATACTGTTACCACTGTACATTTTGCAGTATATACATAAAATGTACCAACTAATGCACTTCCTTTATTATTATCAACTAGTTGATAATAATATGTTTTTAATAAGTTTTATGTATATAATGATTATCTAAGTTTAAAAATGCAAATTAAATTTTAACAATGAAAAACTGATGGTGTTCTTTATACACATACATACAAAGTTAAGGAAGGTGGTGAGGGTCTGATGAAAGCTTTGCTAGTCTAAGGAGGCACCATTGCATGTGCAAAGTCAGGAAAACCAGCATTTACTTAGGTTTTCTTAAATTTCTTATCTTTCTGAAGTTTTCTTAAATTGATGTTTGTATGAGAACTCCCATCATCTTTCTGCTATATGACAATTTTATGTATTTATAGAATAAATGCCATTTTTAAGAAAAGAGTGCAGTTTTGTTATAAATTTTGTTCTCCCCCAGTTCTACTGTGCTGAAAAAATTATCTGAAGCATGCCACCAGCACCAGAAGTTCCAAAATTACTGTCTAATAGATGGTAATATTACCATCCATTAATACATATTTAATTATTACCCTCCAATATTTACACAAGATTTCCTCATGCTTTGAAATTACATGTTTCCGGAGAAAATGCATTGCTGCATATATACAGAACTGGCATCATTTATGAATGACACTTTACCTCCCTCCGTTCACCCTTGTTTTCATGGTGTAATGCCTAAGCACAGAGACAGGTTTGCCTACACCTTCCGTAGCACTTGGAATTTTAGGTTAAACATGAAATCATGTCCATAAAAAATGCATAAATCTTCAAGAACACTATGAATACTAGTATGTACTATTGTAAATTATTTTACATTTTGCCACACCTTATGAAAACCTTCTTCTGGTAGCTGCTTGCCTGCGTTGAGACGCAACATGTATATGCAGATCCCAGTCAATGGCACCTGCCATCCATCTGTCAAAAACAACTTCTTTCTGTGTGTGCCATTGGATGAACCAGAAACCTTAGGCACCACCATTTGCCCTCCACGACTTGTGCTGGGTTTAGTCTGCAAACATGAAATGTACCAAAATCAGTACTTTCATAATAATGCAAACTTTAATGTCAGACCATTCATTTCTTCAGAGCAGGTCAGGTTGCAGACACATGTTTGGCCTTTGACTTTCTCAAAGAGATCTAAGCACTGTGTCCTTGTCCATCTAGGTGCTTGTATTTCATTTAGTTTTTCATGGATAGAGTGCACTGTCATATTTATAAATAGCAGGAACAAGTGGCTTCAAAACCTCCCAGCTTCCACTGTGGTAATTTTATTTATGGTCATTGTGAAACCATTTTATTATGTATTAAGGTTATTTTAATCTGATTTCTGTGTCAGTTGAAGGGAATTTAAATCTTATGGGTTATTTTGCCTATTTTGCTTATCCATTTATAGTGGGAATTATGTACCTTTGCATCTAGCCTTAAGTGTCACAGGTTTCTCCAGTCCCAATGAATGAACTGAGAACATGCAATTCCAACCACCAATTCATACAATATCACTAATGTTCACCACGTACATGACCTCTTACTTAGGAATGAATTTATTTAAAGCAGTAATAATTATGAGAAGTTAATGCATGTGAGACACCTACAGTGGAAACAGCTCAAAGAATGTACAGGCAGATTGCATGCCAATTTATTACAAAATTACATGAAAAAAATAATTCATACAGCTGTAAAGTTACTTATGTTTTGGGACCCACTTTTGAAACTGTGCAAGTAATGCCAGTCAGACTTACCTAACTCACACTGTTCCTATGGTTCTCCAGTTTCTGTGGACACAGAGTTCAGCCCCAGACTACACACCCACTCTTTTTTTCAAAGCGTCAGAATAAGAAGTCAACTTTCACAAACCCACCAGCATGTAACAATATACAAGTTATGTATAACAAAGTGTCAAGACCAAAAGTACAACAATTTAGATCTACTTCAGATCACTCCTATGTATGTATGCACATATATCTGCAAGCATGCAGATATTTAATATGGAGTTAAATGTGTGATGAAATTTGAAAGCCATTAGCTGTATTATAAGAGACAGACTAAAGTAACAATTCCTAAAAAAAACTGCAGCAAAAGAAATCCCTGATTCTATGAAATTGCCTATAATACTGATCACACTTACGACTCATACTTCGTGTAGTGTGTACACACTTCCCCATTTCTTCTATGATCATTATCGCCTCCAGTCTCATCAACACTATTTGTGACATACCATCCTTAAGCCCAACCCAGCTACAGTTATTTATGTCAAACATTTTTTCAGCGTGTTTCCTAACATCTACCTACTGTGCAGTATCTGGTCTTGAACTCATCTGTGAAAGACCTTGTACCCTTGAAGACGAAGGCAACACATTCCTTTGAAATATCAGCAGCCGCTCACTCAGTGAGGCAGCCCACATCCCAGAAGAGCAGAATCCATTATCAGACAAGTTGAATTAAAATTTATCTTGGAAAATAAGAATTTTAAATGCGCTGGCATTATGGGTCTGGCCACCAGATGTTGACTCAAAGGGAACAGTATTAGTATTCACAATATTGAATGCTTACCAGCTGGGCTGTGTGCACGCACCACCACAATAATGCAGTGCCAGGCAATAAGCATTCATTCATTTTATTCACTTTGTTAAGTAAAGCAGGGGATAAAACTCTTAATTGTACAACATTCTGCATAAGGCATGTCAAAAATTAAACACGCTTTACCTTATTCTGTGTCTATACAGATGCAGGTATAAACAAAAATCAAACACACAGCAACTGAAATTCTCTAACATACAAACAGGAATGTAACATAACTTCAGAACTAGTAGCCACATGTTTTAAATTAGAAACACCACCTGTTCTTCAGGACACTCACATTTTCAGTAGTGGATGATGACTCTGTATCCTCCACTTCCTGATAGAACCACAACAGCTTGTTGCGCATGTAGGGCAGGAATAACTGATTGATTTCATCCAGCTGTAACAGATATAAACACAACCATTAAACTAATAGAATGCATTTTCTGACCTAATCCTGCCCTTCAATTTCATCATGAATAAAACTTTTATTTGCCAGTGCTGTTCCTAGGTACTTGAACTTCAGATGTAATGTAACTTCAATTTGTTGTCTAGTCCTAGACAATGCCTTCTGAATGCTTTAGACTGTTTCTGTGCAATTTAATTTTCACCCAATTAATTAACACCACCACAGGACAAAAGCAGCCAATTTGGATCATTTTGGTCAATCTCTCTGGAGTTTCTTGGAAATTTATAATGGCACATGAAACAATAGTTAAACTGATGGACATTAAACATAACAAATAAAACACAGTAAGCTAAAAAATTATGTATTTGTTCAAGAACATGGTTTCGCTGCACCATGTTTCAGCTATTATTTACAGCCACCTTCGAGCAGTTCATTTGTATACAAGACAGTATAAAGCGTGCAGTGCCACATGTCAGAATGTAACCAGTGGAATTCCATAGTCTCTACATAAATTGTAACATACATAAAAGTTACAAAAATCCTTTGTATTTTTTTTTTTTTTTTTTTGTAAAATTGAAAATTGTGTAGCTTCGTTTCTCCTCTGATCTTCAGTTATGTTGTTGTTTTCCATGGACTCAATGTCCTTATGTGTGTTTACATATTAGTGCAACACTGTTGATTTCTTCAATATTTCCTCTCACATATTCTGCAAGATTAGCTATGCTGTACAGAATTTATACATGCTCCTGTTCTAGAAGTCTTCAGAAACTTAATATTTTATTATGTTGTGGACAGCCATAGGTGATGTGTGTGTTTAAGCAGGTACCATCAGTTGCAGCTCTCCACAACCTAAGACTGTGGGATCCCACAGTTTATATTCTGACATACATGGAGTGCTATACTTACAAATAAACTGTCTCAAGATGGCCATATATATTAGCCAAAACACACTGCAATAAAACCTTGCTATTAAAAATAATCAGTGCACTAAATATCCATTTTATTCATTGTGTTCAACACATGTGTACAGAAGAATGTGGATGAACCAAGCAAAGAATTGATTAAGTACCCTGTTTTCGACCATTATTAATTGGAAATCTACCAAATATTTAGCTATACACAATTAGGTACAACTTTGTTCAAACAAATTTAATGAATAGTATTAGATAGCAGGAAACCAAATTAATATACAATGTCACATAATTACTCTGTTGAAACAGTAATTACTGAACACAGTGGCCAGAACGTTGGTTCCTAGTCATATTATTTATGTATTCCAACTATGTAAATATGAAGAGAGGAATCAGTGTTCCTTTTCTTCTCATATGTTTACATTTATATTTACATAAACACATTCCATTGATCCAATATCAGTCAAAGACCACTGGATATGAAACTTGTCACAACCACCACCAATACATACAAAACAATAACATAGAAATTCAAAACAATATCGCAGCACATCACAATACAGGACAACAACACAATACAACACAAGCAAGAAGACAATTCTGTTAGTCGAACATATGTCTTATTAGTTAAAAAATAATTATAGCGTTGACACAATATATGTAATGGAATAACATTTATGATTATGTTATGATACATAAGGCATCCTTAGCCATGCACACCCATACAAAGATGCAAAACATGGAATTCATACTAAATATGTGGTAATGTTATTGTTACTTCTTGCCACTAGTCAGTATTAATAATCCATTATTCTAGAAAGCCGCTATGTATTCTGCCGATGACATGCAATAAATACATACAAAATACCCAACCCAACCTAAAGTAACCTAACCTAACACAACCGAACTTAACCTAACACGACCGAACCTAACCTAACAGTCCACACTCATGGCCGACCATTGAATACCAATATCCACTCACCGATCAATTAATTAAGTGAATCAGATTTGCAGAGGCAGAAAATGCTGGACTCAATCTTCACCTTTAATTTTTAAACAGTGTCTTTTATCTCAGCCCGCAATAATTTATGTATTTACGAATACGTAACTTCATTCAAAACTTTCGGAACTCAGGACACTGTTGTCGTCTGAGACGTGATCTACCCCACATTCATAGATCGTATGGAGGTAACCGGTTCCGCGAAACGTCTTCCAAACTACACGTCGTCATATCCCAGACGGCAGTCATGTGTGGTTATCACTATGGCCATCTCAAACCTTGGGTTTCAAAAACTACATTTCGTTACGGACTTCCAAAACAGGGGGTGAAGATTTGAATGTCGGTTGCACGGTAGTCGGACCTGATTTAATGCAAGGGTGTGACGTTTGAATGTAGAAGGAAACATACCATATTTCCGTCAAATATGTAGTCCATCAGGTCCCCGCGAGAAAGACCCGTGGCATCGATGAGGAGCTGGAAAGTATACTCCAGGCGCGGGTCCATTTCCCCACGACGAGCCTTGCGCTCACATTCCTCCCTGCGTCTCTGTAACACAAATATCGCAATAAATACAGGTGGTTCGTTTGCAAGCCACCTAATGACACTGCTTCAATGGCAAATGTTTTACATCTCTAATTCTTAACTTCTGGCGTAGGTCCTTTGCTATATGACAGTTCCAGACATGAGGCAAAACATTTTTATAAACAGCAGTTTACATGTGCCCTATACGGATTTATAATTAGTTTATAATTTTGGAGCGTGTTTGTACCATCATTACTGCACAACGTTTTAATTCTTTACAGAGCGAAGCTCATCTAACAACAGCCTAAGCCGTATTTTTTATCTTCACGTAAAGGCGTTGCGTCAGAGCCGTAATTCCAGGTTTTCACCGCGTTGCTGATGAATATTACAGTCTTCCGGGATACAACAATGTGTTAATTGGTAATTTTCTTCGACTATCATGAGGATGGAGGCCGCAAGCTCGTCCATAATGTCGGTAACAAGACATTAATTGGCACATCGTCACATCCCAGAAGACTGTAATCTTCACGCAATGTTCACTTTACAAAATCAATCGGATATTTTGGAAAGATAGCTGCTTATTCTGAAAATCAAACAAAAGTTCAAATGTGTTGTGGGATAAATGCCGTGCTATTTAACGTTAAAAGGCGCAGCACACACAGTTATCACTGTTCTCTCAAAGGTTAAATAATGTTAATGTAAATACGCAATGTTTTGTAATTTACAAATCTTACTCCGTTATTTCTGTTTTGAAATGTTCTAAACTATTGTATTCAGCCCATTTTAGCAAACAAATTTAAAAAATCGCACTTCTTCCTATAGTTTTACAGACTGTCAAACCTAAAGGCAACAAATTGTTCTCGAGAATGGGAGGGTATGGGGATTGTAGAACATGAAGAGGACATAGAAAAAGGCAACGAACCACTGTTAGGCATATAGCGTCGAATTCAATGGAAAACCGTTATTAATGGTGAATAGCGTAGACTCTTCAGGAGAACGATCATGCCTTCTGGATGTGCTATCCGGAAATACTGTGAAAAATAAGAATACATCACGATAGCACATTATTCGGACGCCCTTACAGACTCTTCCCTCCCATTTGGAGAGTGCTGGTGCTTACTCGTTTGAGTTACGTGTTATCAAAAAAGAGTTGTACGGCACATACACGAATTTCTCAAAACGAGAGTTAAATATCTTCAAGAAACTTTCTTTTTAATGTTGCGCAACTGCGTGGATTTTATGTGACGTTACTGCAGTGCATTTAAATCATTCCAAATTAATTTTACATGTGGAGATCAAATTTTGTATCTACATATTATGGTTTCTGTAGTTCGTTACGTATGCTCCTAGCTCATAGTGAAAGTAGCAGACTCAACCAACCCTATTAAAAATTCGGCCCGTTATTGTATATTATCTGCACCACTTCCATTCAAATACCCCGCACAACCCACTTAAGTATTCGACGGTTCAGTGTTTTATGTTCCGTGGCAAATTTTTGAACTATATTTGGTATAAAGAATAAATATTGTCTCATCTGCACCTGAAGTAAAGGTTGAAGGCCTTTAAGACAGAAAAGGGAGAAGTCCGGTTCGACATCCGTCAGTGCGAACAAGGAAACTCAGCTTTTTGCATCTTGCATGCCTTCAGCCATTTTTCAAGAATCCATACACTCACCACAGCACAAACAAACATGCCTTTTTAAAGAAGTATATTATTTACAGCTGTCTACATTTTTGAGTCAGTGTCAGATTTTAATTTCAAGACCACGTCCAACCCAGCCAGCAACTAAGTCCTAAGAGTGCGCGGGACCCACCCGTTGGAAACACCGATATAGACAAAACATACCAAGTTTAATCAAATTCCAGTAAGTGGGTTGTAGGATAAACCACACGGGCAAACGAATATATGGCATCCACCACAGACCTGAGTTCACTTGGTGCAAGTACGCTAAACGTGTAAATTTTGCCACACCTGTACAACGTCTCCAGCATCCTCTTCATTATCTGAGCCAGAGTTTGAATAATCATCCACATGAGCAGAGTGAGGTCCATGCACGAACATGGTCAACTCATAGAAACTTTCTTAACACACGATCTCCTTCCTGGCAAGCGGATGTCACTTTGCTGGGGTTTGTTGGCGGACATGCAAACACCCAAGTGGCTGACAAACAGCCTTATATGTAGGCCCGGAGGGCGGTATAAACAGCAAACACACACCACTCCGCCCCACCTAATCGGAGCCCATCGGAGCAACATGCTAAACCGTCTTTGCATTGATCCTTCCCTTTTGAAAGGACATCGCGTGCGTCATTCATATGTTTATAGTCTCCTCTGCCAGTTGTTGATTATTCTGTCACTTTGTACTCCCGAAGTAAGACTGCGTACAGAGTGACAACGTTGCAGGGAATTCTTTGACTAGCAGACGAACTACTAGCTTCTTAAGAAGAACTTTGCTCAATGGCGTCAGATAATGGAGAAAGTAAGTGATATACGGGATTACTAAAATACTCAGGGCAATTACCTTTTGTTACAGCAAATGTGTCCCCGCTAAGTATAGCTTGATAATACAGGAAGTACAGCTCAGTGCTTGATTAAAGTAGATCAAATCAACCGTCTCTTCGTTTTTTTGTTGGGGTTCTCGGAAATTAAATTTTGTCTCCGGTCAACAGAATAACTTTTATTAGGAAAATTTTCGAACATTCAAGCAACTGACGTCATATAACTACATAAGTCAACTTGTTTTCCGTCTACAGCAAGCGGATTTCCGAAATTATAAAGAGAGCAACGGTATGCTACAATTGAAGTTACTACGTCATATACTGTGGTATATTTCTAATTTCGTAATTTACTTAAGCAATATACTGTAAGCAGCGGCGTTCAAATGGCTTCTCAGAAAGAGGTACATGCTGAGCATCACTTAAAAATTTTGCGGCATGAAGAAGGAATAAGAATATATCATAAACAGAATCATTACAGTGCAGGTCCGCAAAACCGCGGCGCCTCTGAGGCCTACAAGTTCATTAATTGTTGTGAAAACGATTCCAGTGCCAACAGCCACATATGAACGAAGCTTCCGTAGAATAAACGTATAGATATCATATTACCTCAAAGTTTTTCGTTCCAAATTGTTTATATATTAGCTTTATTGTTCATGAAATTATAAATTCATACCAGATGAACATGTGAAGACGTGGCTTCCGAGTGGCAGAAGGACTGCTGATACACTGATTATACAAAAAAGGAGGAAATAGAAAAACACAGTCTTGAATACAGTTCGCTATGAGACATTCTATACTTCAGGGATCGACTACCCGCGGCTCTCGCTCCCATTTCTGGCTGCCCGCGGACACCTGACGTCATCTGAGAAATTTTGAATTTGAACTGAAAAATCCGGGTGTCAAAATCTTTTGAGCTTGGCACTGATCAGGCTTTAGTGCAGATGCAAGTGGAGTGGACTAAATTACAGAATTACAAGTTGAAAACTTCTGCGAAGAAATGGTAACAGCATTTGGTGGCAATTACATCTGGAAATATATTTCCTATTATGAACTTCCTGAAGAAAAGGAATTTTTCCCCCGGCTTGCAAGCTGCTATACGCATTTCTGTTCCGTGATTCAATGTAGATATTCGCAAGCTCGCGCTGAACAGCCTACTTCAGAAATACCATGGAAGATTTTGATAAAAAAGAAGTGTAAAGTGAGATGAAAATGTCTCTACAACAGTGTGTTAGAAATAAAGAAATGTCTCATTTTTAAGACAGTGAGATAAGCGCACGGATGTACATGTTTGCTATGACATAACCTATCATTTCATTCTCAAAAAGTTGTTATTTATTTCCTTATTGGTGTATCCTACCCAAGCGACCAGCATTATGAAGCTGAAAGCCGGATGCTGCCAGCAAGTGTCAAAAGTTTACCGACCCCTTACAGATCGTCAAAACAAACCCCCAAGCCTTTATGCTGATATTACTTTTGTTGACAGCCATGCACAGGCAATTTCCTTGTGGCGTCAAACTTGAAATTTATGTCTATAAACTACGGGAAACTAGAAAAAATACACATATGCCTAAATTATACTGATGGAACACAGAAATAATCAGCCATTTCCGAATTGTAAGTTATTGGACACCACAAAACAGTAAGTGTTGCTGGTTACAATGAACTGCTGAGTTAAAGATGATTGAACGACGAATAATATTTTCCGTCGTAATCATTCGCGTCTCATATGGGGCATGAACCACGGGCCCATTAGAGACACAGATGCAGAGTTACGTACTTATAGCCCACAAAGATGTTGACGATGACGATGATGATGATTATGATGATGACGACGACGATTTTGACAACGACGATTATTATAAAGCATACACAAATAATATTTGAACATTTAATTCCCCTCCATCAAAAGTCACACCGCATCTCCATTATGAAGACCGACCGGTTAATGGTGTTTACGGAAATAACAGCTGTTCATTCTAAGGGTCGCATGAAACTGGTAAAGACAATCGGTAGGCAGTATGCAAAGGTGTGAAAGCTAAAGCACGTAGTATGTACGGTCTGGATATACAGTAAGGATGTTCAGCAACAGAATCCCAAAACGAATTCTGGAAGGAAGTTTCGGAGGAGGAAGACCCTGCTGGAAAGCCGAGGAATGGATGCGAAAACAACGAGCGGAAGGATGCGACGTGTTCCTAATTCAAATAGAAAGCGCAGCTTCTGAGGACCAAATACCTGACAGAGAATAAGATATTCCTGCACGAATCATCTCCAACCACACCACAATCAGTAGTGCATATTCCTTCCAGTAAAGAAGGCAAAGAGCGAGAAAATGAACCAGTATGTTCGCGTATTTTCTCACCCCAGTGGCCGCGCGGCATACGGCGTGGGCCTTCGGCCGAGTGCTTGCTGGGATCGTGGGTTCGAATCCCACCGAGGGCACAGATGTTTGTCTATTATGAGTGTTTGTGTGTTGTCAGGTAGAGCTCTCTGCGATGGAATTATCACTCGTCCAGAGGAGTCCTACCGAGTGTGGTCTGTTGAACTGAGTGTGCTCTAGAAACCTCCAAAAGGAGGCGGTCTAGGCCCGATTTGGGCTGTTGCGCCAAAGGAAGGGACGTGCGCGTACGTGCATGTGATTGAACGAGCGTGTTGGCACCACCAACTCGACACTTCGCCCACAGAACACACAAAGTGGTATACCATATCATTCGATGCCCAGTCAATTCTATCTTCTATTATTCAGTAACGTTCTTTGTAACTCAAAATACAAATTCCAGGCTCTAATGATAGGGCGGCACGAAGGGGTGCTGATAAGTCTTTGGCTTTGCAAAGAAGGCAACGAGCTACAGGTTTGACATACGTACTTTATTCAACATACTCCCCCCTGAGCTCAACATACTTCTTACTTCGCTGCCCCAGCTTCTTCAAACCATCCACATAGAATGCTGAAGGTTGGTCTGCAATCCAGTCGTCTGCAGCGGGCATGGCATCCTCAATGGCTGAAAATGTCGTTCCCTTCAGATGTTTTTTTCAAATCTGGGAACAAACGGTAGTCTGAAGGGGCCAGATCAGATGAATAGGCAGGGTGTTTCAGCACTTCAAACTGCAAATCATCCAACTTCTGCTGTGCGATTGCTGCCGTGTGTGAGGAAGCGTTGACCTGGAGGAACAACACTCCTTGTGAGAGCTTCCTCGACCGTTTGGAGACCAGTGCCGGCTTCACTTTGTCCAAGAGATGTGTAGTAGCTTGCTATTATTGTTGCACCCTTTTCGAAGTAGTGAACCAGCAGTATCCCATCTTTGTCCCAGAAAATAGAAGCCATCAGCTTGGAGGCTGACTTCTGTGTTCGAAACTTTCTTGGGAGAGGTGAATCACTGTCCCCACTTCTTTGATTGTTCTTTTGTCTCTGAATCATACAAATATATCCACGTTTCATCCGTTGTCACAAGTCGAGCCAAGAAACCTGCTGTATTCCGTCTAAATTGCTCAAGAATTGTCCGTGAAGCCACAACACGATCACGCTTCTGATTCGCATTGAAACATTTTGGCACCCATTCGGCAGAGAGCTTCCTCATGTCCAACACATCATGGATGATGTACCCTACACGTTTCCGAGATATCTCCAGAGCCTGTGCTATCTTTTTGGCTGAAACTCTCCGATCTGCCAAGATCTTGCTGTGAACGATATCCACATTTTCAGGCACACTGACCAAAAGTGGCCTTCCTGGATGGTCTTCATCTTCAGTGCCGAAATGTCCTGTCTTAAATCGAGCAACCCATTTTTTAACTGTCGAGTAGGAAGGAACTTTTTCACCTAATGTGACATATAACCATAAATTTCTTTCGACGATTTCCCTTGGCGGAAGAGAAATTTCATCACCGCTCTGCTCTCTTTTGTCGTAAACTCTGCATCAGGGGCTGCTCTCTTCACTTCAGATCTGAAAAACAAAAGCTCTAAACAACCAACAACGATGAAATTTGGAACCAAATCAATTAAAAGTACCTACTGCCATCCGATATAGGCGTCATTTTTCTAGAAATGGAGGAAGTGGTGAAAGCCAAACACTTATCGGCATCCCCTCGTAATAAACGAATTGGAAGGCACGTGGAAAGAAGCGGACGTCGACTTATTCAAGATACAATCCCAGAATATGGCCGCAGGGAAGCGGGGTGGGGGGAGCGAACTACGAAAACCATTAAAAAATCTCATTCACAACAGCCGGTCTCTGGTCCCAAGAAAGCCAGCCCCCCAATGGGCCATTCGATTAACCAATCACAGGGTATTATTTGTACAAGATAATAATACGAACGCGTAGCGGATAGGTCTAGTCTCTCCGTTCGTCAGCATGTTTTTATCACTATCTCTGTCTGTAGTGTACGTCAAAACCAGTGACATACACAAAATACCAAAGTATGCGTTTGGAACACATGTTTGTTCAAATTTCATTTCATACGTCCGCTCATGTTTAATACATCGAGAACTAACAAAATCTAAATTTCCATCCGCTCTTTATTTGGCCTAGCCAGTTAGGACTTACCTTACTAAGTTCCTCATCGTTGTTTGCCATACGCTTTCAATAAAGTACACAGGTATGAAAACTGCTGTAATTATATCAGCACGGTATGAAGCACAGTTACCCCTGTCTTGGTAATCCGTCATACGACTGAACTCAAATATGAGCTGAGTCGACCCTACGTGTTGGCTCCACCTAACAAACTGTCCTCAGCATAGAAGAAAACCCCGTCGCACGTAATGACTTTAAGCTATGCCTCCCATTCCTATTTTGTCATTTTACTTTCCTTCTCCCCTTAATTACCTTAATAGAGGAAGATAAATTGTAGTATATAAGCCTACGGGAAGTTTTAGTCAGGCAAGCGGACTGTCACGAGTCCACGAGCTTCTGCTTACATTCGAGAAAGAATATCCATACAGATGAGCAAAAGAAACTAAAGACTTAATAATTTGCTTCGCAGTTTACGTCACAGCAGGGTATACAAGTATGTCTAATACTTTGTCTCGCGTGCCGTGTGCCCATTTCCTGTGTTTCTAACACAAAAGTAAAACTACGATGGAACAGCTGGCACAGAGAAATGTTAAGGGGAGGAGGTTCCCCAAATATCAGGCAAAGGATAACAGTTAACATGAAGTAAAAGAAATTTTCAGTTCTGTTCCTTTCAGAAAGAAATTTTCCTTATCATCATCATCATCGAGTTACTGAACTTGGTTGGATGTGCTGAAATAGGGCCTACGTCACGACGTATTTTGTAACGTAGCTATTAATGTATACACATCCAGTTAATAAATCCAAGTGCGAACGCATAAGTATCTAGGAAATTGGTCAATCAGTACTGCTTCTGACTGCTTGGTCTTCCATAGTCACTCTAAGTACGCAGATGGCACAATTCATTATTCACTAATGGTCTTAAAATCCTGTTTGCCAGCACACAGGCCGACTTCGTATTCAGCATCCTCAGAAGCTCACCCAGTGTGTGTATCTTTGCTTTTCGATTTCAATAGCGCTGTTTCTTTTTTTGTCCTCTCTCTGTTTGGATAAATTCTTCTTCTTCTCCTCCTCCTCCTCCTCCTCCTCCTCCTGTTCTTGTTCTTGTTCTTCTCCTCCTCCTCCTCTTGTTCTTGTTCTTCTCCTCCTCCTCCTCCTCTTGTTCTTCTCCTTGTTGTTGTTGTTCTTCTTCTTCTTCGTCTCCTCCTCCTCCTCTTGTTCTTCTTGTTCTTCTTCTTCTTCTTCTTCTTCTTCTTCTTCTTCTTTAGCCGTTGTCTATTTGGCCCCCTAGCATGTTCCAATCCAGACATAACTTCTAAAACTACAAATATTTTAGACATTTGATAGCATTCCATGGGCGAAGGAATGGCCCATTCTGTAGACGTCAATCTACACAGGACAACACAAACAGGGAAAAGAGTGGAAACAGTGGTGCCGGGATTCGAAACCATGAGGGTAGTGTTCGGTTATAGCGGTCAAAGACAGTATGCGCCTTAGACCGCGCGGCCACTGTGAGCGGCTTGCTTACTCCCCCCCCGTCCATTCAGAATGTTTCGCTAAACAAGCCACTGGTATATTAATTTTGAAACTATCTTAGTGTTGCGATCTTGATCTGATGGCCGATAAAATTGCATTTTATCACTTAATATTTTGGCGTCAATAGCGAAGCCGCAAGGAATAGGATAGGTGCATGGGCATCAGAGGCCAGAGCCAAGCCTTTAGATTTGCGCCCCCTTCATTAAATATTGATAACCATTCGAGTTTTTTGGGATGCGAGACTGCATTGATTAGTAAATTTACCAACATTACAGAAGAGTTTACTGTCTCCATCGTCAGGGCCCATGTAGTCCAGTGGTTTCTCGGGCCCTGAAAATGGTGGCAGCAAGCACCTCCGTAACTTTGGTAACTATTTACCAAGCGATATGGCCTCCTACTCAGAAGACTTGAATCTTCATTAACACAGCTGTGTGAACCTCAAAACTCGCAAGGTTAGATATGCTAATGTAGAGCCCCAATATTGCATTTTGTGTGTGTGTGAGTGTGTGTGTGTGTGTGAGAGAGAGAGAGAGAGTGTGTGTGTGTGTGTGTGTGTGTGTGTGTGTGTGTGTGTGTGTGTAACCTTCAACGCCATTTCTAACATTTAGGCATATCTTAATCTTGTGGTTTGAAAAATAAGTCTAATTAGTTAACTGGAAGTAGTGACAATTATTATTACTCATAAATCTAAACTTTTATTAATTTCATAATATATACTGGCAAATAAAATTCCATTAATACTTACACTTGTCTGATTTTGATCTGGAAATTGTGCAAATAAGCTGTTTCACATTAAGTTTCTCAACAACGTAAGTTGCTCTTGACAGAATTGAAAGCCCAACAAGTCTTTCTTGTATCATGGTTAACCATAAATATAATTTTACCAATTTTGGTGTGGAAAGGGTTGCTTACTACTTGCCACAGACACAGGGATTGTCAAGAGAACACATAAAACAATAAATCCATTTATAGCACAATCTGCCATCTTTCTCTACGTGCTGCATATACATTTCAATATATCTTGGCTGGTGAACGTTCCACAACACTTCTCATAACGAATTGTAAACCACTAAGCTAATCTGCAGCATCAGTATCTTTGTCATCATCCCATTGTAAATCATTTTATACTTTCAATAAATGTTGCACAGTTCTGTTCATTGTTACTCTCCACATATTTTGATGGTACATAAAGTAACCATTAACCCTTAAAGAAGAAGCGTGAACTGTTTCATTTAAAGACCCAGTCCGTACTGCGCAGTAAACACTTTTCATCTCGGTTATAAAAAACCAATCAGTTTATGTCTCTGCTTGTTCTGAGATAAATACAAAACACATAAATACAGTGTGGGCAGAACGTACAATTTTTGACTGTTAAACCTGTTGGCAGGTCAAGTAACCAGTAGGTTTTAATGGGTTCCGCTTTAAAAGGTTAATTATCTAGAAAATCGATAGCGCGTACTGGAAAAATCTTTGATATAAAAATGTATTTCATTCACTCTCTAAAACTTCTGCTAAATAATTTCTTCGCCCCCATAAATATTTAACTAATTACGTTAGAAAAATGCATATAAACGCATGCAGGTCGGTTATTTTTGGTCAGAAGATCCAAAACAGGAATGTGTCAACAATTTTCATTAAAATCCGCCAACATCAAGATTCATAAAAATAAAATCCCTTCATCCCCACTTGTTTCCTGTGTACAAAGATATATGTTGACGGAGCCGGAAAGACGGGCGGACGGACAGGCGGAGCAATTTTAGTACCCCCTCTGCAGGTATGACAACGTGCCCCAAACGGCGGAATCGTGATCAGTTTTTTTTTGTTCGTGTCTCAATAAAGTATACGTTTTGGATCATCTGTGTCTCTCAACCATCCGTGCAGCCCCCCTCTCCCACAATTAACCCGGATAATCGACAGTACACTGTATATGACTCGATGATACGTAAATGTGAAACTACATTTTAATGCAGCGCCAGGCGGAAGGCTGAGAAACCCTAGCCTGTGGAAGCAGATTGGGACGCAGCCCACGACGAACACCAGGCACAGCGGCGCTCCATCGATCTATTGCGAACGCCGTACCAGCTACCTTCGCGACTATTGTTGGGCAACCCCCCTCTTGCCTTCAAAGATCAGATCGTTCCCCTTTCCTCCGATTCTGCCACAACATAATCGTGTTTTCACGGTCAGCCTTCACCGCACAGTCTTATGTACCGTACCTTACTGCGCGCTTCTATGCTATAATGCCATAGTTATCGATCTGTTAACTATTTAACAACACTACTTCACTTCAAAGGTTATATAGCGTCGAATTACCTTTCCAGTTTCTTCAGTCGATCACAACTTCTTCCTTTTAATATTACTATTATATAGCTACATGTTTCGGCCTATAAGTGGCCATCACCAGGCATACAAACATAAAATATAAAAGAAAAAGGTTAAGGTGGAGGCCTCCCCCTTTTACGTGGAAGTGAGTAGTTACAGAGTTTTGCAAGTACTGTATGTGTAAATTATCCAAAAAAAAGGTACACAATATCTATTATTCCCTATATGGGAATAATATAGTAAACAGTAGGCTGTCTTATTTCTACTTGTTTTCTTGGAGCCGGATTACTGTGTGTGCAGGCCATTTTTCGTTTCACTAAAACTCATAAAACTCGTTAAAATTTGTGTTAAAATATCATAAAACCCTTAAAAACCTCGTTAAAAGGTGGAGTATTGGACCACTTCCTCCCTTTGCAGTTTGTGTGCGGCTGCTTTCCTACTGAGGGCTGTTCTTAGAAAGCCTCTTTTCGAACGCCCTCTGCGGGTAATAGCGGTTGTGTGCCTCTGCGTGTTGTTATGTTCTTATATTTCCTTCTTGTTGACCTCCCTCGTTACGAAGGTACATTCTTGTGCATTCGTATGTAGTTCATGCCGCGAGCCCCTGCTGGCGTTGCTGGCTGTAAGGTCTGCCCACTACTGTGAAAAAACTGGAATAGTATTATACAAACACAACGGGACGGGAAATTTAAAAATCGAATTACCTTTCCTAGTGGTTTATCAAACGACCCTGTCAACACCTGAGGTTATATAAACTCGAATGGTCAAGTGATACGGGAATAATGAATCGGCAAGGACGTGGAAAAAAACGGTCGTGGGTTAATGTACGGTAATATCCCGGAATTTGCCAGAAGGAACTGAGGGATATCACGAAAAAACATTTAAAATGCCCCAAATCAATGCCGAGTTTGGAGCCCGGGACCTCTCCGTTACGAAGCAGTATTACTGACCACTATATCGGCGCGTTAGATTCGAATGACATACGCATATGATCAGGAAATATGGGTGAGAACTTGGAAAGTGACGAAAGTTTCCTATTTCAAAGTAGGTCTACCGTCCCGACGGAATGCAAACTGGTGGAGAATACGGGAGAAATTGAAGCTCTGTTTAACTGTTGCTGCGTGGTTACTAAACGTGACGCTCCAGCCACAGTTGTTATAAAACACAAAGACCTGTGCCCAACCCGCAATGATGATGTCCTTTGTGCTTTAAATACGGAAGAGGCTACAAAGTATATGGAGGAGTGGAGATGCAGCTCCACACATTCATAGCGTCGGCAATATATGCAGGTGTATTATCAACGTCACTTTACGGCCGCTTTACCTCCATTACAAAAGAAGGCTGGAATGGTCTCAGAGTCGGTGTGGACACGGTAGCGAATAAAGAAAGCTTTCACCCTGTTGAAAATCGAACCCCTGTCGCGTAGTCAACTTATTGACAAAGCCATCCCTGTCTATACTTAGGCGTAACCCGCTGTTTGAGGACTACGAAATGAATTATGTCTTGTGCATGTCATAGTAATTTCGTAATACCAACGTGTAGACACTAACGTGGGCTTTGTGCTAGAAGATTTTCACAGCTGTTATATATGACTTCTCTACGTACAAACACGAAGCTATGTTCCACACTATAGATGGTGCTTATTCTGAATTTCTTAAAATATTGCAGTTTATTACAATCAATACTTGCTTGTAATTGGCCGAATAACTCATGCTAGCTCCATTGTTAAATATGACACGGCTCCCATTTATTAAGTTGACTTCAAAGCAATAACAGTCTCCAGGCTTTTCCTTTTCTGTTTTTCACACTGCTGTTTACAGCCGACTCAAGCACCGGCCACAGATACACCTACAAAAATCGTGCAACAAAACGTATCTAAGTATGTCTGTCCTAAAATGCAATGCTCTAGCACTACCCACCTTTCGTGTGTACGGACCAATTGGTCTATCGGAAGGCCTATATAGACGTGGACATTATCGGAAGTTACCAGAAATGTCGAGAAGTGTATATATTTCTACACCTAGACCGGTCAACATAATTTGCACGACGAACACTAACAACATATTGGGTGATACCGGGAGCATGTTTTTGTTTTAGACTAGTACTGCTTCATACATATACAACTAAACCCTTACAGTTGACTATTTGTCTCAATTTTGTAAATTAATTTTTTAAAAAATAGTTTTTAAATATTCCGTTTTACTTCTTATAACAACATTGACATTTTAATATTTACTGTAGTTTTAACATTTACTTAGTCTCTCTATATAATTTTGCTAATTGGTTTATGGAGAGTAAAGGCTGGGATTGTCGGATAGGTCTGGTAATTCCGGATACACCTGTCTAGGCGGTACTGGTGCTGTAATTTTGCAAGAACAGATCTCTTTCCTACAACATATAAGGTTTCCAGTTTATAGTTTCTGTCACGGCCTGATTATGGCTCTTTTCTGAGCCGAAACTAGTTGCCAAGTGAAAACGTGTGATGAACAACTTGTTGGGTCGGACTGAAGAACTAAAATAAATATATACTCATAATATATTTGGATTTGCGTCTGCTTTTAGTTACGCCCGCACGCGGGGCGCGCTGGTATTTCTAGAAAAGATACTGCGAGACTAAGCGAATTTTGGTCCACGCCATGGCTATGGCTGTCAGTTGCCGGGCTCGAATCTGGGCCATTCCACTTGACATTTGTGGTGGATATAGCAACACGGGGACAGGTTTTTCACAGAGCTTTTCTATTTTCTCCTGTCAGTATATTTCATGAAGGCCCCACACTCATCATGTTAGAATTAGTCTTGTAAAAAGGATAAGTGGGTGAAGCCTGGAAACTTTCAAGAATAGCAATGCTTTCTCGGATATCAGGGGACCATTGGGCAGAGAAGTGCTTTCGCGTTGTGTTTAAGTGAATTTTAATAAGTGGCTAGTAGATTAAAGTAGTAGCTTAACACCATGGTCAAAGGTCATATCACTAATACGTACCAGGCAGAGTAATCAGTAAAAATGTTTACATGGAGAATATTGTGAGGCTGAGTGAATGGGTTTTGATAAATTGCTAATAGTTGAAAATGTGTAACCCTGCAGCCCTGATATCAAGAGCAAAAGCCAGACAAGAAAACAAAAAAACCCTGCGTACTCACTTGATTCTCTGCAGCTTCTGCCGTAGCGGAGTGGTGGTGTCTACTCCGTAGCAGTGTTTCATATCGACAGCATGAACAGCATTTTGACAGCGTGTCTTCAATTCGCTTCAACGCCACATTCTAGACCCTGGCCTACCCGTGAGATACGCTTAATTAGTGCATGTCTCTTCCAGAAGTACATACTCTGACGCAGTACCTGAAGCCGCCTACCCGCAGACACTTCGAATCAATTTCAAAGTCAAATCAATACCTCTGTAATAGAAAATACAAGCACGTAATATGTTTCAATAGAGCAGACAAAGAGTAAAATCAATGTTTCAGATAGAACGTTGCCACTGAATATGTATCCCTGCTTCCTATCTGGAAAGACCTGGGTTCGATCCACAGTTCGAGACCGGC
Organism: Coptotermes formosanus; assembly: GCA_013340265.1. NCBI lineage: Eukaryota > Metazoa > Arthropoda > Insecta > Blattodea > Rhinotermitidae > Coptotermes > Coptotermes formosanus. The sequence goes on along the minus strand of BLKM01003281.1, from coordinate 3,970,392 downwards.
TATTACAGTACTTCGGTAGTGTATCAAAAAGGGGCAACAACCGCTCGCTTCCAGAGTCTTCCTCGTTCAACGTAAGTGCCTTTCTACGTGACACTAGGCATTGACACATCGCCGTTAAATAACAAACTTCCTAGGGATACACGAGTCCAGCATCACTAAAAAGGAATGCTAAGCTGTGACATCTGTAAGACTGGAATTGCTCTTACGAGAAATCAGGGCCGCTTGCTGAACAACAAACCATACACACATGCAGCCGAATAAGTAGTTCCGGACGGAATTCATAAAGCCTACTTTCCTACTATAGGCCTGCCTATAGATTATCGTTAAGACTGGTCCGTGATTTCATCAATATTAATTACCCGGTGAGGTCCCTTTTCTGTGACAAAAAATTTTAAAGTAATTACTTAATCAGAAGTCTATCCTGTGGCCTATGTTTTTATACACAGTAATAGCGCGCAGTAAAATTTCTGCTGAGTAATTTGTTTCCCCACAATTTAGCAACGGCGATATAATCTATCATTATGCTTTCTCGACCGGGAGAATTGTTTGTATGGATTTCCCCCTGTGGCAAGATGCCTGGAAGAATGCACTAAGTTCTCATTGCCGTTTTTTTCCATTTCACAAGCTCACGTTCCGCTCTGTTCTTTGTGATAGTAAGAAATTAAAAATTACGGGGTTGGGGTGGAATCCAATGCCATAATATCCACATAAGTTTCCTGAATGTCGGTGAAAGGGTTGGAAAATTGATGTGAAGGACAAACACATGGTATTCTCATCAGCCTATATTTTTTTCCTTCCAAGAACGTACATTAAGTTAAAAATCACCCTTCAGTGTGTTCCTGCGAGGTCTTGCTCGGCAGCATCCACTTTAAAAGTGACTGTTACCCTCTTTTGCAGTACTATACTGTACTATGCTATAGATAAATGAGTGAAGACAAAAGCAAAATTATTTCGAATACTACAAGCAGTGTAAATCCTACTGAAATTTGGAAGCGAAAAACCTGATGTTTCCTATCTTTAGGTACAACTTTCACACATAATCTTTCCACTGCTCCTCTCATGTATATTACTGTACTCCACAGACCTTGAGACACACCTGAAATCACGGCTTTACTAACATGAATGCTATGTATGCTTTCCGGCAAACGTCAAGGCCATAATTGAAACTGATAACCAAGTAGGTTGGTGTAAGGGCAATGCACCAGACTAGCAGCAAGCAAGTTCCCAGGATACCAATTTTGTTTTCCATTTTTTTACACCCTCCAACCAAATATTTGGATAGTACCCCAATTAGGTCATGGCTAATTCTTAGCAAATCATTTCCACTTCATTATTTAGTAAGCATTCTGTCATCAATGCTGCATATTCTGAAGTAATGACAGCGTCCTAATATACAACAGAAATAAAAATATCAACTGAAACAAAGGCACTTCTTACTTCTGCATACTCCTGCTACCTTGTGGTCTATTCATTAACTACTAAGAACTGTTACTTGCCACAACAGCAACTGTTGTACTTTTTGTACACGAAACCCACCTGAAAAATGCAACCACATACACAAGGCAACTTATTCTGGTACAGCATAACTAACCTACCACCAGTCTTATTGCAATGTGTATGGTACACTGTCTTATCTGACGACTTGGTCACATATTGCAACCAACAAACAACATAGATCAAAAAGAAAATTTATTCAATGCACAAAATCTTCAATTCCTTGAAGGAAATCAGCCACGACCAACCTTGTTTTCTTCTCTTTATTTTAAGATTACTGGGCTACCGGTTTCGGCTAAATACAGCCATCATCAGGCTCCACAAAAAACATGAATACATGAAACTCTACTCAGCTTAGAAGGAGGCGGCCTTCCTCTTTTACAACATGGTTAAAATTATACAAGGTAAAAGCCTTGTATACATATAGCATAGAAAGATAAAATACATATAAAATAAAAAGGCACAAAATGTTAAAAGTATTTATCATGCGTCGACCACAGAGTACGTATATATATAGTATGTCTTGACGGTGCTAATAGTTTCCGTCTACGCCTGTGGGAGAAAGTTTCTTGCACATTCTTGTATCTCTGTATGTTGTGTGTTTAACCTTTCTGAGGTTTTTTCTTTTTATGGCTCCACAGTTATGTCACAAGTGTGGTGTTTATTAGCTTTTTCTTACGAATTCTGTGCAAAATTAGTATGCTGTGGCTACACGTACATGCATGGTGAAGCTGCTTTATACCACCACTGTAGAATCCAGTACTTTTGATGAACACCGTGTTTTGTTGTTGTACTGTGAAACCTCCGTGGCTTATGGTCTGTTTTGGCACTGAACTAGCGCTTGTATTTTTCTTGCTATGCTTCAAACAACCTACTGTCAGTAGAAGAGCACAATTTTTATTGCAAATTTGGGTAAACAAGTGAAGGACAAAATTACGTCACAGACATATGTTAACATCATATTTTTCCATTGCTTGAATCTGCATAAATGTCCAATGTATTAACACAGTGATACGTGAACAATGCCCATTATGGTCCACATTATGGTCCACAAATACGTAAGATCACTAATTTATTTAGAAAAACTAACTTACAAATTATGTTCCATAGTGCCAACACTATATACAGTATCTTCAGACCTGTGTCCACTAGAACTGACAACGAACACACAAGATGTGGCATCCACAAATTGACATGTTCTATGCGTAAACATACGTATGTTGGTCAAACCGGACGAAACCTACGACAAAGGTACCTTGAACACATTAGATATATAAAAAACGATGACCCACAATCAGCATATGCCGTTCACATACTGAACAACAGACATGAATATGGGGATATCAACAGTATGTCTTTAGTCAACTATGTTAAAAAGGGCCCCTCAATGAACACATCTGAACAGTTTTACATCCAGTTATATGCATTAAACAACAAGCTAGTACACGAACAATATCCAGGAGAATACAACCTTCTGTTTCAACTCCTAAACAACTTCCTGTTACACCATAACCATGTGACCTGAGAACTGTATAGCTGCCCTACACGTACAAACTTAGTGCGTGTATGCCCACCTAACGTAACACACCTTGCCACTGACAGTAACACAGGTATGTACGGTATCGTCTCTGCAACTGTCTATCCATCTGCACTTCATATTATTATAATAGATACTATGAGAGCAAATGCGTATACATTGACTATCGTTCATAGGAATTTATTTATACTGTATATGGTGACCATGTAATACAACGTTAACAGGATACTATTATATCTTTCAGTGCACTCCAAAAACCGCACCATACTGATGCAAAACACATCTTTTTAACCAAGTTTTATTCGTCGTCTTAAGAAGACAAGTTTTAATGGCATTTTATCAACACAATGGATGCATTTTAAGTTGTAACTAACATCTGTTATCATACAGTGGTAGTGCGCGTGATTAGTGACTGCGACTCCCTGAGGATGAACCCTGCGATGGTTCGAAACATGTTGGAGCATTTTTCTGAACAATTTAATGTGAATAAAGTGCATTAGTTGGTTTGTGATAATTTATATCTACAACAATGCACGGTGTGAATATTAAAAAAAAAAGTGGGTTTCATGTATTCAGTTCACTACATTCCATGGTTGGGTAAATTATTTTATTGAAATAATGTGTTTAATTTAGTGCAGAACACATAGGTTTTAGAGCTACAGAGTAGGACTATCTGCATGATAGGAAAGATGCTTTGCACAATACTGGTTAGTTAAATCATACACTGGGGCTGGGGGGGCAGGGACACCACAGAAAACAGTAAGCGGCAGTCAGGGCCAAGCACGTGGAAGAGGAGATAGGCCCATGGGAAATGTAGGCCCAGCCCACAGACCAGATCAGCAGACAAGCTAGAGGCTGGGCTCCATCCCAAGAACATGCAACAGGGAAGATGGGTTCATATAAGCAAGTCATAGAAGCATCTCATTCCTACGGTAGAAACAGAAGGCTTTTTCAAAAAAGAATCCTTCACTTAGCTTACTCCTGTTTTTCTGGCCTCCTATTCTATTGAACTTACTTCATCCTTCCTTCAATACAGATAAAGGCAATGCTGTCCCTCAGCACACTATGAAATCAGTGGAGGGAGAGTACTACAGTTCCATTCATTCTTAACTGCCAGCACCAGATGGAAATGAGTGGTCAGCTTAATGCCCCAGACCCTTTAGCCTGGTAAAAGGCACACAGTACTCATCAAAGATAAGCCTGGTTGAGTCCCAAGCTTCTCTCAATATTTCATATCCCGTAATATATGTAAAATATGAACACATCTGTTTATTTTTAGTTCCTTTAATCATAAAGTCAGTAGCTAAGACTATGTGGTGTAAAATGGTGGGAACACTCATTAGTTTAAAAGGATGCAATAGGAAGCAACTTTGACCAAATCTCAGGAGTCATTTGAGGTAGGGGATTGAGAAAAACCATGACATACTTCAGTCACAATAGTCGGTGTCCCAGTCAAGATTCTAACAAAACATCCCCCATATACCAACAGCACTAACACTGAGTATGAAGGCCTGTGATACTGTTCCAGTCCTAGATCACTATGCACACATCAAATATGTATGTGCCAACAACAGGTTCGGACAGCAAAATATAATCTTACAGAAGACAGGGCTAGGGATGTTCTGCACTGTGTTGGAACTGCAATGATAGATGATTCCTACAATATACACCTTGATGTATCTTGTCCACTCTTATGACTGAATAACTTATCACACACAACAGGGTGATGCAAACACTTTCCAGTATGTAAATGCTGGTGCTTCTTCAGAAAACACCTACTAATAAACGACCTGTCACACACATCTCAGGGGTATGGACACTCACCTGTATGTTTGTGTAGATGTGTCTTCAGGACACTCTTATTACTGAATGATTTAGTGCACACGTAACAGTTAAATGGCCTCTCCCCACTATGCGCCCGTTCATGTGCCTTCAAGTTACTCTTGTCACTGAATGATTTACTGCACATGTTACAGACATATGGGCGCTCCCCAGTATGTACACGCTGATGTCTCTTCAGATCACTCTTACTAGTAAATGACTTACTGCAAACATGACAGTCATATGGACGCTCCCCACTATGTATTAGCTGATGTTTCTTCAGAATACTCTTTTTGCTGAATGACTTATTACACTCATCACAGTGATATGCATGCTCCCCACTATGTACGTGTTGATGTGTGTTCAGATCACACTGCCTATTGAATGACTTATTACACACATCACAGCTAAACTGGTGCTCCCCAGTATGTATCAGTTGATGCGTCCTCAGAGTGCCCATATTATTGAACGACTTATTACACACATCACAAGGAAATGGACGCTCCCCACTATGTATGTACTGATGTGTCTTCAGAACACTCTTCCTTTTGAATGACTTATTACATACATTACAGGAAAATGGACGCCCACCACTATGTATGTTATGTTCATGCCTCTTCAAATTACTCTTACTGTTAAAGGACTCATTACAAACATCACAGTAAAATGGACGCTCACCACTATGTATTACTCGATGTTTGTTCAGATTACACTTTTTACTGAATGACTTATTACACACACCACAGTGATATGGACATGCCCCACCATGTATGTGTTGATGTGCCTTGAGATCACTCTTACTACTGAATGACTCATTACACATACCACAGGTATGTGGCTTCTCTGTATTAGGTACACACTGATGACTCTTCAGTGTAGATTCAAGGGCAAATGTTTCATGACATATGTCACAGTAGACTAGGCACTCTTCACTATGTATGAATTTATGTTCCTGCAGAGTACACTGGTAAAGAAATGAGAAAAATATTGTCAATTTTAACATAGAGAAAAAGGAGTCTGAAAGCAAAATATAAAGCATATAACACAGTTACTATCATATTACACGAATTTTGACCACATTAACCTTTTAAAGCCTAGTGGTAACTTTACATACTAACAGGTTTAACATTAAAAAATTCTACATGGTGCCCACATGGCGTTTATGTGTTTTGTACGGCTCTCAGAACAAACAGCAACTTTTTGCCTTATAAAATATTAAGAGACTGGTTTTTATGCCCGAAGTGGAGAGTGTTTACAGCGCGGTAAGCACTAAATCCTTATATAAAACAGATATGCTTCGTCTTTAAAGTTAATGCATGGAACAGAGAGATGATCAGATGCCTCCTAAGTGCAACAGCAGCTGAAATAAGGTCTTGAAATACAGGTGGCAAAAACAAAGAGAAATGAGAGCAACAAAAAGTTAAGGAGAACTGCAACATGCATTCAAATATAAATAAATAAACAAATAAATAACTAAATAATAGGATAAGTTGATACCTTTTAAGAATGAAGAAAGACAGAAACAACAGTACCGTTTTGAATGTGACAATAAGAGGAAAAAAACCCATGATGTGGTAGTGGTGTTGCCGGTTATAATGGGTTTACTAATGCGCAAACTGCTGAGAATATTCAGACCCATGCAACAGTCAGACCACATGTTTTGATGGCATGCTTGCAAAAGTGTCACCTCACTAATACAAGACTTAAAACAGATAAAGGCACCTTGTAGATTGGTATCTCTGATAGCATCATGAACAGCCTCATTGCCATGGATACCTACATAACCTGGTGTCCAGTATAAGGCTACATCAAACGCCATTTAAAAAGAGACAACTCATGCACAGATTTAGCACAAAGTTACAGTTCGGGGCATTGTGGGCCTTGAATTGACTTCAGGAAATCAGAACACATTACAACCTGCTGTGGAAGAAAATCAGCCAAAGTTATGACTGACTTGCAGAGGACAAAGAACTCCACAGAAAAAAAAATCTCAAAGAGTCAGTCAAAATTTAAAGGCCTGCTCATTCAGATCATCTATGAAAATGTGCGACATGATTACTATGACCACATTTCTGAGAACAAGAAGGGATATGAAGATGTACACATCTTGGAGAGGTCATGTAGACAATCATGCACTGTGGACTAACTCATGTCTCAGGGAATACACACCCCTGTAGTGAGGCCCATATTACCCATGCTACCAGTGTGGGGGCCTAATGTCAAATAAAAACCAGCAGGAGTGACCTTATCAAACTGCAAAAGCTGGCCTGCGTAAGTCCCGTGACAGACGCTAGCTCAACACCTCTCCACCTGCAGAATGAGACAGACGCAGTCTCCAAAATGCTTTTTTAATAAACCTGAACACTGGACCATGTCCAAAACGTTTGGTCACATTCATTATACATTTCAAAGTTTACTGAAATGTTCTGGGTTTGATTCCAACTGTTAACACCAATCTCTAAAAAATATAACAAAATTTTATCAGGAAGTCAAATTGATCAAATGAATATTTTGGGGAAGAGAGAAAAATTCTGAAATGTCTTGTATACCAAACACAATCTACAAAATGGATACTGTCCAACAAACTGTTAAGAACTTAATTAATGGATCAATAAACAGCAATAAAACACAATACACAGTGGCAAATCATCACTGGCATTCGCAAAGAACGATAGTTTATCAGCTAGAGATATACCACACATCAATAATCTCTACATTGGCAATAACAATATAAGTCACCAAATGCACTAAAGTTATTACCTTAGGTTATTGTTTTTGTTTGTAATCAAGGTGGTTGAGCCAAGGACCCAAGTAAGAGACTGCCACTTAAGTTAGTCCACTGTATCTGTATAAGGAATCAACTTCCAAAAGGTCACAGACAATGGACAATGTCTTAACAGTCACATAATTAGTCAACCACAGCAGAAAACCTCAACAGATTCAACAGTTATCCTGTTACAGATCCTTAAGAGTAATGACAACTCAGTCCTCTTGTACCAAAAGCTCTTGGAAAATGTATGAGGAATTCAGTGTAGTGATGCATTATTGCAAAGGATGGGCGAAGACGCAATGCAAGATTTCTGCTGCATAACGTGCCTTGAACACCCGCAAAACTACACACTTAATTTCATGAATGTTAAAAGTGTCTTAAGATAGAATGTAAGTGGTGTTACCACACAACAATGTAGAACAAAATGGTCCTCCTGAGACAGCATAGCAAGAAGGCCCAAAATACATTTAGCACAGTGGGTTTGTTCCATGTGGACAAACTGACTGGCAGACACAGATGATTAAGTTATTATCCAATCCCATACATCTGAGGAATTTGCTTAGTAATGAATATACCACACAGAACTCACCTCACTTTCAGACTTTACAGCTGCAAATACCATTGGCATGGGATACTCCTCTTCTTCATCTGTGTCCTCCTCTACTTTTATATCTACCACTAGATTTTCCTCATGTGATGATGTTAGCCATGTCTTGCTACATGAACCAGGCTCAGCTTTTACTAAATCCATGCAGCTCTGTAAAACCACAGTAACATTAGCAACCATTACTGTGTTCCCCCATATCACAAAATATGATACAGTTTCGAGAATTGAGGTTCTCACAACAGTGTCGCTAAAGATTAAAGTCTTCTGGGATGTTGCGCCTACATGTCAACCATTTCAAGATGCTTGCCCCCTCCACCCTGTGGGCATAACAAGATGAGTGGCAGGTATTCTTGGTACTCTTCTTGGACTAAGCTGACATGCAGGCAGCAAGGATCTCTACATTTCCATCTATACACCAGTCTATATGGCAACACATCTCAGAAGACTGAAATCTTTAGGTTACGGCACTTTCTCTTTGGGTGACATGTATGGCAACCAGTCTCATCTCTTCAGAAGTAAGAACAGATTCATTTGGATACAGGAATGGCACACACAACTGAAAACAAAGGTCCTACAAAACATGGGGAACTATTTACCATCCCACACTGTACAACACTTGAATCTTCTGAACACACTTTTGTTAGAACCACTTCACACTGCACAGAACATGTAACAGCTGAAGCGACTGGCAAAAATTTGTTAACAAAAAAGAAAAAAAAGCAGGGTCCAGACGAAAACATACATAAAAAGAACACTTGACAAGGATATTAAAGAACTGGACCCAAGAAAAGCGCATAAGTATTTAGGGACAAAAGGCAGCCATGACATACAGCATAAAAATGAGAAAGAAAAGTTGAAGAAGGAATGCTTGAAGAGACTGAGATTAGTTTTGAACACAGAATTAAGTGCAAAAAATTAAATACAAGCAATTGGAGCATTGGCAGTACCAGTACTTAGATACAGCTTTGGAATTATTAATTGGCACCAAGAAGAATTGTTGAAAACTGGATAGGAAAACACGAAAACTGCTAAACATCCATGGACAGCATCACCCAAAGGCAGACGCAGATGGCTTGTATGTTTCCAGAAAATAAGGAGGAAGTGGGGTGATGCAGTCAGAAGAAGCCTACAAAAGAGAAATTACAAGTGATGGAAAATGCAGACAGCACTGAAGATACACTAATACAAATTGTCAGAATGCACCAAAACACCAGTAAATCAGCACGGTACAGACAGCTAGAAGCCTCAAAACAGAAATGCAGAAAAGAACAAGACAAATAAAGGACAACATAGCAGAGAAGACAAAAGAAAGATGGTGAGGGAAAAGGATGCATGGACAATTTCCATGTAGCTTAGACAAAAAACTGGTGGATAATGACCCGTCATATCGATGGTTAAAATTTGGAAACATTAAGGGAGAAACAGAAAGCATAATAGTGGCAGCACAAGATCAAGCAATTACTAGGTAGTACAAAGTATTTTAAAAATAAAATTTTGAAAGAATAATTTGACAGTAAATGCCAGTTATGTAAATGACATGAAGAAACTACTGACCACCTAACTTCAGGATGCTCCATTTTGGTTTAGAATGAATCCTCAATGAGATATGATAAAGTTGGTGCACATTTACATTACACCATACACAAAGCACTGAGCATGGAAACGACAGGTAAATGGCACACACGCGCGCGCGCGCGCGCGCGCACACACACACACACACACACACACACACACACACACACCCAAACCAGTATGTGAACATGAAGATGTGGCAGCATTATGGAATCAAGGGGTATATACGGACAAAGAAGTTACAGCAAATAAGCCAGATATAATAATTAAAAACAAGAAAGAGAAAACATGCATACTGATAGATGTGGCAATACCAGCGGACAGAAATGTCACACAAAAGGAAGCAGAAAAGAAACTAAAATACAAGAGTTTATATATAGAGATACAACAAATGTGCAACATGAAATGTATGATTATACCTGTGGTAACTGGGGCCACCGGAATATTAACAAAAGGTTTAAGGAAAAATTTAGAAGCCATACCGGGAAAACATTCAACAGATTCGCTACAGAAGACAGCTATACTTGGAACATCACACATAATACGTAAAGTACTGCAGCCTGAAACTTGATACCTGAGCAGTGGGGATCACCGCTGTTTCAAGAGAAGTGCCAGGGAGAAATGGCCCGTGACAAGAGAAATAATAATAATAATAATAATAATAATAGTAGTAATAATAATAATAATAATAATAATAATAATAATAATAATAATGTCTAGGTACCGGTATAAGAATAGGCCTAGGGAACCCCCTGCCGGTCGTAAGAGGCGACCATCTGGGGCGACTGTCCTAGAACTTACCCATGCCTTTAACAGTCCTTGCCACCCAAATTAAACTCCCTACCTATCCCATCCATAAACCTGGCAGAAGGTATAAAATGCTTTACACCCATGAGAATGGAGAAGGAAGTTAGCTGAGCCTCGGAAACTGCTTCAGGTATGCAGTATATCACCCGTGCTGAATGTTTGGGGACTGGACAATCAGTGGAAAATAAGAGACAAGTTCCCATGGAGACTGGTGAAGCAAGTGGCGCCATCCCACGTACGGCTACCACAAGACCCTGTCATGGGTCCACACAGCTACAAGAGACCCAGCCAGCTGAAACTGTTTCCCAAGCTATGCTAGGGACCACTAAAACTGGAAAACCACGCCAGCGCACACAATGGAGTAAAGAAATGAATATGTTTATCATGCGCCAATACCACACAATAACTAAATTGGAAACTATAAAAATTGGATATAGACAAGAATTACATGACAGATTTACGAGACAGTACCCTGAGATGTACATTAGCGAGCAGCGAATAGCTGACCAACAAAGGGTCATTGTTACCAAAAACTTATTAACAAAGCCCTGGTTAGAAGAAATCAGAGCACAAGTGGCTGAAACCTTAAAGAAGACAACTGTAAAAGAAAATGACCAGGATTCTGAGGAAAATATAAACACAGACGAAGAAACAACACAGCCTGTTAGCGAAAATGAACAAAAAGAAAAGCAAAGCTTAGAAAGCCAACAGACTGTGGCAAATCCACAGCTAGATAAAATAAAAATAGAATTCCACAAAGCACCAAAAGAATTTGAAGGAACAGATCCAGCCATTAGATTACAGATACCTAAACAGGAATGGTCAAGGAAGTTAGCCACTATCATAACAGCCATAAAACAGAAAATACTTCTGGAATACATAAAAAATAATGTCACCAATTTCCCAGAATTGCACAACACCATCTATGCAGCAGCAGTAGCCACCGTGAGGATGTCGGGGGGTAAGAAAAAAACAACCCGGATTATTCACAAAATAAACAACAAACCCCACCATGGGAAAGCAGGCTCAAGAAACAAATCAATGACTTAAGAAAAGCCACTGGAAGAGTACAACAGGTCCAAAGAGGTAATACCAGCAACAGAATACAGAAGCACATGTGCAGGATATGGAAAAAAAATCACACACACATGCCAAATACAACTCAAGTAATGTCCACACTATGGAAATACTTGACACCCCCAAGCAAAAGCTATCAGCAAAGTCACAAAGGCTTAGACGGTATAAGGAAGCAAATGAACGAAAGCAACAAAACAGACTATTTACTACCAACGAAAAAACCTGCTACCGTAACCTAAAAAGTGAACGACTAGATTACCAACATAAACTACCGGACAAACAGATACTAACAAACTTCTCGGCATCCATATGGAGGAACGCAGCCAGGCATAACCTGAAAGCAAGCTGGATAAGAAATGAGCAAGAGAATGTCTAATGTGACTGCAATGGAACACAGTCCAATAACCACAGAACAAGTATCCCAGCTGATTGCTAAAACACTTAACTGGAAGGCACCGGGACCAGATCAAATAAGTGACTTTTTGGATTAAATGGTTCACTGCAACCCACCCATATCTAGCACATTACTTTAACCTTTTAAAGCCTAGCGGTAACTTTACATTCCATCAGGTTTAACATTAAAAAATTCTACGTGGTGCCCACATTGTGTTTATGTGTTTTGTACGGATCTCAGAACAAACAGCAACTTTCGCCTTATAAAACATTAAGAGACTGGTTTTTATAACCGAAGTGGAGAGTGTTTACAGCGCGGTACGCACTGAGTCCTTATATAAAACACATATGCTTCGTCTTTAAAGGGTTAATCAAGTCACAGAGGACGCTGAAAAAATTCCAGAATTTTTAGTCAGAGGAATAACATACCTATTACCAAAACGTCAGGACACTAAGGACCCATCCAATTACAGACCAATAACCTGCCTCTGCACAATCTATAAATTATATACAGCATGCATAGCTGAAAAGATCTACAAGCACTTAGAAACAAATAAATTACTAGCAAAAAGGATGTATCAAAAACTCCCAGGGTTGTAAAGAACAACTAATAATAGATTCAGTAGTTCTGGAACAAGCACACAGGGATAACCGAAACCTGTACATAGTGTATATTGATTACCGTAAGGCTTTTGACTCAGTGCCACATAACTGGCTCATACGCGTATTAGAAATATACAAAATTGACCCAGTGATAATTAACGCCACATAGCTGGCTCATACGCATATTAGAAATATACAAAATTGACCCAGTGATAATTAACTCATTGCAACAGCTGATGAAGAAATGGACAACAACCCTTCACGTCAAAGTAAAAAATAACCAGATTACGAGTGATCCTATCCCCATACAACGAGGAATATATAAAGGGGACAGTCTTAGCCCACTATGGTTTTGCCTTGCACTAAACCCTCTCTCCTACCTACTTAACAGAACAAACTACGGTTTTGGTATAAACTCCAACAACCAGGAGACACAACGATTGAACCACCTATTGCACATGGACAATATTAAACTCTATGCAGCCACAAATAATCAACTACAAGAACTCCTGCGGCTCACCCAAACTTTCTCTAGAGACATCAGAATGACATTTGGGATTGAAAAGTGCAAAACATTAAGTATTGTAAAAAGGAAACTAGAACTGAGAAACTTCACAACAGAGAAAGAGGACACTATGATAGCCATGAAAGAGGGAGACATATACAAATACTTGGGCCACATGCAAACTAAGCAAATTAAACACGCACAAATGAAACAACAGCTAGGCAATGAATACCTACAGCGCATAAAGACAAAGTTAAATGGGAAAAATACCATTAAAGCTATAAATACTTATGCAATTCCAGTACTAACTTTCAGTTTTGGAATAGTAAAATGGACGCCCACAGACCTAGAGAACCTCCAAATTAAAACGAGACTGCTACTTACAAGATACAGAATTCACCACCCCCGTGCCGCAAAGGAAAGACTCACTCTACCACGGCAAATAGGAGGAAGAGGGATGATTGATATAACCCGGCTACATGATAAGCAGGTGAAGTTACTTCAGACATATTTCTTAAACAAACAGACATCATCACCTCTCCATGCTGCAGTGGTAAAAGCAGACAATAAATACACACCACTGGATTTACTACGCGCAAATGAAAATGAACTCACCACAGACGAAGAATACAACAACAAAGTCAGAAGACAGTGGTCCCAAAAAGCCTTACACAGCCAACACCCGCATGACCTTAGCCAAGAACATGTAGACATAGAAGCACTGAACAAATGGCTGACAAATGCATATCTCTTCGCCAAAACAGAGGGCTTTTTAACAGCAATACAGGACCAAGTTATACTAACAAGAAACTACAAGAAATGTATTTTGAAGCAGCCAAACATCGACGAGACGTGTAGAAGATGTGGAAAAAAACCGGAGACGATCCAGCACATTACTGCAGCATGTGAACAACTGGCACCTACCGAGTGCATAAAAAGACATGATGGAGTAGCAAAAGTTATACACCAGAAACTGGCAGAAGCAGCTGAACTAATTGACGACAAATGCCCATACTATAAGTACAAACCAGCAAACATGCTGGAGAACAACAACTTCAAACTGTACTGGAATCGCAGCATTATTACCGACAAAACAATACCTTCCAACCGACCTGACATAACTCTCACGAACAAGAAAACAAAAAATACCTTTCAAATAGACATAGCTATTCCAAATACACACAATCTCGGCAAAACAATAACAGAAAAACAAAACAAATACCAAGAACTGGTGAACAAAGTACGTGATATGTGGAAGCAGGACGCAGTACAAGCGGTCCCAATAGTAATCTCAGCCACGGGAATAATTCCAAAGTCACTGTCACAAAGTCTAAAGAGACTTAACCTGCACCCAAACACATATATACAAATGTAGAAAGTGGTAATTCTTGGCACATGTTCAAATGTAAGAAATTTCCTAAATTACACATAAGACCAGCGAGCCTAATCCTGTTGTTGAAATATCCCAGGATAGGTGAATATTTCCCAGCTAAAGCTGAGAAGTGAGAAATTCAGATGATGATGATGGTTGTGTTGATGACGATGATTATGATGATGATGATGATGATGATGATGATGATGATGATGATGGTCATGAGCAGGAGGAGAATAATTCCACCAAACTTTTCACTTATTTACATTTTGATTTAAGAGACCAATAGCCATTACAAAGTCAACATGAGTACCCAAAAGACACATAAAAAGCAAACCCACAAAAATAAGATGACAAAACAAACAATATGAAACCAACAAGAAAGAATACAATTCAAATGAATGAAAATTTGAAGTTAAATAAGAGAAACATAGACACAGTTATAATGAATGTAACAGTGACAGCGATAAGGCTTTTTAATGGGCAAGGAAGTGCAATATGATCAAGACAATTTGCTTTTAAAGATATCCACACCTCTACAAACTGCAGATGAAATGCATTACAGGGAGCACTATTTTGGCACGAAGAGCTGCGAAGTCTCCAACACGCCAAGTAGAAACTCAAAAACCAAGAACATACTGATCATATGTACAGAATTTAGGTAAATGGCAATGACAGGCAGTGCATGAATGTGACGCTACCTCTCACATAAGGCATGCAACTTTAAGTACTCTTAAAGTCTTAGCATACCTACAACAGTTATGGCGAATGGTTTACCAACAAGCTGCAAACATCCGCTGGATGGCACAAACTGACTTAACAGATTTCCCAGTAACAGAGGCATACTCTTCTTTAGAGCTAACCAACATAAACTGTATGTATACAACTAGAAAACAGGTGCACAAATTCTGGGTGCCAGGCCGCCTGGATGACTAAATTTTGGCACGTGGTACCTAATATTTGTGGGTCCTCAGTATGGAACTTGCTTAATGTCACCCTTCTGACACCTGGAATTTCGAGGTGACTCCTAGACTTTCTGAAAATCTGTGGGTCCTGAACTAGCTCCAACAGACTGAGAAAATATGTAATCAATATGTGTGCAAAATAAATGCACTCACTCTTCAGTTGGTATAAGTGTATTTTTAACAAAACATACCATGCTATAGCATTTTGATCCCTTATGTTCATCTTCAAGCAAGTTCAATTACCAAAATTAAGAAGTATACAAATATGCAGTGCCACACTACCTATGGACCCCAAGTTCTTGCTATGTACATGCGTAAATACAGGTAGTTCTTGTTTTACACAATTTTGTTTTCTGCGATAAATTTCAGTTTAACATGATTTGGCATAGACAATCTGCGGTCGTGCTTATCTTCTATAGAACGCTAGCAGGAAGTGATGTCACCGTCATGCCATCAGTCATGTATATGGACTGATTACGTTAGTGATATAACCACATGGGTCATTCAGTTTCCTCTTCAAGAATACTGGCATTTGTTACCAATATGAGTGAGAAATGTAAATCTGCATAACCTAGTGCAATCCAAGTGAAAAATCGGCAAATGACAATTGGTACTGAAGAGAAATCACATTCAACAAGCTGACTTGAATAAGGTGAATGTTTTGTTGATATATACCATAATGTTAGACTTGCTCATGGTAGCGTACATACAACTCATGATAATGCTGACAGAATTAAAGAAAATACTAAGTCAGGAACCAAAGTGTTTTTTGTGTAGCAAGACTACCACAGCCCTGTTCAAACAGACCATACCAAAAACTACGGATGTGAGGCTCTTACATTTTTATTGTATTAGAAATAAATAAATATACTGTATAGAAAGCTATATATAGTGTATATACAGTACACATACACTGTACCGGTCTGTACGTCCGCTAGTGGTATAGTCATACACTATACAGAATACGGTTGTCAGTCCCCTAACGCTGAGGAAATACATTGTTTTAAATGGGAATTTTGTGTTTGATTTGTGCGATTTCGATTTGCACAACACTTTTCAGGAATATAACCCCAGCATAAAATGAGAACTACCTGTAACTTAATATTTTTAAAATATATCATATATTTAAACCCCATTAACATTGGTAAAATCTTGCAGTGATGTTGATTCCAAATGACTTGTCATTCTTACATAGCATCGGTACTCAACCACGTAATCCGCTGTTTATATATATATGTTCTCGTTACATGTAACACCTCACAGTACTATCTACGTTGTGCACTGTCTTCTCTAGTTTTTGTGTTACATGTTTTAAGCTCTTGTTAGGTATTATCTTGTTTTTGGCTCTACACTTTTCTGTTACAATGTTACACATGCTTTGGTATGTCATCCTGCTCTCAAAACACTAAACTACCATGGGAGCTTAAAAAAACAAAATTATAAAGCCACAAAATTACATCCCTTTGTAACAGTTTACAAGTACAAACATTCTGTCTGTACTAACAAAATTATTGTGTGAATTCTCAGAACCATATGTCATACTATGAATGGCTTGTAAAAAAAACATATATACCACCACATAAAAACCACTGGAAAACAACCTCACCTCAGGTTCCGCCTTTGCTACAGAAAATCCAGACTCTACGCATAACCCGTCAGTATTTACACTAATGGGGCCTTCTTCAGTCACCACATCCATATCATTTTCTACTTTGATTGTGACAGTGTTCTGCTGTAAAATTATAAATAAAATACAAAACTAGTACATACATTTCTTGTACTTTCAACACATTTACAAACCAGGACACAGTGTGCAAAGCAGATAAATCCACAAAGAACATTACAATTGGTACAGAATTCCAGGAGTACAAAACATGTATACCAAGCACTGTGGACAAAGCAAAATCCAGCAATCTTCACATAAAAGTTCCTAAAATATGAGAACTGTGGCAATATCCTGTGCTGAAAAGTAACCACAAACAACCTGGTCTTAAAAAATGTATAAGCACCTTGCTGTGCTAACGCTAAGGTACACAACCTGTTAAGCAAGTGTGTCATTTTCTGTCTCCATCTATACAACTGTTTTTTAAATATTTGCAGGATCTCAGGAAATTTCATAGCCAGCTGTTAAAAGATATATGTATACAGCGTATACGTACAAGAACTGTGAGTATACTTCCAACACTCAAGATAACAGTTCTTTTGGTAGTCTAGTGTTATCATCTAAATGTAAAAGAAAACACATTTTGAAAAGCTGAGATACAGAATAGGATATAAATAACTCTACTGCTAAACTGAGTCGAGTAATAATACATAACAAAACTTACATCCCCCCCCAAAAGTCATCCTAATAAGTAAAGCTCCTCATTTTTTCCAGGCAGTTCTACGCATTACTCACTTGACAGGAGAAAATACACAGATTGCTACATTTAATGAACATACCACAGAGCTATACAACTTTCACTAGAACACAGGGTGTGCTATCAATAAAGAAGCCGTCCAAGAACATTTCCTCCAGCAAAGATCAGTATACTGTAGACAGTAAACAACGTAGCATAAACAAGACTGTGTCAACATTGCTGGTTACTGAACTCATCCATTACACATTTTTTATGAAACAGAGATCTCTTTGACCCCAGTGTTTTAACAACTATATTTAGATAATTTTAACTCCCAAAATATATGTAATTAAACATTATTCCTTAAAGGTAATAATACGTAATTATGTGATTTTATACATTTAACTGTATGTGGGAGGTCTCCACCTCAACATATAATTTCATCTTGTGATTTTGTAACCTCTACATGACGATGGCTGGCATACGCAGCCCAAACATGTTGCAGAGAAAATAAACATTGGATTAAAAAGTGTTGTGTTTACTCTGACAAAAAATTGATATAACTAATTATTCACACAATGGTATGATGATTCCAAAATTTGATACAAAGTTGTCCCTTTATGCATTACAAAGGCATATGCAGCAGTGAAGATATGGTATCAACTGTTCAACTAGATACTACATACAGATGCAGGAGCTCTTTACAGTCCAAAATTAGGATCCATGGTACCCACAGAATGGGGAGCTATGTGCAACCCACAGCTTGTCCAGATATTTTAAAGATGAGAAAATTCCCTGACCAATACCCAGAACTGAACCACAATTCCTGTCATCCAACCCACTGCCGTGTTAGTTTACCATCTACGAAATTCTGGTCCCTGTTGAGCATTTAAACACCAATTTATTACAACTACACTGTTAAAAGCAATAATTTCTTCCAGTAACCAAATATCTAAATATGGGGCTAGCAATATATATGTTGTACAACCTTACACAAGGTACCATGGTATAGCATTTCTTACTGTTGTTCTGTGATACATGCTGATCCCACTGCCACATAATGTATCAGAAAATGAAATGCAATAAAATGTTTAACCACAAGTATCCTGTTCTCTATTTGCATTTAAAAATGGACATGTAATTTCATTTGACTTGTTAAAGTTAAGAACCATTGAGCTACAGCAGTGAGTCTCTCTCTCTCTCCCCCCCACCCTCTCTCACTCACACACACACAGATGAAAAACAACATTCCAATTCCACTGTCAGGTACTGTCAAAGTCACTGTAACCCACAATATTCACGCTAAACCCTTCTAATGCATTTAACTGTCCCCACACACCTGACAAGATAGATATGAACATTAACATAAACTTCTCATAAAATTCAGTTTGTATGGCGATACAAATACCAATGTGGCTGAAGGACAAAATTATTGTTATGCACAGAATACTCACAATACTTTCCATCACAGTAGGGTATATTTCTACACTTCTCTGGAGTTCTTGTTTCTTGCACAAGACAGTGCAAAATTATGTGTATGCCTAAGACTTGTTCATCACATTTGATGATATTTGGCTTGAGGAAGAAATTGTTTTACATGACTCCTAGTCCTGCGTGTATCATCAGAGTTCTGGTAAGTGCAAACAACTTGGAATATTTGCCCAGAATCTAAAAAGAAACACAACAATTATATGTAGTGTTCAAACACAGCACATTTCTGAAGCAATTTGTACCCGTATTCCCAGAGATGCAAACTAACATCCACTATGAATTTACATGTACTGACACTCCAATTTCGGGATTTCAGACCATCAGTTTTTGACCATCTTTAATAAGAAAAATATGACTACCTTATCTAGAAGATGGGAGAAAAAACTTAAAATGTGCAACAAATCAGGAAGCTGAGACTCAACACGTTGGCTGAATATACTCAGAGAATCACAATCAGAACTTGCATACACTCCAATTTATGGCGACAGTGTTTAGTGTTTTATTTAATGACAATGTCAACTGCTACAATTAGACAGCATAAATGGTAAATGAACAAAATTTAAGCATGGGGCACTGGTGGAATGACACTCACAGGGAAAAACTAAAATACTGTGTAAAAAGTCCACAACAAACAGAATATGCACAACCCTCAGATCAAACACTAGCACTCTGTGGCAAGAGGCCAGTGACTTACTGCTTTAGCCATGGCCTTCTCAATTTATGACAATAAAACACCAGCATAACAACAGTAATGATAACGTCTAACCCAAAAACACTTAACAACAATTTAGTGGCAAGGTTCATAGAAAGGAAAAGTGAACAGTCTGTGATTTTGGTGTGAATTCACAACACCTTCATGGTAACAAACAGAACACTTAAAACACTTACGATAACACTAGCCTGGTTATCTAAAAGTTTGTTAAAACTCCTGTTGTCTGGATGACGTGCTGCTGAACTTACATCATCTTCAGGGGAACATATAAACACTTAAAAACACTTAAGAAAACTGACCTGGATATTTAAAAGTTCATTAAAAACATTAAAAACACTGTTGTCCATACATTTCACCATCTGCACAACAATTATCGTGTTTTCTTTGTTCCCTGAAGATGGTGTGAATTCACACCAAAACAAGTTGGGCATTCTGTGAAGCTTGGTGCATTGTGACTCGAATTGTGTATGAGTTGGTTCTGATAATATTTGTGAAAACATATGTACACAGTATGGACAATTTTAAACAGCGTCCTTAGTTTATCTTGCTCATACTGTTGGTAACTTCATATATTGCATGGTAGCAGGAAACAGTAAATCAATTGCCACTATTCCACTTTGCTATTGGTTATGGTACACACATTTCATTTCAATGTACTGAAATTAATATTGGGGTTTTATTTGCCATATTTGAAGGAGGTGGTCTACATGACTTCCCTCAGCTCACAAACACACCTAACACGTTCGGTACACACTGAAGTTCAGGTGATAAAAATGACACAGCACCATAAATGCATGTTTTCCAGATCACACTCAGTAGAAGGATGACTGCTATACATGTTATTCCTCAGCGTGTCCCGCAAGTGAAAGTTACACATATTCCAATGCAGCAAACATGGAGGCAAAAATCCCCTGGTTATTACTGCCAAAACTCTCTCCATGCAAGGCCCAGAACTGTGTTCAAAAATTATGTCAAAATGCAACAAAGTGGTGCATATTTATGGCCTCAGAAAAACCTAAAAAATAATCCTAGTTTCACTCTAACGTCTGTCTCTGAATTTTAATCTGTAACCATAATTTCGTAAATAAACCAAGTCCCATACACACATACATTTCCTAGATCCAGCGGATTAGTTAGCAGGGAATGCACACAAGACACAAAAACGTCTTTACGTACTGCCGGTTGACAGAAATTTCCTTTATGTATTCTTACGAGTTGGACCCTACGATCTGAAATAAACAACCCGAAACATGCAGTTTGTTTCACTCCGTTTTTAAGCATGAATATACAGTTGTATCAATCCCTCATCCACATCCGTAGTGAACATTTCGATAGCAGTTTAGCACGCTATCTCGATAGTATTATCAGTGTTTAGAATACTCTTTGAACAAACACCTCTGACGAAGGTTATACCTGTAACGAAGGCCACATTTAAGAGTAATTATGTCAACCGAATGACTATATGCATATATATTAGCATGTCCCTCTACACTGACTTAGTACCAACCTCCCCCACACACCACCCTTACCCGCCACAGCCAACATGTAAAACATACATCAAAGCACAGGCCATAAGATAATCTGTGGTGAGCAAAGTCGATTGGTACCACAGGCAGGTAAACACATGGATCACAGTAACACCTACACAGTGCCACGGATGATACACTACGCACGCTATCATCACCGGTTGACCCCGATTTCAGGCTTCCTCAGCACGTTAGTGAGATGTGCTCTTGTCTGGAATTCTACGCGGCGTCGTGTGGTTATTATTTACCAAAATTTCGAGACAACGTATAGGTCCCCATCTTCAAGGGTCAAGAGTCCGATACGTTGTCCCGAAATGTCAGTAAACAATTACGACACAACACCTTGTAATATCCCAGAAGAGCGCAGGTTGCATCACAGTTTGTCATTTTACTCGCAGAGACGTCATAAAATTTCAGAGCTGCCACCCAACCTTCACACACACCTAACGGAAGGTACTTCCGAAACATGGCAGTAATAACGCGTTTGCCCGTCCACGCCATGATGTGCATAGTAAGTGGAAGTAGAACTCCTCTCATTCTGAACCTCGGCACTAAATTGAGAGTGATTTAATTGCCAATTGTCTCTTTAGGGCTGGAGTTTTACTGGCTGTTGACATTTAATGTCCCACATCCAATGCAGAGACCATCATGCAGTTTATGAGTCTATTTGCGTGTATCTTCGAGCCTTGCACATGGTCACTAGGGATGATACATGTTACTGAGTAGCCTGATGCCTTGGCCGCTTCCAGCCTCCCTCCCTCCCACTCAGTACCCAATGAATAGGCGGCTGGGTGGACTCCACAACAGGTTTCGGAGTAGAAGACAAAATCTCTTGTCCTTACCAGGATTCAAACCCTGAATCATCCAGACAGTAGTCTAGTCACTATTCTATACTATGCTGGGTTCTGGACACATTTGTGGCTGTAATATGGAAACACACCTCACACTCCACACCCCAAGGAATTGTATGTCGTAAGATTCAAAAAAAGTAAGTAGTTAACTTAATACCTCATATTTATGCATGTGCACATACGAATGGACCTTAGCTCTACTAATTCGATAGGTTGGCAAAACCAGCATGGCCTTCTATGAGGCCCAAGTACATCAAAATGCTTGCATATTCACTTACAAATACCTTTTCTCAATTAGCTGTGAACAGAAATATGTGGTACTTAAACCACACCTCATGCCACATTCTGGAGACAGTGCATGTTGTTTCACACTAACAAATGAATTTAATAATGGCTGGTATCACAGCATGTTCCTCAAAAACACTGGTACCCACCACCAGACTATATAATGTTAACAACCCAGACCAATACTATCTTCACCACCACATAAATGTTAAGTATCACACTGTTTGCCTTATTTTCTTCATAAATGATATTACCGTATTTATCCTACAAATAACGATGATCATACGAAGACAGGATAACCACAAAAATATTCAGATCTCCATACACTTTCTTGCTATGGTCCCACCACATCCTAGTTACAAATTTTTCCTCATACATCATTTCCAGACATCCCAGCCTGCTCTACCCATAAAGCACTGATAATACCCTAGAATCTTCAAAGATGCCAACTAAACTGCCAACATATCTACCAATTAATTTGAACAAGCAGGACGTCAATTGTCCAAAGCACTGCATACACCAAACATTATATACTTCATTACGTGCACCACCGTTCTGATTTTTTACTATTGTTCAGACATTATATTGCACGCCACTTTCAAATATTTCAACAGTTTAACGTACAATCGAAGATATTTTTGTGGTACTGTAGTGATGTTGGGATTGCACCTAAGCTATTGGTCACGTGACAAGATCCAGTTTCATTCCAGCAGACAGCAAGATTACTCTCATTACACGTGTCCACAACAGCAATCAGCCCTATTCTCTGATTCAGTGGGTATTGCGTGACCCTTCCCTTAGGATAAACCTGCCAGGGCATGAAAATCACATTCACTCCCAGTATGTTCTCCTTGGCATGCCAATTAAGACATTATACCTTTACAATCTAAAAAAAAGTATGTAGTGCCACTATGCTAGGTAAAGCTATGTTCCCTCTGCCCCCCAAAAAAACTTGTACATCCACAATTAAAATTTTTATGTATTTCTTCACTGCCCTGCTTGTCTTACACAGCTTTGGATATATCACCCCAATAATAATACTGTACTTCATAAAGTGAACCTTAAATTCCTTATTATTTTCATCTTCTTCTCTCTTGCCACTTCCATGCGCTAAGGCCCTAATGCCCTCCACAACACTGCATCTGAAACACTCTAAATCTACATTTTTCCCTTAGGGCAAGTCCAATTGTCATGCATATACAAAACGGGCCACACTCAAACTTTGAACCATACTGTCTTCTATATGTACAAGACAGCAAGATGAAATATTCTATACTTATACTGATTTCATTACCGATATGCAAACAGCTTACAGCAAGAGAAGTCACTGAAGTCAGAAGTTGTTAAACTACTCTGCAAAAATTGTAATTGTGCTGAATGAAAATGTAAAACAGCATCTACAATACCAAAATCCCAAAATCAACACACTACAGTTACAACGCCTGCACAAGAAAAACTGTCATTGAACGTGACATAATGCTGGAGAAAACAATTATTGAAGGGGGTCACTTCAACCCAAAAACATTTCCTCAGATGAAGCAGGGGCAGCTTTATACCAATGACGAGAAATCTGTGAATTGTGTAGCAGAACAACACACAAAGATGCTTGCCATTATCAGCGACAATATGAATGAAAGCACCGAAACTGTTAGATCCCTTACAAAACAATGACAAAATTGCAATGCCAGTTAATGGTTCAGCACGAACACCTCACAAAGGCACCTATCCACCACGCTGGGTGATCACGGATGACGATGTAAATTTCACATTTCAGGAAATCTGGTACAGTGATTTGTAACTAAAATGAGGCGACACAACATTACGGTCACCCCACAACCAGCCATACATTTCAAAATTTTCAATCAACTTGATTCAAAAGATGCTGCAAATATATGAAATGCATACACTGCAACAGAAAATATGACTTAAGAATTCTTTAATGATAAATGAGTTGTACAATTGTATGTTTAAACATTCTACATACACATGAAGCAATTCAAGTCTATGATAAACACACGAACAGAAATGTAATGTCTCCGACATAAGAACACACCAAAGAGAAAGACAGTTCCAATGTGTCCAGACATTTCCAAGCATGGTAATTAGCCAAGGACACGGCGCACACTCGCAAATGTTGTACACAGCGAGAGGTCCAAATAATGATTCCCACATAAATGCTTAACTGCAACAGGAAGATAAAATGTATTAGAAAGAGCATAAAATCAAAAACTGAAAAAATGAACCACTTTTTGTATAGACACATATGCTACACAGCCAGATACAATACAAACTACAGACATCATAACTATAGCAAATACTGCAAAACACTGTCCCAGAATTCCACATATTATATCAGAACACTGCATACCGCCTGTCTCTGGAATCAGATCGTGAACGCCTGGGTGAACGGCTCCTGGAACGTGATCTGCTGTGTGAACGTCTACGTGGTGATCGTGACCTAGAACATTAAGGGCATACGTTCAGTTACATAGCTTACAACATTAAGATACCACTGAGTTCACACCTCTTCTGATGCACCATCTGCTTCATTCCTCCTTACATCTCACAACACAGAAAGCATATTTAAATCCTACTCCACCTGGAACTCAAAAGCAGGCAACATACCATCAGAGATGACAAAATGAATGCATCACATTAAAACACATTCCTGACGTGAGGATTTTGTCATGTTCTCCAGCTACAGAAGTGTCTTGTATTACTGTGCATTCAAATAACAAATGAGTACATTACTTTTATTCCACAGTCCTCCATACATGGACATACACGCAACAACCAACAGACTATTAGAAAGTATGTGGTGGGTTCCGTTACTTCATGTAAACAATTTTCCAACACATTATATAAATCTACCTCAATACATGCATTGTGGGTAACAACGAATTTTCAAGCTGCAGAAATAACACACCAGTTAAACACAATATGCAAATTTTCACAATTTGCCCTATGAGCTAGAGAAAGTGCATGGACAATGAACTTATTCATGTAATCTTCAGTGACTGGAACAAATGTCCTGTGACTTGAAGCTTGCTACTACTACCACCATTTTATATAAAAGGTATAAGTTCACCCTATAACCTGCCATGAAGGCACAGGGGGGACTAGAAGTATAGCTCTACTCTTTCTCTATCCTCAGCGCTAGATGGGTGTAGGTGGTTAATGCCATGCCCCAGCTGCTTTACACCCAGGAAGACACCCCGTACCCATCATATAAGAGGCGAGGCTGAGTAAGCCCAAAGGCCAGTCTGGATAGGTGCCGAAAATCTCACAACGGGATTCCACCCCCAGGCCATCCAGCCCATAGCAAGTCACTATACTGACTATGCTATTCTGACCTCTGAACCATTCTATGGTACATAAGAAAAAAGTTCAGAAACACGAAACAGATGTTCACATGATTTCAGAGTAGTAACTTGACAAACACGACAACAAACAAAAACTAAAACTATACAGAAAATCAGCTGAACATGAATATCAGCACTATCACATTCTCTAAGAATGCAAAATAACTACATTAATTTACAAATATACATTTTCACATGGTACCGAAAAAAAATACTACATGATTATGATTTTATATATTAAGTACCTACAAACATTAAATCCCAGAAGACTACACAAAACATCTCGCTGGACATAATATCTCCACATCAGTAAACTTCCACGGCTGCTGGATCCTTTACCTGTACCCACATTACACCCCACCAGAAGTTAATTGAAAGACAAAATCTCCAGTTAGTTACTAGTATTAATTTCGCTAAGTACAACTTTACTGCCCTTCTTGTACATCAACTACCAAGAGACTTATGACTATGACCAATCAATCAAATTCATTCCTTACTCTTTATGAAAACCCAACCAAATGATTGATACTTCCCAAGAAATGTGAAGTTTTAATTAATTTAATCTGAATAGAATACCAGACTATATTGTAGTCAGGCAGACGAACGCGTTGACATGAAGACAGAAGAAAATGGTAGGCGGGCGAGTTGGATGAGAAGCTGCTATTGTTGTGCTGATGCAGGCAACATCAAGTGATGTTGAAATGTCGTGATGACGAGGCTAGATGGGCGAGGGTTGTACTGCCTGGACAGTTGCCAGTGGATTGTGGTTGGTGGTGGTGGTGGTGGTGGTAGTAGTAGTACTAGTAGTAGTAGTAGTAGTAGTAGTAGTTATGGTGTAGTGGTGATGGTTGTAGTGACTGATGGTTGATGGTGTAAGGTTGTTTTTTTAGATAGCCGGTGCGTAACTTGTTGGCACACTTATTTTTGCCCTAACAGACGGACGAGAAGGGTGTGGCGGGTGCGTTGCAATGCTGCGACGAGTAGAGCCAAGTTTTCATATGGGGAAGTGAAGAAGTTGTTGGGTGACCCAGTCATGTTGGTAGTAGCAAAAACATGAAGATCGGGGTGGTGTCTGGAGCCAGAGGTAGTAGAGCGGTAGGAGACGAGAGCACCCTGTAAATTGCGTTACATCATCAAATAGAAAGGTTACAACACCCCTCGCTGGGTTTCCGTCTTTGCCTTGCCACATCCGAGGCTCTTGTGACAAAACCACACAGCACATTTCTACATGAAAACAATTATATGAAATGGAAAACTAATAAAAGTAAAATTCACATACTATGCTGATGCAAACGGACAAACAGTTAACCAAATATCAGAGGGATTTTCTTGATGCCAACTTTTATTTTCATCACTTTAAACTGGGATTATCCAATCATTAACTCAGATTAAACATGTAATAAAAGATTTATAAGTAGAAAGTAGTATGTCAAACTGATGCACAAAACAGAACTTTAAGATGTTGCCTACGGTATGTGATAGAGAGATCATACCTGGAATAACGTGTGGGGGCCGATCCTCTGCGACCTCCACCTCCTCCACCACCACCACGGCGGCTACGTCCTGATGACATCTCCACACGAACTCGTGTTCCACACATGCGCCTACAGCAAAGACATAATTATAATGAAAGGTATGTTATTTATATTAGCCCAAAATTTTTATACTGAAACATATGTACTATGCTTTACTTTGTTCTCCTAGGAACTTTGTTGTCACCTGACAACTTATCCTCCTCCCTCAGAAACTATCTGTTGCTCAGTGAGTCACGAAATGCCATTCATTTTATCACACTTCCTTCCATAAATTCATACTCAGCATTAACCCAGTCCTCATTGTCACACACAAAGCTCAAGGGAGCAGTCAAATGAATTGTATGCCTACTGCACTATAAACTGCAAAACCAAGACAAAATTTTAGTTATCACTTCAGATTCATGTTTGCCCCTGTTTACATGCATTAAACAAGCACTATTCTATACCCTAATCTAATGCTCAATTAAGAATATGTTGTCTGCCACCAATGCCACTACTAATTAGCCATAATGCTAGTAGCTGCCTCATTCAAAATCTTAACAACGACACTTCCGTCAAGTTTTGATTTCCTGTGCATCCAGGCAAATGTATGGATAGTACCTCAAATTAGGGCAGTACCACTTTGTTCCACTTACCATCATACCATCTGACACACTACTGATGGAATAATTAAACAATCAATCACAAGTCTGTGGATTAACTACACAGTTTAACCAGCAAAGCACTGGGAATCCAATACTAGCAATTTAGAAATTATGAAAACTGGACATAAGGATAGTCTGTGTAATGGTCTTCAGTGTGTTCACATTACACTCCCCTCCCATCTATGTCTGTCACCCCAAGGTGTGCCTCGATGAAGAAACAAAGGATTGGCTGGGCAGAGAAGTGCCCAAGATGAATGTGGGGGAGGGCTCAAACCTCAGGAAGGTGGGATTAGAGGTACTCCCAACATATAAGAGAGTAGTGGCTTGGTTTCCAGGCCCTGGGGAGGATACGGAGCATCTGTTTCAGCAGCTATGTAGGCCGAACTGGGGACTGGATACCAGCCAGTGGAGGGTACATGAGCGCAAGGAGGAACCCAAAGGGGTACGCCTTGTGCTCAGTGTAGAGTCACAGTCTGTGACCACACTGGAGGGGCTGAAGTGGAGGCCCTTCAGTGGTGTTTGGCAGGCAGTTTTCTCCCTTCTTGGCATTAAGCCAGAAGGGAAGAAGTAAGAAGAGGCCAGGCCGGACAGGACATGGTGAGTAGCATTTCATTTGTCCAGGCTAACCTACAACATAGTATCGCTGCGTCCAGGGTTCTTTCTAGGACAGTCGCTGTGAAGGGAATAGATATGGCTCTGGTACAGGAACCAAGGCTACGCGAGGGCTGTATTATGGGTCTTAATATTCCAGGGTATACCTTGTTCTGTGGGAGTGGAACACATAGACCGAGAACATGTATCTTGGCTAAGAACAGGAACATAAGGATGCTACCAGGGTTCTCCTTTAGGGACCTGGTAGCAGTGCAGATAGAGTATGATGAGGGTGAGGAAAAGAGAAGTGTAGTTGTTTGCTCTGTGTATTTGCCCTTCGATTCAGATCTTCCCCCAACAAGGGAGTTTGAGGAACTCTTGCATTATTGTGAAGAGAAAACCCTCTCACGCATTGTGGGCTGCGACTCCAACTGTCATCATACAGTTTGCGGAAGCACGAACTGTAATGATAGAGGAATGGCCCTGGTGGAATTTCTGAATCCTACAAATTTGGAGATCCTTATTCGGGGCAATGAACCCACCTTCTGCAATAGCAGGAGGGTGGAAGTGCTTGATATTACCCTAGGATCTTGTGAACTCTTAGAGAGAATTAAGGATTGGGGGGTCTCCTCAGAGCCCTCCCTTTCAGATCATAGCCATATTATGTTGCAACTAGTGGGATCAGTTCCGGCAGGCTTCTTCAGGGACCCGAGGAGCACCAATTGGGACTCCTTTCAGGAGGACCTGGTGAGCAGGCTGGAGCAGCGACCTAAGATAGATGTTAAGGATAAGGCTGGATTGGGGCTTGCAATTGCATTCCTTCAAGGGACCCTAATCACAGCATATGAAAATAACTGTCCTCACAAGGCTGAGAGAAAGGGTAAATGCTCTCTAAAGTAGACGTCTAAGTTTGAGTCCCTAACAAGACAAGTAAGGCGGCTCTTCAATAAGGGACGTACGAGTGGAAATCATCAAAGTTGGCAAGTCTATAAGGAGGCTCACAGGAGATATAAAAAGGAGGTACGGAAGGCTTCCAGAGATTTGCGGAGGGCCTTCTGCAACTCCATAAATGATTTGCCCATGTCGGCAAGATTACATAGGGCTCTGTCAAGGGATCCGAAAGCCAAACTCAGCTCTTTGGTGGTTCCATCAGGACTGCGAACGCAGTCAGAGGGGGAAACCTTGGAGCTGTTGATGACAACCCACTTCCCGGATTCGACACCTTTCCCAGGGGTGGTAGCCTCTGCGGCCGCCTGCCTCACCAGCAAACATGACTGGGGGGTGGCGGCGGAGATGGTCACTTATAGAAAAGTGGAGTGGGCAATTAATATGTTTTTGCCACAAAAAGGCCTGGGAATGGATGGCATATTTCCGGCTCTGCTTCAGCAGGGAAGGAGAATTGTTATTCCATACCTGATTAAGATATTTCTTGCCTGCCTGGCTATGGGCTATGTCCCAGCTATATGGCACCAGGTTAAGGTAGTGTTTATACCTACGGCCAGGAAAAACTCTTATACTGGGCCTAGAGATTTTAGACCCATCAGCCTCACTTTGTTCTTGCTTAAGATGTTGGAAAGGTTGGTGGATAGGTATATAAGAGACGGGGCTTTCGTTATAAAACCACTGCATCCCAATCGGCATGCTTACCAGGCTGGTAAATCCGTTGAAATGGCCCTTCATCAGCTCGTTGTGAGTTGAGAAGGTGCTTGATCAGCGGGAATTAGCTCTGGGTGTTTTCCTGGACATAGAAGGAGCCTATAATTATACTTCTTTTGACTCCGTGTGTACTGCATTGTGCAGCAGTGGGGTCCACTCCACTACTGTCCGGTGGATTAGGGCCACCCTGGAGGGCTGTTTGGCTATGGCGGCTCTCAATGACGTCTGTGTGAGGGTTGCGGTAGCCAGGGGATGCCCGCAGGGAGGTGTTTTATCAGGGAGGTGTTTTATCACCACTATTGTGGTGCCTTGTGATGATCTGAT
This sequence comes from Coptotermes formosanus, assembly GCA_013340265.1. Classification (NCBI taxonomy): domain Eukaryota; kingdom Metazoa; phylum Arthropoda; class Insecta; order Blattodea; family Rhinotermitidae; genus Coptotermes; species Coptotermes formosanus. The sequence goes on along the minus strand of BLKM01003281.1, from coordinate 3,939,553 downwards.
AGCAAGGCTCAATACGGGCGGGATATATTGTCAAGGTTATGCTGACATTTGTCTGGTGGCAGGAGGAAAATTCCCAAACACGGTGTTGGAGCTCATGCAGGGGACTCTTCACACTGTAGAGAAGTGGTGCAACAGGGTAGGCCTGTGAATTAATCCAGACAAGACCGACCTTGTCGTTTTTACGAAGAAGAGAAAACTGGATGGTTTCTTTGAACTTCTTCTTTTCGGAGTCACTCCACACCGTTCTGAGTCGGTCAGTTACCTGGGGGGTTACCCTAGATTCCCAGCTGACCTGGCGGAAGCATGTAAACAACAAGGTGGTGAAGACTCAAAATTCTTTGTGGGCCTGTAGAAGGTTTTTTGGTACAGTGTGGGGCCTGTGACCCAGGGTTGTTTATTGGCTCTACACTTCTATCATTTGGCCATCCATCACCTTTGCATCCTTAGTATGGTGGACTGGATGTCAGACATCCAGTGCCAAAAAACAGCTAAGTAGAGTTCGGAGACTTGCTTGTCTGGGGATAACCGGGGCTATGCGCACTATGCCGAGTGCCATGGAGGCACTCACTTGTCTCCCGTCACTTGATTTAGTGGTGGAGGGCGAGGCAAGGGTGGCTGCGCATCGGCTCTGGAGTGTAGGAGGGTGGTCTTACCTACAGCGTTATCATGGTCATAGTACCATATTAAAGCGGCTTCAGAAATCGGATCACATATTTAGTATGGGGAACGACATTA